>OY757904.1:92180706-92710706 GCA_963585895.1 Sepioteuthis lessoniana
AGTGCAAGTTTATCTCCCTCAAGGAAAGTGGAGGTTCATTGGCTTCTAAGTATAAGCTTTCAATTGGAGAAGTAGTGAAGGCTCCAAGAGCAATATGGATTTGCTGGTGGTGGATGGTTTCAAGTTCTCAGAGGCAGGACTTTCTGGCTGTTCTATATAAGAAGCAGCCATAAATCAAATTTTGGTCAGATCTATATAGTTTGATAAAGGCTTTTTTGTTAGCACATCAATCTATAGGGCTATAGTTCTCATGAATTAGTTTGGTTATGTTTGATCCTCAGTTGTTTAATATGGGGGCAGGGAAATAAAGGACAGTTTGGAGTCAAGAGTAATGCCTAAGAATTTGTATTAATGGGTTATGGATATTTTACTACCATTTAATATTAGGGCAGGTTGATTATGTCTTTTGTGCAGAAGTGCATGCATTCGATTTTGTTATAAGAGATTTTGAAACGATTTTCCATTTTGATGATCTTTTCTTTATATGCTAGCCATATTTTTGGAGCTGTAACAAATAAGTTGTCAACATATAATAATCCATTGATTTCTGAAAGAAGACAAGTAGTTATTTTATTAATTTTCATCATGAATAGGATCATAGATAGGTGTATCATCTTATTTCTTGTAATTTTGGGTTGGAAAATGCATTGTTTATTTGTGTTTGGAAGGTCCAGTTTTCTAGGAAGTGTTTTATAAGTATGGGGAGTCTGTCTTGTAGGCCAAGATCTTCAAGTGTGCCATATAGCCAGACTTTTTGAAGGTCAAAAAGGAGTGCAACCAGTTCATTTTGATGAATGCTTCTCTGATTAGGGTGTCTATGTGGACAATTTGGTTTATGGTAACTTGGGCACTGAAGACTATTTGTAGGTTTGAGAGGAGGTTGTTGGATTCAAGGAACTACTGTCTTAGATTGATCATCTTTTTGAGTTTTGAAAGTATAGTTAAAGCTATACGTCTATAACTGGAAGGGTCTGAGGGATCTTTGATTTTTGAGGATAGGGATGGTTGTGGTTTGCTTCCACATAATGTAGGGATGTTGCATGAGATCCAGATAGTGTTGTATGTATCAAGAGGATATTTCAGGGATATTGTTGTAAGTTCTTTGAGGATGTAATGGATTTCATCAGGACTGGTGGTAGAGTTATTTGATTTGGACACTGAGTTTTGGAGTTTGGTTGTGTTGTAGGGTTGGTTACACAGAAAGACATTTTAATTTTTAGGGATGACATATTCTCATGAAAAAAGATATAGAGTTGTTTGAAATTTTATAAGAAAACTATCTAACAATATCAACATCAAAATTTATTTTCAATGTAACTTCCCTAAATTTCTTAGGGTTTTCAAATTAATTCAGAAGGCATTACACCTAAGATAAAAGAAATAGGATCTTTTCCCAACTCCAAGGATGCAAAAAGCCTATGCAGATTCCTAGGTATGATAGGATTTTGTTGAAAATACCAAGATTTGCTGAATTATTTTTTTTTATTGAAAGGATGAGATTAATGACCAACCTTTGGAATTAACAGCACTAGCTCATCCTTAACCAAAATGTACATGTTGGTTACTAACAACAGCAATTAAGGATTTTTCTCAAATACAAACCTGATACTCCACTTCACTGTAAACTTTAAGCAGTATATATGTCAGTGTTACACTTTCACCCCATCATAGAAAGTTGCCAAGTCTTATTTCTAACAGACCACATGAACCAATATGTAGTGCATTCCAGTTTAAAACTTGCTAAATCTCATAAACAGAGACAATTAGCCAGTCTCACCAAATTTATTTCAGATATAGCATAATAGTAATCAAAACAGTTGCAGATTGTCTATCAAGCCTGACACATGCTGTAGAAATAGATGTTTGACTTGCCAGCACTTGCTGAAGCACAAGCATCAGGCACTGAAATTGTATGATTGCTCATGGACAAGATGTCCTACCCAGTGCATTTGGTTCTTGATTATCAAACATTTTATGTTCAGCCAAACTTAACATTTTTGATAAAATCTTTTAAACATCTTAATAAACACACATATGAGTGGGCTGAAAAGTTCATGACATTTTTTGACTAATGGGATTTAAGGAATGCAATACCAATAGAAGAAGTATGGACTATGTTGGGTAAAAAAAAAAAAAAAAAAAAAAACTAATTTGGTCACATTCTAAGTATCTTGATCAGCCTATCCTCCTCTCTCTCTCTCTCTCTCTCTCTCTATGTGTGTGTGTGTGCATGTGTATGATTAAATAATAGACACATTTTGTCTATAATTCAATTAAGATTCTTCCAAGTTTCCTGATAAGTGTCTTGGTTGGAATTGGTGGATGAATTTACCAAAATTGCCCCGAGCACTTTTGGTAAATTCATCCAATTTGAACCTGAAACCAAGACATTTATCAGGAAACTTGAAAGGATCTTAATTAAATTATATAGACAAAATGTGTATAATTTAATCAAACATGCTTAAATGAAAGACTGCTATATATATATATATATATATATATATATATATATATATATATATAAAATCAATCACCATCAAGATGTGGAGATATATCATCTGTTCCTCTCAGCTCTTGGCAAGTCTTCTAGATGGCATCCAGTAGCCAGACCAAATGAATTAAGTTTTAGCTGGTTAGCTAGTATGTCCATAGAACATTTCTTATGAGCTCATTCATTCTCTTTCTAATCAAAGAGTGGAAGACAAATGTACATGTAATATTCAGTTTGAGTAATGTAATGAAGATGTAATTTTGTTAGTATTTATTTGGAAATGTAGAATTGTGTGGTAACAGTGAAAGTTTAAATTCTAGATGTAGGTATTATTATTTCTCATCCAGATTCCAGTACATATTGGATCATCTTCAAGACATGCTGGAATCTTTTTATATGGCATTTCTCTTTGCAATTGTATTTTTGAAAGTCAATGTTTTCTTGCCTTTTGGTGATCTCAAGCAGAGTAAAAAAAAGTTAGAGTCTTATGATATGTGCAATGAATTTCAAGTGTTCAGATTGTTTTGGATTAATCCACAGTGGGTAAATTGTAATGGGTCATCAATGGTAAGCTTTAAACTCCAGTTCTATGTCATCAGTTGTGAAATTTCTAAATTCTTAGAAAAAGCATGAAATCACTTCTTCCTGCAATGTCCAATCATCAAATCTTCAAACTCAAAATGTCTTTTCAAGAAAGGAGTGGTTTGACAAGCCACCACTCCATGTATTCATGTAGCAGGAAATAGTTATTCCATTTTCAAATTAGACCATCAACATTAGAAGCCACTTGTATTGTTGGAAGTTTAACTGGTTGACAGACTATGAAACTAACATTAAAATAAAATTAAAAAACTCAAAATACCTTTTGTTCATTGACGAGGAAATAGGTTTCTCATGCATCCTAACACCAGTACATACCATAAGTTGAGGTTCCTAAATTCTCAGAAAGTATGGATATTTTCACACACACAAAAAAAAAAAAAATAAAATAAAAATCAAGCCTATGTTTTTGATTGATATTTCTACTATGTTCTTGATCCAGCACTTTCCAGGATATCCTGTTACAAGGGAGTGACTGAGAGCAATGGGTCTGAATCATAATATCATAATTAACTTAGTCGAAACTCATTACATTTATTCGATGTAATTGTTCATTTCATCAAAAATCCACGGAAATTAACTAATACCTGAAAGGTGCATTTTAAAAAAAAATTAATTCTGCACTGTTAACAATTAATTACTGACTGAATTAGTGGGTTGATAGCTATTGTCACTCTCAGTTCAGTGAAACTTATAACAACTTTGAGCCGTGTCCAGGATAGTTTCATTAGCAGGTTTATCAACCAGCTAATGAAACTATCCCTGACATGGCTAAAAGTAGTTATAAGCTAGTCTATCACTACTAATCTAATGACCCAGGATTAGACAATAAGATTTAGTTGGTTGGATTTTATAGCATATCGCAACCTTACAGGATTTGGTCAGGTAGCCTTAACACAATAGCTAGGTGGCATTATATATATAGTTTCTCTTAGAATACAAACTTCCTTAAATTAACTTTAGTATTGGCGTAGTCTACAGTAATTCTTGTGAAAACTAAACCTGTAATTCACATATCCTACTTTTACTATGAAGTAATAATTGATTTTCTAAATTTTTCTTTGATAACAGTAAACAATGTTCCTAAATAGTTACACGAAAGACTGACCAGGTTCAATACTGCTAAACTGTTGTGATCAAATAAGAACCAACATTTTCAATATCAATTTACAATAAAATTGCAAGCAATCAAACCAGGCATTTAAAAAAAACAAAAACAAACTAACATTCAATGCAATGACCAATATAAAAACTCAAAAATATCCACCCAAAATGTCAACCTACTATTATATCACATTAATGTCATTAGTCAACTTTCAACCTGTCATCAGATAGTTTACTCACCTCCGTAACATCAGTGGGCAATAGCAAAACTTATCCTAGTCTCATAAAGTGGTATCTAAGATAAGCCTGACCAATAAGTCTGAATTTTGGTTTGGTTTTTGTTTAATGGCATATCAATTTTTATGGATTGTTTAATGGCATATCAATTTTTATGGATTATTTAATGCCAAAGCCATTTTTATGTCTAAATCAGTGGTTATGTATAAGAATATTAAAAGTTGACCTACTAAATTGTGTCCACCACTCAATTTTATATACACATACTCAAAAGTTTTATTATAATTATCATAACTTTTTAATTTGCTACAAATTAAATTAAAATCTTTTGCAGCAAAAACTACTGCATTTTTGTCTGGTGTTCAAAATTGTCATCAGGAAAACTGAAAAGCAATAATCTGCAATACATACACAAAGAAGTCAGTCAAAATTCTGCCCCAATCAATTTATTTTTAACTAAGTCAAAACAGTGCACATGGACCATGATGATAAAGGCAAAAGCATGAATTTCATCACTGCCAAGGCAATTATCTTTTGCCCAAATCAGTTATCGACTGTTATTTCAATTCAAGATATATTAAAAGCAGAAGCTATTTGCAAAGGAAATGGGTAGGGAGGGGGATGAGAAAGTATATATGGGCAAGAACTTAAAATAAGACCATAAAGAAAATGTTTTAAAAGGACAGTTTGATTTTAAAGGACTAACAGAAGAGGAAAAGAATCTTTAAAAGAATGGGAGAATAGAAAATTAAATGTCAGACATTTCCAGTATCATATCACTATCAGCATCTCTTTTGTCTTTCTTTTCACCACCACCTAAAAAAAAAAAAAAAAAATCTTTTAAGTGGCATATAAATTTTTCTAATGTACATTAGATTACTTAAGAAATCCATTTATTACACGAGATAAATGCAGTCATAAATTTTTTTAAAAGAATTAAATAAAACAATATTAGTTGTAATTTAATAAACAAATTAAGATATTCAGTAACTGGAAAATAAATGAGCCTTACATTCAAGAGATATCAATGAACACTAGACTAGAGAGAGCAAGAAAGCAAGCCTCTCCCCAAACACACACAAACTTACCTTCTCCATCACCGGCACTGTTAGTTCGCCTACGCTTTCGAGGATTAAACCTAGGTCTGGGGAAACGTGGGGCAGGCAACTGGTCCATACCTAATACTTTGTAGATTTGTCGGAATGCAATTAGCCTTAAAGCATGCTGAAAAAAAAAAAAAAAAAAGAAAAAAAAAAAGAAAAAAAAAAAGAAAAAAGTGAAAGATCTTAAAATTCAACTATTTATTCTGAAGTCAGACTAAATCATGAGTATTAAAAATTGTATTTTAAGAGTTTTCATTGGTTTAAAAAAAAAAAAAATTACCCACTCTTTAAGGTTAAAATAACTATTTTAAGAAATGCATAAACAGGTAAAACTTAAAGTTAATGAATCTCGTTCTTACTTGCGCTGAAGCAGTAATATTTTCCCTCTCTTGAGTTGTTAGTGAAGCTGAGGCATCAGTAGCTTCTTTTTCACAGGGATCATACAAACCAGGTCCACCTGAAATAAAATTTATTTTCAAGCTACATTAATCTACATAAAATAGTGAATAAAAATCCGTCATTGCTCTAAAATAAATTCAAATATTTTTAATAACAGAAAAAGCTATCAGGATCAATCTTAAACCAATATTAGCATGCTTATCTATTCTTCTATAACTGAATTGTGATTTTTCAATTTTTCTTTTTTTTTTTAAAGTATATCAAACATCTGTAAATTGCTAGTACAAGACCACAAATTTAGGGCATCTTATGAAGATTGACAGTAGTAATAGTCTATAAAGATTTTGAATTAAAGTTTACTTCTAAAATTTTTCTGATTAAAAGAAAAAGTAACTTTAGCCATTTGAAAACTGAATGACTTTAGTTCAATAAAATATAACATCAAATTCATTTTATCTATCATGTAAAAACTTCTACTCTTAATGCCATGATTGTCTAACCATCTTAGATTATAGTTGCAGTAATATTTCATATAAACTGACATTTTTAATAGAGTGAAAATAAAACTTAAGGTTTAAGTTTATTTGTACAAGAATTTATTTCTTCCTATAAAAGGAGTTAGAAAATCCCAGCTCAGAGTTTATAAAAGAAAAATTTTGTAAAGTTGTCTGTCAGTGATTTTTATATAATACAAGCAGAATGTGTCAAGGCATTACCTGGTAGCAGTATTCCAGAAGCAATACATTCAAATACTCTTCGAAGAGCATCTCCAGGGCTCAAGCTGGTCCCACCACTACTTACACATTTCTCAACCAGCAATTCCATTGCCTATCAAAAATATTAAGAGAAATTTATACCATTAAAAGCTTATCAATAACTATTATTGAAAGAAAGACTTTTAATAGAACATTTATTCTATGAATGATGATAGTTAAGGAAAAACTTACCCATTCATTGAGAGGAGTCCATGTAGGGATTCTCTGACAAAGGTCTCTCAGAATTCGAATAACCACAACACACGATTGCAAACCAGTAGCTCTAGCCTACACAGGAAAAAGAATCAAGATACATTGCTAATAGAACAAAAATGAGCAGGTTGGGAACATGAAAACTGAATGCTAAATTAATTTGAGGATTACAGAACCAGTTTGTATTTTTTGATTTTTTAAAAAAAAATTCCTATAAGGCTCTCAACAAGGTCAAACTACAAGAAACTAACAAGACTTGATTTAGATGTTAAATGTTTAATAATGCTACTACTTAGCAAACTTTTTAAAAATTAGAAAAAAAAACAGGAAAATATTAATACAGTAACCCATTTCTTAAAACTGGATATAATAAACTTAATTCCTTAATATCACAATAGAAAATTCAACCTAGTTTTCTAGTCTTATTTATTTTAATACTTAAAAAAAAAAAAAAAAAAAAAAAAAAAATTTTTTTTTTTTTTTTAAGTTTTCAGAGAGCCAATGAGGACTGGATGGATGTCACAACCAATTTGAACATGTTGAAGGAATGAAAAATTTTCACCCAAACAAACTTATCAGCATGACTGGTTTTGTAATCAAGGATTTACCATGGGTTGGTTGTCAGTAAGTAAAAAAAAAAAAAAAAAAAAAAAAAAAAAAAGTTAAAATGTAATAAATCTATGAACCAAAGAATTTAGAGGAATCCTTTACTTGTTACTATGACCCTATATTGGTCTACCTATTAAGTAAAACAGGGAAATATTCCTTGTCAAACTGTTAAAAATTATGCTTAGGGAACATTTGAGGCAGGAAATCACTTATGAGAGTCACCATTATAAGGAATAATGAGCAAGAATAAATGTAAATCTATTTAGAAAGAATTGTACATAAAGAGAAAAAAAATCACCTGCCACTTTATAGCTGATATCAAGGATGTTAATGCTTAAACTAGCTCACAGAAAATGACAAATACAGGGTGAGTAAAAAAAGTTAAGGATTCCAACCACTAGAAAAATGTGGATAAAAAGATTTTGTAGTTGACAGTAGTATAAAAACCACAACTATGACATTAATGACATAGGAATTTTTGTATTGTTCCTAAAATGCATTCCCCTTTCATAATGGCAAAGACATAGAGCAAGCAGTTTGATGGTGCATCTGTAATAGCTGCAGATCTCGAACTGCTCATCAGTATGTCATAGCCCAAAACACCCTGCCCACCCATCCCTGCTGCCCACTTTCCAGCCTCATGTACATTCCTGATAACGGCCACGAATGATCAATCTTTTCACAGGCAGTGGCTAGCTAAATTAAATTAAGAGATAAATAAAAAAGAAAAAAAAAAAAAAAGAAAAAAAAAAAAAAAAAAAAAGAAAAAAAGGGAAAAGGCTGCTGCAGCAGAGATCCTGTTCTCTGACAAGTCATCTGCTGTACCAGCAGATAAATATGGATGGATGAAGAAAGATAACCAAGCTGGCAGCAAATCACCTAGGCAAAAGGTTCAGAATCAAGAAGAGGAACAATAAAATCTTTTTTGGGGAGGAGGAGGGGTTCATATTATTTCAAAGCAGAAAGGAGAAGAAAAGGAAGGCGAAACTTACATTTAGAAATAGATTTGATGACATGCATAAAGCAAAAAGCATTATTAACAAAAATGATTTCAAGGAATAATTTGTTTCCTTTAGACAGGACATTTTCATATGGATGTTGTAGAATTTATTAATCCACAACCAAGAGTTAATAGAAATCAAGTTTTAAAGTCCATCCAAAATAAACAAAGCCAACCAAGTGGAAAAAAATAAAAGAAAATGAAATAAAAACAAATAAAATAAAAAATAAAATAAAAAATTCATGAAGCAAGACAGAAGTTAGCTCAGAGATGTGTACTGATCTTATATGGAATCAGAGTGAATTCTATAAAGGAAACAAGCAAATAAAATCCATTACTCTTTATTCAACCTTAATTCAGATCACTATCTTATTTTTCACAAATCCATCATAGGATGAAACTAATAATCGAGTACAAAAATTAATACTATATATAACAGTTTTCATAAAAGCTTTCTAAAACTTGTTTTATTTAGATCCTAATTACCTAGTGAATTTTTACCACAATCAACAAAAAAATGCAGGACTGTACATAATAAAAGTGATTAACTGAATACTTGTTAATCAGAATTAATATTTTTACTGCATAATAAAAAGTATTATCAAATACACAACCTACCCACAGAAATTCTAAATGTTTATGCCTCCAGAACCAACTCAGAAACGTCATTATTTACATGTATACTGATCACCAATCTATAATATATAACTGACTTAAAAAGAGAGAGAGAGAGAGAGAGAGAGAGAGAAAGAAAAAAAAGGAAAGAAATCAGAGAAAAAAAAAAGCCATTAGAAAACAGGAGCAGGTAACCAAGACAAAAAAAAAAAAAAAAAAAAAAAAAAGACACTTTAAGATATAAATTATGCTTAGATTGAGAAAGAAAAACAAAATTAGGTTGATGGTTGGGGATTGATTAAGAGGAAACAATGCCAGCATAAGAGGGTTTTAACAAGCAAATGTCAGATAAAATTATCAAAACATTGATTCGAAATTATTCTGAAGAGGAAAATAAAAGTAAAAGCAAAAAAAAAAAAAAATGAATTTTTTTTTTTTTTTTTTTTTTTTTAAATCCAAGCAGTCCGAAAACAAAAGTAAAGCTGGTTCATTGCTTGGTACAGCAGCAGTGATTTAGAACAGCTGCAGCAGCGTTTAAGTTGCCTTAAGTATAAAATTTTATTTTTAATTAAAAAAAGGTTTACCCAACCCAATAAACAAGCTCTAAATTTATGTTTTACAAGAGATAGAAGACCTAACATTTCTATTGAAACACTGAAGACTTGAAGTTTAGCAACATTTCAACCTAACCTTTCCTGACAGAGGCTTTAAAATATGAAATGATTTTAAGGACATTTGTAATAAGAGCACAATGTCTCATCAATAAGATGAGATTCAATAGGTTATACAATTTAAGATATAATCAACAACTGATTATGAAATTTGACAAAAATGTGATCTGAATTAAGGTTAAAAATCATTAAATAAACTTTAATGGACATCTTTTGAATGCTAAATTAGTAAACCAACCTAGATTAGACAACCATTCTTCTTTATATCCAGTAAATAAAAAAAAAAAAAAAAAAAAAAAAAAAAAAAAAAAAAGCTATATATAGGGAAAGGAGTGGAAGTTGAGAAAAAGCCAGGCAACCAAATTCCTGGATCTATCAAAAGCTACACTGCAGACAATGTATTAATGAAATAAGATTTAAAACCAGTAAGCATTGCAATACAATAGAATATAAGTGCTCAGAACTTTTGCAACTTAAATAGTCAGAATGATAGAAGAAACATCTATTAATAAATGCAAACGAAAAAGTTATCTAGAATTTCAATTGTTCCGTTAACCAATACTAAATTAAAAGCAGATGATATATTGCTTATTAGTAAATATAGTGAAATGTCTAACCCTTACCTATTTAAATCTGATGAAGTCTTTATTAGAATATAAATGGCAAAGTATAATTTTTCTGGTTCACAATTTTCTAAAATAATTTGTATTTGTTGAAGTAGAAAAATCAATTGTCTTTATAAAACATCATTTAAGCCAATGAATAATGTTAATCTTCAAAACCACAAAAAACTTGGTTATTGATATCTATTAATAGATAAATTAGCATGTTAATCTAGATCATTCTGAAGTGATCAGGTTAAGCTTGAGTAAAGTGTGAAGGGTTAATGATAACCCTAATGGCATTATCATTTCCCTTGCTGCATGTCTGGTTTAATGTGTATTGTACTTTTTATCTCTTTCTTTTATCCACAAGATATGAACAATACTCAGGCTTTCTTTAAAAAATTAATTTGAATTTCAAACAAATGAGAGAAAATAGGTGAAAGAAATTAAACAAACCTGCACACATGATCAAAACATATCAGTTACTAAATTGAAAGAAAAATTAAAATTCATCCATCCATGCTCTCAATTTGGACTGACCTATGAATTCATCCCCTGTCAGAGAACAATTAATACACACTAAGGCATTATCTAATTTGGAGATATATATATATATATATATATTATATATATATATATATATATATATATAAATAAATAAAATTTAAAATTTTTTGTTCTTTTGAAAGATTGATCATTTGGTTGCACAAGAGCTAATGATTTTAAAAAAATTTCAAGTTAAAAATTTTTTTTTTTTTAATTAGAAAAAAAAAAAAAAAAAAGTAAAAAAAAAAAAAGTTAAAAAAAAAAGAAAAAAAAAAAAAAGAAAAATGAATGGAAATGTTTAAACAAAACTGTAACAATTGGGTTCAGCAATGAACAACTACCATAAGGCTGCAAAGTAGAAAAAAGGGAATCGAACCTGAAACCACTTAGCATGTCGCAGTGCGGCTAGAGCATCTAGACATTTCTGCCTGTCCAGAACATCCGGTGGGTCTTTCACGCTTACTGTCTCTATAAACAATGATGATGCAGATGTCAGTGATGCTGGAATGGGTGTTTGACCATAGACTCTCAGGCTTGCAACCTGCTACATGGCTTATAGAGATGGACTGATGGCATCTAACGCAGCAGCGCCAGCAGCAATAGTCACAAATAAGGAAACAACATGCAACCTGATACTTGCTTTTTTTCCTTTTTAACAGCAGACACTTGTTAACAATAACAACAACAAAGACAACTAAATTCTGATAAAATAAAATTTTAGGGAAATTAAAAGAAAATTAAAAAGAAAAAGAAATTATTTTGAGATTCAATTCTTATTTGGTTCAACATTAAAACTATATTGATATTTTGGAAGATAAAAGAAAGAAAAAAGCAAGCAGGAAAAATAAGTAAACAATATACTTAGTAATGGTAAGTGTGACTTGAGAAAACAAAAAGGACAAGATTTAGACAGAATCTGTTTTAGTTAACTGATAAAAGAAGAGAGGGGGAAATCTATGAAGGAAAGCTGCAGTTAGAAAGTAGAACTGCAATTCTGGAACTCTTAAGACATTTATCACAACAGGTAAAGGTGGTGGTGGTAATATGGCAAGGGGTGGGAAGAATGCCATCATCCAGTCATCCATAAAGCCATGAGTAGATAAGCCATGATCAAAAATCCTTCCATTCTCTTCATCCTTTCGCCACCTGGTGACATGTAAAAGGCTTGGCACGAAACGTTATTAGACAAAAGCATCTTAATTACATACAAGAAACATTTTTTTAGAAAGAAAAAAAGCATTAATTATTGAAATTGTATCCTCTTTAAAATCGAAATTAAGATTAATCCATAAATTGCAAATTTCAATCACAGGATACATATGGAAGTAATTTTAAAATTTAAAAAAAAAAAAAAAAAAAAAAAAAAAATGTTTTATACTTGAGACAGAGAGAGAAAAATAGAAAAATTTTTTCATTCAATCATAATTTTGTCATCTCAGCCCCAGTTTAGTTTTTCTAATATTAGCATTTCAAAGTCTGAAGCAAAAGCATTTTTATGTGTTGATAATTCATTACCTACACTAAATCTAATTTTCCAAATGCCAAATATATTTCATTATTTGTTTAATTCAATCAATATCCTGGTAAAAATCTAAATAGGTTTATCAAAATTTGACTAAAATCCCACATTAAGTTATATTAAAAAGGTAATAAGGCATCCGATACTCTTAGTAGTTAAGACAATTTCAATTCAACATTAGAAATCAACTTTCAGCAAATTTACTTCATAGCAATACTCACTTAACCCACAAACCAAAATAATTTCTAATGAAATATAAAAAGGCAGGATGTATAACGTAGCAGATTATAAAAAAAACAAAAAAAAAACAAAAAACAACCCCCATTTTAGAAACAAAAACATGAAACATACAGTACACTATATTGTAAGCATGAATTCTGGTTTGCTTCAGTACACATAATGTACTCTGAATATTTGTGAGTTTGCAATTTAAGGATTTGGGCCAGGTTTACAGGAAAATTACAAACTATTTGAGAATACAATTTCAATTCTCTAAAAGCAAAAAAAAAAAAAAAAAAAAAAAAAAAAAAAAAAATTGACAATATAAGACATGACAAAAATATTAAATATTACAACATACCACTTAGAACACTTTCTAGAGAAAACTAGGATTAAGTGTTCTCCCTGCTCATAAAAAAGTATTTAAAATTAACTAAATCTGGAATATATATATATATATGAGAGATAGATATATATATTTTAACAATCCTATATATAACATTGCATAGTGATGAAAAATAAGATGAAAAATCAACATTGAGAAACTGAAAAAATCATTATCAAGTTAATGACTGATTTAGAGAGAAAAAAAATTTGCTATAAAACATCAGAAGATAGATTGAAATAAAATGAAGGGTCTTTCAGACAATTCCAAACAATATAAAAATTTGTAATCAAAGATGCTAATATATATAATATCTGTTGACAAACTTGTATATAGTCAAGTTAGATACAAGAAACAATTTCTAATTTAGGGAAAATTACCAGGTAGCACTTGTTTTAAATATCTAAAACCTAAAATGAAATAGATTCTGAAACAAATATCAAGCTTTGTTAGAACGCATAAGACCAAATTTCATTTGTTAGTATTTCAATTTAAACAGAAAATTTAGCTTCTGAGTTAGACCATGAAGAGCTTTACATTTTTTTTAAATTGAATATTGACTTAGGTCAGCTTGTAATATTTTAACATTACATTCCAAAAATCATGTTTATTTGCATGGAGGTTATATTTTCAAAGCTATTAAATATAAATAAACAAATAAAACCTGCTTTCATTTAAAACTTATTTTGAAACAATTTTTATCAGTCTATGAATTAGCAATAGTTGTGAGCAAAATAGTTGTGAAAAATTCTTCTGAACAATTTGATTATATTCATTCATTGAAACAAAAAATATTTCATTTCAGGTAAAAATAAAGGATTAAAAATCTATTTAGTGAAAAATATTTCTAGAGAAATTGATAAAAATAAAGCTATGAACAATTAAGGGTAAAAATATAGAGAAATGAAAAGGAGGGGGGGGGAAGAAAAAAAGAAGAAGGAAAATAAATAAATAAATAAAAAGAATTGTGGGGAGAAAGAAAAGAAAAGAAAAGAAAAGAAAAAAAAAAAAAAATCATGCAGAAATCTGAAAAGAAATTTTTGATATCATCTAAAATTATATATAATCAACTAGAATAAAGTTTTAAAAACAAATTAAAAATCTTTTCTAAAAACTTTTTTCCCCATTTTCTGCCAAAATTTTTGAGGGAGAACACATTTACATAATTCTCAAAGTGTCACTTATTAGTACATCTAGGTTACCTCCTTCAGCCAGGTTAGTCTCTCTCATCACAGGGGAGGTCAATGTGACTGTGCAGGAGGTTTTGGGCTCCTTTTCACTAGTCACAATGATAGCTGCTTCTTCAACACAACGCCTTAATTCATATTTTTCATCTGTGACAGTCTGAAATTATAACAATGAGAAATGAATATTTTTAGTCAATAGATAGTTTAATTTTACCATATCTAAACTATAGCCAATCCAGGAAAATTTCCCTGCTGATAATATATTTTTGAAAATATCTTGATAAACCATAATTTTACTTTGGAATAATAGGAGGGGGGGTGTATAATAACCTCGCCAGTTATTTAAGATAAACAAAACTATGACATCTGTCACTATATTCTGTTATCAAATCTAAGATTTTTTTCACAAACTTCAAAATTTTATCACTAGCTAATCTGTTAGTTGCAAAAAGAATTTAAATATTTTACGGTAAATATCAAAACACAAATAATCCATCTTTGACTAACTACCCTGAATTAATTTATTTGATCACAATTGAATGAAAATTAAATTTTATTCTATTAGCTCAGATAATGAAAAAAATTTAAACTGAATTATTTATGATAAAATTAACAAAAATTATTAACTCTTTGGTAAAATTTAACATGATAAATTTAATCCAGAATAGTAACTGCAATACTTACAGCTAACTGCTTAGGTAAACTGTCAGCAACTCTCTCCAGCAAGGTTCTGGTAGGTTTCTCTGAGCAGAGGACCACAAGATGAACATTTAAATCTCCATGCAACAATAAACCTTTAGCTAAAACACCAACTCGCATTACTCCCTTCAAGGCTCTTGGACCATCATCCTTCTTGTCACTATAATAAACAGAAATAAAGCATTTGCTAATGAGTTAAGAAAGGATAGATGTTGATTAAAAAACAAACAAACAAACTTTTTTTTTCAAGTCAAAACAGATAGTTACCTGTCTTTTACAACATTTTCTTTCTTCATTTCCTTTGGTGCAGGTTCTTCTGGTTTAGGACTAAAATCACTAAAATATAAAAATTTCAGAATAATTTCCATTTTTCATTTAGAATAAATTAACATTCCATAATTTGATATTAAAAAGTTTATATATAAAAAAAATACCTTTCAGCTAAATGGTCAGACACAAACTTCAATGCTTTTTCACAAGAGGAGACAATGTTTTGGACAGCCTGGAGCTGAAGAGAAGAAAAAGAAATACCACATTATCATCTTAGTCCAGTGAAATATAACCTTCCTATGTAATATAACTTTATTTGATTAATAATAAACTGGTAGTTTTTATTCTTATAATTAATATAAACTAAAATACCAAAAACTCACTTCTATTTCTGTTGGATATATACTAGCATGCTTTGCCATTACATGTCTGTCATCAGAAGATTCTGGTTTCCGTAAATGCTGAAAGAAAAATGCAAACTAATGAAATATTGACAAAAATATACAGGGCTTATCCTTTGAAAAAGGACATTTTTATAAACTTTTCTCTTTAAAACATTGAGTAAAAATGAGTTTTAATGAACAAAACCAGTCTGTAGAATTGAATAAAGTATACTATTTTGAGGAGAGGGAGGAAGAAGAAAAAAAAAAGGTAGTTATTTTGCCTGAGTAAATAAATGCATAAATATCCTCCTACCCAAGGTATGATTTTTAATGAGGAATTTTAAAGTTTACCCCATACAAAAAGACAGACTCCACTATACATGCAATTACACTATAACTGTTGGAAAGAGAGGGGGAAAAAAAAAACAAAAAAAAAAAACAAAAAACAAAACAAAAAACGTGACATTTTATTGAAAAATAATTGAAGATAACATACTGATGAAGTATTAACTCCAAGAGGGACGCTAGCACCAGGCCGCTGTGGAAATGGGGGAGGAGGCATGGGACCACCTGGATGACCAGACCTTCGATGCCACTGAGAGTAATATTCAATTTCCTCAAAATGACGACGTTCTCCCCAATACATTTCCTCTTCCATTCTGAAAAAGATTTTTAGGATTTTGTAGCATATGTTAAAGAAACCAAAGATTTTAAATAAAAAGTAAATTAACAAATTTAATTTCAAATCAAGAAAATTTTGGCATATAATGAAAAAAGATGGCTGTTAGGTGTTGTACAAGATAATATTCTTGTTCATTGTGTAACTCAAAATGCTGATTTATTTTTTGTATAAATACACTGAACAAAATGTTCAAGTCAAGCAAACACATACTAAAAATAGTGTTTTATCTAAATGGGATTGGGGAGAAAATAAAAGAGAGAGAGAGAGAAAAAAAAGCTTAAAATCAGAACTATTTTACCTTGATATAAAAGGATTATAAAAATCAAACTAATAACAAAAATGGTGATAGAGAAAGAAAAAAAAAACTAAAAATTTATTTGATATGCTATAATATTCATAGGTTTGACTTGCAAAATTCAAAAGGCTTTACCTCATCTCCTCGCGCCAGCGATCTTCTGCTTCTCGTCGTCTCCAGAACTCCTCTTTTTGAGTCTGTCTGCGTAATTTATCTTCTTGAATTTTACGAGCACGAATGCTAGGTTTCACTTCTACTTGGAGATTAGGGTCAACTTTTTTCTGTAAAAAATTTTTTTTGAAAATATATTTTACATCACTCCTACATTTAAACAAGTCATGAACTTGAAACAAATTGCTTTGATTTATTTCTACTTTTTTCTTTTTCACTCCTTTATATTAGAAGCAAAGAATATTGTATCATGATTTCTAATTAAAATGAAATTAACTTTTTATATACACCCATTTCTGTTGAAGATTTAGAAAAAACTATTTAGACAGAAATTACATACATAACACATCACTCAATAAGTCCCGAGCCTAACAAATAAAACAACTTTTTGGCAAAGTTCAACTTTATTCAGCAACAGTCTACTTCTAGGGTGATACTGATTCCAATATTTCTCAAACAATTCAATGCCCTTTTTGTCTTTTGCCCCAGTTTGATATCACTTCTTCATTGGAGCCAAATCTCTTTTCCTGGAGCATTCTTTTGAGGTCTGCAAACAGCCAATAGTTGCTGGGAGCCAGATCTAGAGAATAGAGTGGATGCGGAAGCAATTTTAAGTGCAATTCATATAGTTTTGCCATTGTTGTGATCGACTTGTGACAGTGCTTGGTGAAAGAAAACTTTTTCCTTTGTGGTCTTTTTTTGGCGATTTCTTCCTTCAAACGCACCAATAATACTGTATAATATTCACTATTGATGTTTCTTCCTTTCTCAGGGTAATCAATGGACAAAATACCTTGTGCAATATGGAGGCCAAAATCTTGCCTGCTGATGTTTGCATCTTTGGTCACTTTGAATGGCTTTCACCTGCTACTGTTAATTCAGCTGACTGCCGATTTGACTCCAGAGTGAAGTGGTGAATCCATGTTTCATGTCACATAGACTGTGAGCAAACGCCGCACCCACTTTAAACACAGCTTTCTCATAGACAAATGTTCATGCAAAATGGTGAATACATTGCCTTCTGATATCTTCAACTTCCCTGCTATCATGCACAACTTTAATTTACAATCGGCCAAAACTAGTTTGTGGAATTTTTTGGTGTTTTCTAGGACAACTACCAAATTTAGGCAACCCGAGCATTCAGCATCATTTTTGTCTGTATGACCACATTTAAAGTCAGCATACCACTTTTTAACTGTTGTTTCCGACAGAACAGTGTCCGAATAACACTTATCAAGCCATTGCTTTGCTTGAAGAGTATTTTTTCCAATCAGAAAGCAATGCTTTACCAACTCAAGAAATTCAGATTTTTTCCATTGTTTTGAAAATTTACAACAGTAGCTTCACATAAATAACTGTAATATGTAAACTAATAATCCGATTGGGCTCTAATTTTGACACATGCTATTTGAAAGTTAGTACTTTATAAAAATCATATGGATTTAAAAAAATTTTTTTTTTTTTTTTAAAAATGCATGGCTCTATGTCAGACTTATCGAGTGATGTTATATCTAAAATTTGTTTATATCAAATTGTAATTTTTTAGTTTTTATGAAGCATATTATTTGAAAAATACCAGAAACTTTTCATAAAAATTCTTACCTTATATTGCAAACGATGCCTTCGACCTTTCATATGCATTTCTTTGGCATTAGGATCATTAAACTTGCATTCACAGAGTTTACAATGGAAACTAATTGTTTTCCCAGTCTCATTTTTTACTTCTTCAATATATTCATGACCTTAAGAGAAAATATCAAATGTTAGGTATCAATAGCAGTAATTTTATCCAATAAAAATGAGGATAAATTTTTGTTAAAACTTCAATATAATTTTACATGTTTAATACATGGATTAAAACCCAAATTAAAATATACATTTATAGCTACAATAGGATGTGCAGCTACTTTAGATAATCTTTTGCAGTAGAATATTACCCTTAAAATGGGTTATTACAATTTATATCTCAAGGATTACAGCAAGTTCTATGTATTACTATTCAGAACTTAAAAAAAAAAAAGAAAAAAAAAAAAAAGAAAAAAAAAAAGAGAGATTTCTATATACAAAAAAAAAATAATCATACTTTAAAGCAATTCCTATCATAAACCAATACCCAAAAAACTTTCAACAAACTAAGACTGCTCAGGTGAGTAAAGTGTGCTCACTTTAAAGTGTAAAGATAGAGTAACTCAGTTCTGTTTCAATGGTTAGTAGAACAGTTTCATTCATTCTTAGTAAATATTCTTTCTTGCAGCTAATATTGACTATTTGTCGTGTTTATTTTCCTTAAGTTAGGAAAAAAATTATCATTAGCAAAGTTCTTTGACACTGAATATGTAACAATAAAAATAAAAAAGTCAGTATAATCATTTTGGAGGAAAGATGTGTTTAACCATGCAGGATATATCCACAATAATTTCCCACTTGTTTTATTATTTATTGCTTTTGTAGAGATTTTTTTTGTGAAAACAGGACTATTTTATATTTCAGATATTTAATCATGACTAAAACTACATCACTGCTGATGTCACAATTCATTTAGTTATTTACCTTATATTCTTAAAATCAAGTAGCATACTTTGATTTAAAGAGTGTCAGTTAAAATTGTCATTCAAAAAACTTTTGTAGCTTATTATCTAAAACCCTTGACCTATTAAGCAATCTAAACAATTGACACTTGAATACAAACTGAAAATTTTATGGAACATTATAAAATATACTTTTATCATTAATAAAACATGAAAGAAGGAAACAAACTTACCAACAGGAAGGAAATCTTTCTCACCAAGGAGGTTTAGTTTTTCATCCATATCAGTTTTAACTAAAAGAAAAATGGTAACAGTATAAGTGAACTATTTAATGATATATAGGTTTTAAAATTTAACAAGATAAAAATTAAATCTGACCCCCCACCCAAACAAACAAACACTTACTTTCCCCTTCAGATGTCCCAGCAGTTTCTGCTTTGACCTCCATCTTTTCTACTTTCATTTCTTCTGACTTCATTCCAGTTGTCTTTAATTGTGCTCCACCTAAGGATATAAGAATTTAAATTGATAATGTGGTAAAATAGCCATCAAAGAAATGTGCATTTGCACACACATACAACATACATGTGTGTACATGCAATGATGTGCACAGCAAGTGGGCAATAGAAAATAAGTATAGAAAAATAAAGCAAATTCAACCCTTTTCACTGCTATGCTTGTGACATTCTTATTATGCAACAAATTCAGTTTTTATTAATTTTGGAATATTAGTTTATGAAGAACTGAATATCTTTAAATAGCAAAATTTCACCAACACTGGCCTTTGAAATTGTGGGAAAATTTCATGAGTCAATATTAGATTAATTACTGGAAATTTTATCCATAATATTTAGATAGAAAAACATTTATTATATAATAAAATAAATTACAATATTATCTTTAAAATGATTGTGATCAAATGTCATTGCCATACCAAAGTTAAAATTACAGAGTATTCAATTTTATTGTGATATTTAAATAAGATTTTAAAAAAAAAAAAAAATATGTGCAAGGTGCTGTAATGAGAATTTGGAAGAGAAAAGCAAAGAAAGAAAAAGAATCAACAAGGTTTGCACTGAGACCCCAAGAATAACATTTGGCTGGAGACAAATCTATTTTCAAATTTTGAATGCCACAAAGTTACATTCAATTTTTCAGAAGATTGTTTTAAAAATGACTCATGTGAATTAAGTTGTTAGTGCTTACCTCAAAAGTCAAGAAGAATCCAATATATTTTGTTTCTGAGTGCTGATTCAACCCCGGGCACATTACTTAAGAGCCAGCCTCACCATCCAACCACTTGGGCCGGTTGGTTGCAGGCAGGAGCAGCCACCAAACCCACTGCATTTACAAACCCCACAACAATGACAAGCTAATAATTGACTGTCTAATCACAAAATAAGGGGGGCAATTTGTGTGTGAGAGAGAGAGAGAGAGAGAGAAAAGTTCAGTAAGAAAAATAAACCTTACTTAGATATATACAACACCAAAGCATTCATATAAGACAGTAAATAATTAAAATCATCATTAAGTATCTAGCAGACCTTAAAAATTCCCTACTAAAGTACAAAAAAAAAAAAAAAAAAAAAAAAAAAAAAACTTCAATAAACCTAACCCATCTTTAGTGTTAGTACAACAAAAATACAAAAGAAAATATCACCTGCAATCAAAAAATATTTAATTGAAGTCAACAAGATGCTCAAAGCAGTGTTAATGGGTTGAATGAATGAATTTTTTTTTTTTCCTAAATAAAATCAGACCTTTAATATCAATGGAAAAAAGAGGGAAAGAAATAATATTCCAACTGAAATGAAGTAACTTTATAACAGTAGGGAAAGTTGGTGGCTGCAAACTGAAATCTAAATATCTAATCAAGACTTGAAAAGGAGAAGAGAGAAAATCAATTTGTAGAAGTTTCAAGTTAAGGAAAGAAAAACCCAATGAACTTAAAACAGCATAAAGTTTTCGGTGTGAAGATTCTATTAGTTACCCTAATATTATTCTGACAGTTATATGTTCAGAACTCACCCACAAATGTTATTTTTGGAGTGGCCATAACCTTCTTGATTGTTTGAGAGCTTTGTCCTGCAATAGTAGTAGCTGCAGTTGTAGGCTTGGTCAATGTTTTGACAACAGAGGATGTGGACATCCCACCTGTTGATGTGGTAGTTATAGTAGCAGCAGCAGCAGCAGCACCTGGTGTTGGGCTGGTAGGAGACTTTGTGGCAGCCATTGTGGTAGTAGTAACACTACCAGCAGATGTAGAACCAGCTGTCTGACCAGGGGACACAACAACTGGATCAGTTGAAGGGATTGGCTTTCCAAGTCTTGTGTGTAGCTTCAAGACCTATAAAATATGAGAAGAGAAGGAAGTTAATTTCAATAAATCAATTACAAACACAATCAGAAATTTAAAAATCAAACTTTTCTTTTCAGATACATTACAATTCATGATGAAAATATAACTACCTAGCTAAGTGAGCTACCTATTTGCCTCTGCTTCCCACCAGACAGGGCTTGACACAAGGTCAATGACCCGAAGGCCGATTAAAGTGGGGATTAGGGGAGGGGAAGGTAGGGCTCAAACCCTACTTGTCTATGTTGCTTATCGACACACTTAGTGCAATGTGAGTCTGATGAGCCAAGCTTGTCCAAAGGAGTCAATAATGCAGCTCACTCACCCAAAGGTGGCCCAGCCGAAATGGGGGGGGGCGGGGGCGGCGGCGTACGGCCTCAAGTCTACCATTGTTCCTTTTTGGAGCCTCGCTCTGGACTCAAGTCCAGGCAAAAACTAAGTGAGCTATGCCACCTTCATAAAATTCAAAAACAAGTGTTTGGAAATATGATATTCAAAGCCACTTAAGATTATTGTAAAACTAAATTCATAATTATTAAAAGATAAAATGGAAAGAACTTTAATTTGATTAAACTTTTTCAAGAACCAATTCTTTAGACACCCTTAATTAAACAAGGAAGAGAGGAAGAGAAAAGCATTCTTCTAACATTCCTAGATATTAAAATTCTTTGTAATAAGTCAATTAATCAAATAAATATCAAATACATTTATATTACATTTTTCAAAAGATTTTCCTTTACAAAATATTCCATTATAAAATTATAATTAAATGTTGATTGTGTTAAATCATTTTTCATCTCCAACTTAAAAAGGAAAAGAATGTATTTTTTTTTTTAAAAGGACAAAAAGCTGAATCCATGATTTATCATTTTTAAATGGATGGCTTTTGAGAGCAAAGAAAAATAATGAACCTTTTGATGTTTTGATCCTCTGATATGTGCAGCATAAGCATCTGCTCCTGTACAGGTTACATCACACAATTCACAACGCAGTTGGTTCTGTCCACGACCAACTGGCTGAGTAGTACCACCAGCTTTAAGAGCAGCTTCTTTCTTTTTGTGTTTTTGACCTTCTAAGTGTTCACGATATGTCTACAAAAGACATGCAGAAATTATAGATAAATGATCAAAAAAAGGGAACTGTAAGCTGTATACATTTTGATTAACACATTTAAAGTTATAATTCTATCTAAAATTAGATTTATATTAGTGATATATTGGAATTCATATCCAGCTAGAGAAATTTGATATTGAACAACACACC
The DNA here is from genome assembly GCA_963585895.1 of Sepioteuthis lessoniana. NCBI lineage: Eukaryota > Metazoa > Mollusca > Cephalopoda > Myopsida > Loliginidae > Sepioteuthis > Sepioteuthis lessoniana. The sequence continues at coordinate 92,203,612 of OY757904.1, forward strand.
ACAATTCAGTTCCAGCTAAAATCTTAAAATTCCACTCTGAGAAAGCATTTAACATTGCTTCTAAATAATTGCCTTTTATTAAAAGCTAGTTGACAAATAATCCAGTTGCTCAAGTAAAAATCTCAGTATGACTTAGTTTGTGTAAATCTAGAAAATATTTGACATTAAGCACAAAATATATAACAGCAAAAAAAGCTGTGATAAATGATGGAAAGATTATTTAGCACAATAATAACTCAAACTAAAAACATTTAGAAAATAATAATGTTGAACATAAAGAATTGAAAAAAAATTTATGTCCAGATATTTTAGTTTTCTTTATAATGTACCAAATTTTGATATCTGCTCAGAGGTAATATTAGCTAAGCTCATGTACACACATGGACCAACTTATTAGCCCTTCACAGTTATCATAAAAATTAGTTTATCACCCAGCTTTTATTTTCATCATCAATTTGAAGGGTGAAATAAATATGTATTATAACATTTTTAATGTTTTCTTTAAAGAATCTATTACTTTGTATGGATAAGGTTTGCACAAGCCTATTTTTTAAAGAATTAAAGAACTAATTAGATGAAACAATGGTTCATTTAAGCTATCTTTGCTCTGAAACGGATTTTTTTGGCAAAAAAGTCAAATTTATATAGATCATGGAAGATTTATCTTGAAATTGAAGGCCACATGTTGGACAGAATTTATTCAAGGTTTTTACATAAAAAAATTGTTAGTATTATCAACAATTTTACTCGGTATCTGTATCCAGCCAAATATCAAACTATATGCAGGACATCACTAATTTATACATAATAACTTGGGGTAGGGGGTGTTACCTGTGGTCCAGCACAACTGATTTTACAGACATCACAATAATGTAACTGGGGTTGTTTTGGTGGTGGTTTTTGTTTCTGCATTTTCTGTCCAAATGTAGCTTGCTTCTTGAAACCCCAGTTGGTGGTGGTTTTGGCCTGTTGCTGCTGCTGTTGCTGCTGGTAATAGGAAGTAGCTGCTGTATATAAAGCAGCATCATAACCTGATCAAAGAAAACAGAGAAAGTGTCACATCCACATCATAAAATACACTTAATAGAATCTCTTTAGTAAAAATAAGTATACTTAATTCAGGCTAAGTGGAATATACTGGGAGTTATATGGCAAAAAAAATTTTTTTTTTTACTAAATTGTCTCAATTTATCAAGTTAATTCTGAGTAAATCATAATAGTGAACTGGAGGAGTGGAAATTCAGCTGGAAACTAATGATTTTTTAATCAACTGAGATCACTAGATAGTCCCTAAGAGAAACATTTTAAATTATTGATGGACTTTTAGTGACCAAAAGATTATAAAAAAACAAAAACAGATTTATCACGAGCAGCAGTCTTAGTTAAGAATTTTAATCAACTAATTTTGTAATGTAAAATTACTTTGACAATAGTATTGCACAAGAAATTAGAAAAAGAATATTAAAATAATTTCCACATATGACCAGGTGTAAAGACTGTACTTATATTTTACAAGATGTTGAGAGATACTGAAATAAAATAAATAGTAGTACCAGTATCACACCCAAATGAAGTAACATTGGTAAGTTTCCTTTATATATATATAAAAACACATGCAAAAAAATAAAACTATCATAAAGTGGGACTTAGAGGAATGGTGCTTCACAACTAGTACAAATATAGACACAAAATGCATGCACCCCAAACCCTTACAAAAAACAATGTTACTGATCACCTACATGAATATAGTGAAAAATTTAAAACTTTCAAGTATTCTAAGCAAATTTTCATAAAAGCTTAGATTGTCATATTCTTAAATCAAATAAATAAGAGTTAAGTATGAAAGTGTTAAAAGAGAAATAGAGATATCAAAAACTTAAAAATTATAAGCATCCTGTGATAATACAAATGGTTAAAGTTCAATACAATGATGATAATCTGGTATTTATCCAAGATTCAAAGTGTATTAAATCAAGACAAATCACTTGCCTAATATAATAGTGAATTAAGAAAAGATTTATGCAATTTAGTAATTTGAAGTAAAAATAAATCTTTAATGAAACAAAATTAGATGTCTTATTTGTACGGTTATAATCATTACAGATACATCACCTGAGGTGTGTTTTTGTCACAGAAATCAATTTCCATATTAAGAAATTGGCAAAATATAACAGGTTACTATGAACTTACAATATATCATGCAAAAATAATATTTGGCAAATAGAATATAATACTACTACAAGCAATATAAAGATGATGCATTAGTTAAAAAGTTGAATGCTGGATAAATTCAAATTAATATAAATATCTCATCCTAACCTACATTTGAGAGAAAGGGAGGAAGAAAAAATATTTGCAAAACATCTTAACACCTTAAAATTTAAGTGTCATAAGACAGATCTTATTATGAAGCTAATGCAGTATTAAATAAAATAAAAAACTCTACATAGATTTCTTATATTTGTCACATCAATAATTTATTGTTTGGAAATCATAGGATATCTTTAAAAATATTTTTAAAATAAAATCTTCACGCATAAAAACATGAAATATTTCAGAAATAAAACATTGCTAATTTCATACAACAGTTTTCCTAATTAAACAATAAAATGATGCAAAGAGTTTGTTTAAACTTGACCTTGCTAGAACCAGATTTTCATTATGTGCTGATGCATTCAAATCTCCCTGTTTGCATTATCAGCTACTTTATTTTTTTTTTAACCAACATACTATCAATATTCACTTTCAGCAATCCCTTAACTAATGTTATAATCAATTTTCAATGTCATTTTTTTGTTTAAATTGTATTTCTTTAAAATTGCTTAAATGCATCTACAGCAATGTGAAAATTATTGCTATCATTCAAAAATAATCAGTACAGAAACAGTACTTGACTAAAGACTAAGGTAAGTCATCAGACCAACCCCTTCCATTGACACAAGCAATATACATGTTCAAATAACACAACTGACATCAAAGTTATATAATCTTCTTTGAATATCTACTAAAGAATGTGATATTCAAGATAGACATTTAAATAGTTTAACACTTGACATTTGAGATGGGATTATAAAAAATTCTTTTTTGCATTACATTTTTAACAGCACATTTAAAAATTATTTTCAAGAAACACCAAGTTTATAAATTTAAGAAACCATTACAATTTCAAGTATTCATGGTGCAAAGGATGAATAAGAACTGTCATCATATTTCAATCATCATTACAAAAATACTAATAAAAAAAAAATCTGGTTACAAGTTGGCAGGTATAGAAATGCATTTAAACACCAAATCCTTTCTTCCCATCAATACCACAGTAATGTGATAATTCAAAATAAACTGCTAAGCTGAATAAACTGCTATTGCTGTGTTGCCAAAAAAGCAATTTTAAAAGTTAAAAAACAATATATAATAAAAGAGTAAACAATGCTTCTGTAATTGAGTTATCTAAATCATAATAGTTGAAACTGCTAAGTTAAATGTATCCCTAAAACTGCAAAGAATTTTTATTTACCAAGTAATAATAAGAAAAACAAAAAGGGAAAGGGGGCATGTTTTATGGAACATTTACTTTTTAGATTGATTTAATAAAAACAAAAATATATAAATGATTATTTAAATATGTAACCTAATACATCATGTGGAGTTTGTAAATCTTAGGTAATACAAATGCATAACCTTTTATTCAGCCTTACAAAAGGCCAACAATTGAATTACTGACCAAGACACTTAAAAAGTCCAAACTATCCTGATCACTGTTTAAGAATAGGTAACATACCTGGCCAGCTGTTCTGCGTCATCCATTCCGAGTTGTTTGACAGTGCCATAGGGTTTGTTGTATTTTTCACTATCCAAAAAGAGATTGTTCTTTAAAATAACATATGCCAACTAAAATGTTGCAGATATATATTAAGGGCCATATGGTTTGTCCTTCAACCTAGTGATAAAACTAATCACCAGACAATAGGAGAAACCCACAGCACCAAGATAGAGAAATTTTAAGTGAAAGGGAGAGTTTAGTTTACTTTCTCTCTCACTTAATAAATTACATGGGGGAAGTGGAAAAATATAAGGAGGGAGGAAAAATAAGGGATTAAGTCACTTTAAGTGACATTTCCAAACAAAAAACTATCATGGACAAACAAAGAAGTAGAATGTGATATTTGTACTTCTTATAAATAGGTGTTAAAAAAAAAAAAACAAAAAAAAAAAAACAAAAACAAAACAACAAACAATAACTGTTAGAAAAGTATTTTACACAAAAGTAAAATAAATAACCAATAGCAAGAAAAAAATCAAATGATACTTATATTGCAGAACATTTTTCAATTTTGTAATAAAAGTTTGGATGTAAATGTATAAAAAGTAGAGAGCAATTTTATATAAAAATCTACACGAAAATAAATACTATATAATATGCAATGTATTGTGGCAAATAAGATGAGCTTTGGACTAAAGGAAATTTAAATTTTTTTTCTTGTGAGGTAAAAAAAAATTTTTTTCCAGGCAAAATTCAAATAAATATAAACAAAGAATAGTAACACTAAAATAACCAAGATAAATGACAAATGAACCCTGAAATCTATATTTTAAATTCCTCTGCCACAACTTTAACCTGAGAGCAACCTATAAAATTAATAAATAAATAAATAAATAAATAAATAAATAAGTAGTAAAATCTAAAACCTAATCACAGATCAATCTTATTGCAATAAATCAAGTATACTTTGAATCATTGTGCACCAAGAAATTATTCTAAAGGAAAATCTAAATACTAATAGAATAAAATCATTAACATGGGGGGAAAAAACGGGGGGGGGCAGTTAATAAAAAAACAAGTCTTCTTACACACAGAATAATGAGAAAATTTACTTTTTAATGATTTTCTTAAGACGAATAGATTTTTAATTCCCACAAATGCAAAAGAATTCATGCACATGAAAATAAATAACTAAGACATTCAGAATTAAAGTTTCAATATATATATATATATATATATATATATATATATATATACACACACATATATATATATACACACACACACAAATAAATAAGGTGCTTACAAAGAGTTAAATTTGTGTATGACAATATAAGCAAGTGTATCCTACATTACCTAATAAGACAAGCAGCTTAAAAAATCTAATGCTTTTAAAATTTCATTACAATTTTATAGTATTCCAAGTTTAATCTGTTTAAGGTTATACTCATAAAATGAATTAACAAAAACTTAAACCATGCAGAGGTAAAACAAAGACATTGAGGAAGTATATAAGTGCCTTTATGATGTTGAATTAAGAGAAAAATGTTAGATCAATGTTCTTTAATTGCCACAAGAAAAAAATACTAATACACAGCACAAGTAATAATTGGCACTCACTATACCAATTTAGGTAAAAGGTTTATATAATCCCAAAATAAATAAAATTAAAGTTCTTAATATCTATGAAAAAGCTTTCTTTTACAAAGCATGCAAGAAATATTTTTATCTAAATTTTTCTGTAATACAAATTTTTAACCCAATAGCAACAATTTTAAAATGAACTGGGCCATGCATTAAATAAAATATCACATTACAATGAAAATCCCTTTATAAAGAATTTCATGAATTTCTTTTGACAAATACTGTTCTATATCTAAGGTATAGATAAACTTGAACAGAATACACATAAAAGCATGAAAAGATAACGATGTGCGAACAATCTTAACCCCTCCGCTCGGACAGGATATGACACAAGGTCAATTTTTAAGTGGAGTTTTAACAGGTTTGAATTCAGAGTTTTCTTTTCTCCTAGACTAGTTGCCTCACCAAAGCTGAAGAACCCAGTCCGCCCTACTATTTACCCATAGCTGGAGGGAGAATAATCGGATTCATACCTTTCCCAAGGGTATTAGTGCTATGTGAAATGCTATCAGTCTTGTCCAGGATTTGAACTCGTGTCGCCGGGTCCATTTCCTATGACACTAACCATTACACCACGGGTACCTCCATTAATATAATATCATATAATCAATTAAATACAATATTTCACTTTCTAGACCAAGTATTTATGAATTTTAAAAGTCTTAAATAACTGGCCCATTGGCATAATGGTTAGAGTGTTCGTCAATGGTTCAGGAGACCAGGGTTCAACCCCAGGTCGAGTCATACCAAAGACTCAAAAAATGTACTTGATCCTTCCTTCCACTCAGCATTATAAGGTATGGATCAAGAGTAAAATCAAGCAATCCAGGGGAAGGAATAGTGCCCTCCCTTACACCCGGTATAGTAGCTGTTGCAAAGGTAGCCTTATGGTTGCTCTTGGCTACCGTTGCCAACTTTACTTATGAAACAAATACCAGAACTGAATTGGAATAAATATTGTAGTAGTTTCTCAAGTTTTTAGAATCTCTTACTTTGTATTTAAGCCTCTTGAATCATTAATAGCACATTACTCAACTTATGAAAAATGGAGTTAAATAATTTTGAGCAAGCCATCTTAAATGTGTTAAAAATTGATGGGTAAATTAACATAAAATACATAACAGCTTGAATTTAATTTTAAGTGTTTTTTTGTTTTTTTAGGGGAAAAAAAAAAAATTATATATATATATATATATATATATATATATATATATATATATAATAAAAAGCTTACCTGAATAAGAGCCAGAGCTAGTTGTAGTAGCATAGGTAGGTGTGGCATATGTTGTAGCAGCAGCAGGAGTGGTGGTAGCTGTATAAACATAAGTTGCTGGGGTAGTTGTTACTTGCACTGGGGCAGCTTTCTGTGTTGCTGTCTGCCGTGGCTGGGTTTGATATGTAGTACTGGTAGTATATGTCGGCTTGGCTTCAAGTAGATAGGGGGAGAAAGAAAAAAATAGAGAGGGGAGGAGAAAAAAAGTGTGTGTGTGGGGGGTGAGTATACCAAAGTTAACCATTTAAAGTTGAAATGCATTTTTTCCTATTTCAGTTTGTATAAGACATGACAAATGAATAGCATTATATAAATCAAGTTAGGATAAAAAATGTAGTGCAATTCACTATACCCAGTAGGGATAGCAAATTGAATAAAGTGGCAGTGTAAGTCTAAAATATAATCATCAATAATTATACAGGAAAACTTTCACATTTAAACAGATACATCTTCATTTGTGTTTCCTGATTGTTCCTATTTCATATAGATATACTGATTAGAAATTTCCTCTAGTACAGATAAATTGTAAATAGAATATAAACCTTAAAATCTAAGTGTTGGGAGACAAAGACATAAATACCAGAATGAAATTGGAATAAATATTGTAGTAGTTTCTCAAGTTTTTAGAATCTAATACTTTATATTTAAGCCTCTTGAATCATTAACAGCAAATTACTCTGCTTATGAAAAGTTAAGAAAATTTGGCAGAAACAAGACACCAACACTAGGTCATTGTCTATCCCAGCATCCATTTAATGCAATGCAATATTGTCAATACCAACAATATTTGTATCACCAATTCATAACATGCTTTTAAGAGAGAGGTTAGATTTGAAGTATTGTGACAAATGTAGGAGAATGACCATCAAGCAGAATTTAAAGTTTACATTGGGGAATAGAAAAAAAAGTCTTAAAATGAGATTGAACAAAACTTTTGAAAGTGGAATCTGAATTAGTAACATTCTCATATTATTGGTTGAAATATATTCTTGAATAAAGCACTGAAGTATTTATAAATGAAAAAATAAGTAAACATCATATAGCTGTACTTTATTAACCAAGTATATGTTATAGAAAATTTCAGAGAATACATTAAGTTGACAAGCATTTCATTTTTCAAAATCTCTTTAATATCACATTAGAAAACAATTACTTGTTTTGATAATGCAAAATATTTAGCAAAAGCAAACAATCACAATAGTGTGATCTATAATAAAAGAATACTTACCTGCTTGGTAATGAGTCTCAGCAGCTGTATATGATGCCACAGCAGCAGCAGCAGCAGCTGCTGCAACCCCCTGTGTAGGTTGGTAATAAGCCTTGGTTTGGTCATAGGTTACAGCTGGCTGAAATTCATTAACACACACACACATACATGTTACTTCAGATAATATAATTTTTGATTGTTTACTCTTTTACATTTAAATATATAAACAAAAAGGCTAAATAAATAAAACTGCTAAAACTGAATTATAGGAATTGGTAATCTCTAACCACAAACTTTTTAAAAGACATCAAGTTTAGCAATGAATCAAACTACTGAAATAGATAAGACCCACAAGAAACAGATCTATGATAGAAATTAGTGAGCATGAAAATCTGGATAAGTGATTGGGACCTCCACATTTGTAGCACTGCACTGCGACTGCATTCTGCTTGTCGGGGGTTGAAGGTGGGGCTGCAGGCACATGAAGAACTCAGCGTCGTCCGGTCGCCGCAGCAACAGGCTCATCGACCTCTGCCTCTTCCGTCATAAGAGCTCGAGCCCTAGCAAGAATCTGTTCTAGGGTCATGTAATTGTTGTCTAACTGGACCGGGGAGTCCTGACATGAAAGCGCAACTGAGCCATCGGTCAGAGATGTTTTCTTCGATCAGACGCGCTAGGTCCTGTAGGCCACCCAAATATTCGTCCACAGTTTCCCTGGGGCGCAAACGGCGTGAGACAAATGTGTCAAATGCAACAAAAGGGTCCGGCGCAAAAGCCACAAGGAGGGCTTGTTTTACCTGCTGTAAATCCTCCCTTTGGTCACGGGTTAACCGTCGGTATACTTACAGAGCCCCGCCTTTCAGCCTGAGTGGTAGAACACATTCTACATTGTCAACACCACACATTTTGCACACCAGCTCCACCTGTTCCAACCACTGACACCATGCGGTTGGATGTGGCGCCATGAAATTTGGGAATCAGCCGAATGGCAAATGCTTTGCCTGCCATTTGCGTCTGGTTAACACGTAGGCCAAAATAGCTTGTTCTAGGTTTTGGAAAAGTCTAGTCGAAGTGGAATCAACCAATTGGAGGGTAGTCAACTTATTCAACATGCAAAATAAACTGATGGATGTTCACCAATCAGACATCAGCAAAATACTGCCCTTTTCCACTTCAAACTTAGTCTCTTATATTCATCAAATCTCGCCACTTCATGGAGGCTTATCTCGTTCTCCTCCATAAAACAAGTCACACCTCTTGCGTCCTTTTCTTCGTCTGGTTTCCATGTGCTGGTAGCAGAGAGAGCACACCTTCTGTTTCTTCGAGGTAAGATTGTTCGTGGCATTACTACTACATACAGTTTCAACCACAAAGTCATTGCTAACTTTTCATGGATATCATTTCATTACTGAAATGATATCCATGAAAAGTTAGCAATGCAAAAGAAAGGAAGATAATTTTCTTAAAATCATAATCAAGCTCCTGCTATATTTGCGTAGAACAATTGTCATTAAATTTCCTATTGCTATCTTTTGCAAGTTAAGCAATGAGGCAGAATTCTAAAATTTTGTCCATAATAGATAAATAATGAAGAACAGGTAAATTTTTCTTTAAATCCAAGAAAAAAAAGTCTTACAACAAATGAAAATATTAAAACAAAATTTATTAATAAGAGGGATATGCAGTTCATTCTACCAAGGCAATACATATCTATGAAATCATGATTTACTGACTAATCACCCTCACAAAAATTCTTTAGAAGTAAAAAGCATTTAACAGAAGAGGCCACCTATACGGGGGGAAAAAAATAAATTTAAAAAAAATTAAACATTTTCTTTTATTCAGACCAAGTGAAATCAGAATGACCAAACTTACAATAGAAAACTGGTTGCTCCTCTTTACCCTTGATCCGTACCTTATAATGCTGAGTGTTAAGCAAGGAGGCATCAAGTACCATTTTTTGAGTTTTTGGTATAACTTGACCTGGGTTGAACCTAGGTCTCCCGGGCCAATGGTGAACACTCTAACCATTATGCCAATGTCCGGTAATTATAGTTTGTTCAAATTTTTTAAAAGTTGAAGAATTCAAGGTGATGGTCATTTTCCAAATGAAATTTACAAATAAGATCAGTTGCCAGAACATAAGAAATTAAGTTTAGCAGCAAGAATGAGTAATAGGCATTGGAAATGATTGGATCATTTTATCTATAGTCATCTTCAAAATCTCAATAGAGAGCTTTAGACAAAGAGTAGGCAAAGTGTCAGATTGAGATATATATATATATATATATATAAAAATCAATGTAAACCAAACAATTTATACTAAAATGTAATCAAAGATACACGAGTAGAAAATATAATTAAACTTAATAGTTTAAATAAAGTGGAAATTCAATACCACCAAGTAAAATGGCTACACTAACCTTCACCAGGCCATTGGCCTAATGAATAGAGTGTTCCCCAAGATCCAGGAAACAAGGGTTCAATCCTAGGTCGAGTCATACCAAAGACTCGAAAAATGGTACTTGATGCCGCCTTGCTTAACACTCAGCATTATAAGGTAAAGATCAAGGGTAAAGTGGAGCAATTCAGAGAATGGAGTAGCACCCTCCTCTACACCTCGGTGTGGTAGCTATTGAAAAGGGAGCCTTTGTGTCACCCTCAACTAAGGTCGCCAACAATCATATGATTATACAAAAGAAAGTAGCCATATATAGACAGCATCATGTTTTAAGGATTTGTATGCTAATAAATACAGAAAATCCATAACCAGATTCAATTTTTCAACATTTTATTAATAAAATTATAAATATTTACTTGATTATGCAAACAAATACACAATAGGAAAACAAAGATGATTATCAGAATAAAGTAATGAGTTATTATTAAAGTCTCTGAATCTTCAGTCAAGGTAAATAGTAAAGACAAAAAGGTACTATGTTAACAATAAACTTCACTGTGTACTACAGTAATTTCTTACAACAAGCACAATACAATGTATAGCTAAAAAAAGTTTAAGAAATTTCAAATCTTACAAAAAAAGAAAAAATAATTATAAATTATACAAGAAACTTATTTAACAAATCATTTTTATTTTTCTTAAGTCTGCACATGATCTATGCATTTTTATTAGGTAAGGATTACACTATCATTGATCACCTGAATTATAAAAGATTAAATATTTCAAATTTTAAAATAAATTCATAAAACTGTTCAAACATACAAATAAAAATGGCAAATCATGTCATGTGCTAATGTTGATAAGCACAATATATCAATGACTTAATTACCAGTTTATGGACTTTTACATGAAAATGAAATTAGTAATTTTTTTTTAGTATACTATCCAAGTATATAAATGTATGTGTGTGTGTGTATATATATATATATATTATCTGGGTATAGTAATGAGCGTTGTAGAGAGTAGTAGATATTGATAAAGTTTTTAAAGCCTCTGGACACCTTGTGACATACCAATCAGTGCACATTGACAGAGCTCTAGATGGTGATAAATGATAAAGTTCAATGTGGTGAAAGAGACCAGTGCAAGTAAGTGTCTTGCCATGGAAAAGCACATGTGCCTCTTTTTGTTCAATTAGAGCTGTTTGAGAAGGGATGGGCCTTTGAGAGGCTGGACAATAATGTGTGTATATATATATATATATATATATATATATATATATATATATATATATATATATATATACACACACACACACAAAATGAAAGTTCTATATTTGCAGACCAGGCTTTGGATGGTCAAGAAGTTGTTCACCAAGATTATTTTATCACTACTACTCTTATAAAGTGGTACTCACAGCACTGATCAGAAAAAATGTAGCTACATTTTCTCTGATCTGTACCATGAGTGCCACTTTATTGCCCAGAAAATAATCTAACAAAGAAACATAGTAAGAGATAGCTTTTCCTTTTGATTCATTTAAAAGTTTGTTTGTTTTTTTTGTTTTTTTTAAACTAGAAAGGTTTAACATTGTTCCACAGTTAATTTGTTTAATGCTAGATGAAATATAGTCAACAAAATTAAAATCTGGACACTGACTAAGATGAAACATAAACCTGATGGACATGTTCTCAAGCCTATTTTTAGTGGTCTTTGCAAGAGCATTGTCTTGTTGAAAAACAAAAACTTCATTCTTCTTTTGAAAACATCTTAATTGTGGGGAAACCAGGCTCTATAAAATAATCTATTTTTAAGCATTGACTTTTTACTGTGAAGCAGCTCACCAGCAGCTGAAAAGTCTCCCCACACCTCAACACCTCTTCCTTCATGGAAGAGGAGTTGCAGTGTAGGGAGACTTTCTTTATGAGGCAGAAATGCATTCACTTTTGATTTCTCACCAAATCTTTAAAAAGTATCACTCTGGAAGCCTTGCCATATAATTTGGGTTCATTACCCCCCACACAACTCTGTTGAACCAGTCTGAATTAAACTTTACATTTTGTCAAGAACTTCATTTTGTCTATCCAAAATAGCAATGTTTTTTTGATACACTTAAACACAAAATATGCATTAAATGACTTTTGCTGAGGTCTTGAATTTTGCTTACAATTTTCTAGGAATTTTTCATGTCTTTGAGAACAGTAACTTTTAGCAAGTAGTTATCCTTACATGTGGTTTTGGACATTCCAGATCCTTTTTCTGGCAAAATTATTTGTTTTTAAGTGTTGACTTATTCTTTCATAGCTGACTAAGAAAGTAATTTTTTTTTGATTTGAGGGTCTTGTAAATATCAGAATAGTTGCAGTTAGCCTGAAAAAGACCAATGTTTCTGACAATGTTCACTGTGGAACTAATGATACTGCAGATTTCCCCCTGCTATATCAATATTAGTTCAATATAAGTTTAATAACTTGCTATTTTGGGCTTGAACCATCTTTATCCATGAGTATCTCCCTCTCCTCTCACTGTGGTAATCTCTGGTAACAGTGCCTTTTAGTCTTAGATAAAATCAACAGGAATTCTTAGAATAACAAGGACCCTATAATTATTGTCTATCAACCTAGTTTGCAACTTAATGGATTAATTGCAAAAGATATTTCTATAGAATCATGATGGTAAGATACTGCAACTTGTGAAGTTAAGATAGTAACCTTCTAGTAATTTAAGATCTTCTGTTATGCAGGTTGCCCCAGTTTCCTACCTTTACCAAAGATGAAGAAAAGGGGATGACATCACAGATAATTGTGTGTGTGTTTGACTGACACTTTAGAGTGCACAGATATAACTTTCCAATACAAAACAAAGGACTAAGGAGTCAATTAGAAGTACCAACCCATGCATAAATAATTCCATTATCTTTCATGGTTACTCTGCTAGAATTAAAATAAGCCATAACATGCAATATTTGAGAAGAGATCATACACTATAACAGTGTATTCCTAAATATTTAATGATGAAAAGAACATTCTCTTATGGTGTGAGTGTGTGTGTGTGTGTGAGTGTAAGCATTTTACATTGAGTACCCATATGTTTACACATTGGACAAAGCCCTGAATCATTGTCTATCCTGAATAGGACCTTACCACATTCATGCTTTATGCAAAAAGTTGATAGATTCTCTAAATATATTAACACCATACAAAAGCAACAATTCAAAATTATGCAGCTAATATTTAGATTGGGATTAACTTTAGGCAGATTAAATGAACAGATCACAAAATCAGCTCAATAAGAATCTCTTGATGCCATTTAACATTTTTTCTACTTGATCCTATTCTTATCTTCCTCCTGAATTTGTTTTTTAGTCTCTTTTACTACATAAAATATCTCCTATTATGGCTTTATGTTACCCTCCTGCCACTCTCAATGTAATAACCAGTAAAAATTATAGCATATGTCCTTAATTGTTTTTGTATGCAGTGTCTTTTTTAAATTGACGGTACAATTCAAAATCTTAATATAATAGTCTTTTACTTTTTAATGTATTTAGGGGTTTGAATTAAAAGCTTTAGTAAAATAACTTTCATCCAAACTATTTGCATATGTACATAAATGATTCCTTTCATAAATCCAATTCATTCAATAGCTGAAGTCTAACAGGATACATGCTACAAAGGAATTTCAAAGATTATCCCGTAAGAAAGGGAAGAGAAAAAAAATACTCACAGTAACAGCAACTTGGGTACGTGTAGTATATGCATATTGGGGTGCAGCATGAGCAGTCTGGTAGCTATCATAAGCTGATTGTCCTGCTCTTGGTGCAGCTGTAGCATAAGCAGCTTGAGGAGCAGCAGCAACATAAGCAGTTTGAGCAGCTGGATATGCTGTTGCTGTCTGTGCATTTGGTAGTGGATAGATAAACTGTGCCATCTTTACTATAGGCTGAAAACAAAAATAAAATAAGTTTTAAAAAAAGAAAAATACTGAAATGTTCTGTTTTTTGTGTTATTACTTGCCATATTTTATCTTGACAAGATATTTGAAACAGGAAATCTTAATGGTCAAAAAAGTAACCTTTAACTTAAAACATTTTGTACAACAGGATAGCAAGTAATACCTTAGATATATGCAAACTAAAAACTTATCAATTTGATAAAAAAAAACAAAAAAACAACTTTTTGTTCATCCACCAAATTATTTAAAACAGGTTTTCAAAAAATTTAAACTATAATAAATTAAAGTTAACTTAATATTACAATTGGTATTAATGAAATTTAACTTATTTAGATAAACCATATTTTTGCAGAAAAAACTCAAATTAAAAAGAAAATATTGTCACATTATATGAGCATTACTTAGACATTAATATTTGAAAGTTTTAAAACTTTAGGTATCCAGTTAGTACAGAGAAGGATTAATTAAAATTAATAATTTCAAACAGTGGATGAAGAAAAAGAACAAGTTAAAAGTACTAAAATATATTAATAATCCAATTCTTTAATCCAAATGAATTAATATTAGTTCAATGTAAATGTAAGAGCTTATAAAAGCTTGTGTTATATCAAAGATTAAATTTAAACACAGGTTATTTTCTAAAATAAAGAACCTAGAAAAATCACTTAAAAATTAGTACTAAATACAAAATAGTGCTTCCGCATTTATAAAAACTAAGTAAACCACAAAAATATCTGATTGAGCAGTCTAGTCTTAGTTGTGAATAAATCTTATTCACAAAAAAATATTACTAACAGCTAACAAAAAGACTGTCAGGAGGATTATCAGAAAAATATAATACAAGTAGAAAACAATCTAGTTAAAATTAGTGTAATAACGTTTTACCATTTTCTTTAATTCATCATTAAAGAAAATGGTAAAACGTTATTACACTAATTTTAACTAAATTGTTTTCTACATGTATTATAATATAAAAGCCAATCTATTTTTGATAACATTGCTTTTAAAAAGTAAACTTCCACAAATCATTTACTTCTTCATCTCCACTCCAGGATGGTAGTTTAGGATCTCCTTATCCAATTTCCCGATAAATTTTCAGAATAATTCATCAGTTTGAGAGAAAATCAAAAATAAAACTACGTTAATCATAATCCATTGATACAAACAAGAATATAAGGCGCTCTTAACATGAAAGATACCACTAATTAATAAAAAAAAAAATTTTTTTTTTTAGTAACACCATAATTTATAGGTTAGGTTACTTGAATATTTTAAGGGATTATGGTTTAATTGCTAAAGATCAATCAGGCCATTTGTCTAATAAGTAGTGTTCGTCAATGGTCCAGGGCTCAGTCCCAGGTTAAGTAAAAAAAAAAAAAAAAAAAAAAAAAAAAAAAAAGTACCTGATGTCACTTTGCTTAAAAAAAAAAAAAAAAAAAGAAAAAAAAAAAGGGAGCCATCAGGTCACCCCCCGATTATGGTTGCCAAGTTTACTAGATCAGCTGTTTTAGCATGGTGTGTGTGTGTGTGTGTGTGTGTGTGGGGAGAGAGAGAGAGAAAAAAAAAAAAAAAAAGAAAAATTTCATAGAACATTACAGAACAAAAACATAGGCTAACATTTCCCCCCATAATTCTTGATTTTCAGTCATTAAATGTTTACTTCCTAAACAAATGTATTTCATACTTTAAAAGATTTTATATCTAAAGAAAAAAAAAAGAAAAGAAAGAATATTAATGTTGTTGAACAAAATTCTAGCAGAGTTGATTACTAATATGCAGAAATTAAAAATATAAGTTATCTTTGAGATTTTCAATCAGACAATACTTAGCAACCTTGACATCAAATCTAAAAATTTGCATGTCTGTTCTGAGAACTGCTGGCAAAATATAAAATTCTTTGTTTTGGTTTCTTTGTTTAATGGCATATCAACCTTTGTAGGTTATTTAATGCCAAAGTCATCATTCCAGAACAACAGTAATGGTACTATTTAACCCATACCTAGGAAAAAATACATCTTAATTCAATTTGTTAAAAATTATGCTATTTACAGGACCATGTCTAAAAAACCAAAAAAAACAACAAAAAAAAAAAACAAAAAAGAGATCCTAATGTTTTCAAAGATCTAATTGCTGATGACCAAAAAGAAAATCACAATCAAGTATATTTTGATAAGAGGCAAAATTTTATTTCCTGGAAAACTGCAATTTTAATATAATGTGTGCACGTATAGAAAATTTTTTACCAAAAAATGTAAACTATCTAAACTGCATTGTCCAATTTGTTAAATATGAAATTACTTAACCATTATGTAGATTACTTTAAAACGTTCACAAAAATAGTTTTGTATAAGAGTACTTTATGCTATTATAGCTGAGCAGGTATAAAATCAACAAATAATAGTATCCATAATGCTTACTATATATATATAAAACACAAACATCAGATTTTTCTTAAGTGGACATAACTTTATGATTACAGGTATAGTGTGACCATCCTTCAGTTTTAATTTTATGCAAAAAGTAAAAATAAAAACAAATAAAGCTTGATTTTTTTCCTAAGTGTTTGATTTAAAATTTTTTTTTTTATTTCTTACCTTATTGGATTTTATTTAATACAATTCTTAGAATTTTAGCAATTCCCAGAAATAAAATGGATTCCTTATTGTAACTTACTTTGTTGGGCCTAGTCAACCATCATTGGTGTCCTAATATGGCCTAGTGCTAGTGAATTCACTTTCATAATTATCTATTACACTAGTGTCTTATTAATTATTGATGCAGAATTTACTCACACCTGGTATAATATTTTTTTCTAATAAAAATTTCAAAACAGTTGAAAGAAATAAAATTTTTTAGTTCCCTCTCATAAACCTTCAATAAATATGTTCTATTTCAATTTTTATCATGAAAAGAAAATTGAGTTTATTAAATTTATTTTCTTATGAGTAGAAACCCCCCCCAAAAAAACTTGGTTTTTCAGATTACTAAGTTACTAATTAAATTCCTTCATTTTAAAGAGTAAATCATATTCAACCAGGTTTGACATGATATAGAACGTATGTCTCCATTATATCAACTGTTTTCAACAGAAAGACACTTAACTTCATCATTTCATAATGGAGTCACAAACAAGAAATACACATAAAAACTGATTACATCTGAACATAGCATGAATTAATTTCTTTGACCGGCATTTATGGGACAAGACTGGGCTTTCTAGCCATGGTAGGATAACTGATCTAGAAAACAATTCTGAATTCAAAGCTCCGGCTAACATGTCATGGGCAAGAATGACAAGGTAAAGTCCATTAATCCCCATATATTACAAACCCTAGTGAAGGCCCAAGTTCTGCCTGTAGTAGACAGATCAGGGATAGTCATATCCAAACTGAAAATCTAAGCTTGATACCCCAAATTGTAAACTACTTTTAAAACAATGGTGTATGATATTCATAATCTAAAAGCCTAATAAAAATATAATAAATTTTTTTTGATGGTTTGGTTTGTTGTGTTTTATGGCATATCAACCTTTGTAGGTTATTTAATGCCAAATCCATTTTTATGGTTTGGTTTGGTGGGTTTTATGGCATATCAACCGTTGTAGGTTATTTAACGCCAAATCCATTTTTATGTAAATAATCTGTTCTATTTAAAACAATTCAGTTTAGCATAAGTACAGTTTAATTGTCAAAAACATTTATTTCAAACTATTCAAGAAGTTATATGTAACAATTCAGTTACGTGTAAATACAATTTTAATGTCGAAAAACAGTTCTATTTTAAATAATTCAGTTAAGCATAAGCACGCAGTTTAAATGTAGGGTTTAATTGTCAAAAACATTTCTATTTCAAGCTATTCAGTTTACTTAAACAATTCAGTTTAGCATAAGTATGCAGTTCTATTTAACCCATAGATAGGGCCCTATCAGGTGCTACCTACCACTCCGGATCAGAGTGGACCTGGGAGTGATGGCAATGAAGGGGTACTCTGCATTCCCCAAAGCTCGAGCACTGCTGGAACCTCACCATCAGATTGTTTAGTGTCATATCCAGGACACTCGTTGGGGGGGGGGGTCTAACCCCTCTGCAGAGGTGCAGTCAGTGTATTCTACAGCCCCAGCCGACTGGCCAATACACAGAGTTAAATGTCAAACAGTTTTATTTCAGATAATTCAGTTCAGCATAAATACAGTTTAGACATCAAAAGAGTTCTATTTTGAGCAATTCAGTTCAGCACTAGTACACAGTTCCAATGTCAAAACAGTTCTATTTTAAACAATTCAGTTTAGCATAAATACACAGTTTAAATGCAAAAATCAATATAGTGAAAGAAGCACGGTTTAGTTCTATTTAACCCATAGATAGGACCCTTATCAGGTGCTACCACTCCGGGCCAGAGTGGACCTGGGAGCGATGGCAATGAAGGGGTACTCCACATTCCCCAAAGCTCCAGCATTGCTGGAACTTCACCATCAGATTGTTTAGTGTCATATCCAGGACACTCGTTTGGGGGGGGTCCTTACCCCTTTGCAGAGAAGCTGTCGGTGTATTCTACAGCCTCAGCCGACTGGGCAAAAATTTTTTGATTCAAAGCTTTGCAGTTGCAAGTATCAAAAGGATACTCATTGGGAGTCTTAATCCTTTGCAAAGATGGAGTCAGTATATTCCACAGCCCTAGACAACTGGGCCAAGGGTTAATTTCATTAAAAATCAAATGAAAGTTTTATATCCATTTTCATTGTTACAAATCGAAGAATATATTTTAATACAAAATATAAAAGAAACAAATAGCCTAAATTGATTTGAAATAAAATGTAACCAATAAGTTTGTGCCTTATATTCTCGGGTATTTTTTTGCTTACTTCTTCATTTAGGATATATTTGTTTTTATTTAACAAATCTACTGAAAATTCTATAAAATTTGAAAATGAGAAAGAAATGGTAAAAAGTATTTAAACAAATTGTTATACTTCATGAAAATTCTACATTTTAGGTATACAAATAACTAGTAAATCAATATTTCCCATGATGAACATAGAAAACAGAAATTTTATTTTCATTAGTTTATTTATGCTGGTATTTAATTTTTCATTTAAAAAAAAAAAAAATGATATTTACATCTTTGATCTGCACAATACTTTAAATAAAATTCTTACTAAGTGAGGTTTCAAAATGAAGAAAAGAGGCCTAAAATCATGATACAAACTTTTTGTTTCATTACAGAGAGAGAGAGAGAGAGAAAAGTGTTTATAAGTCATCCTATCTGGTGCAAAGAGAGACCAATAGCAGACAATACCAAAACCATTACCATGGAAATGAAACAGGATTTATAAGAGAAAAGAAACATGAAAAATATTTTAGCAAAAAGAAGAAAAAAGAAAACACACACACATGTCTACTCAAAGATATGTTAAAAATACGGATATCTGATATTACAGAAATGTTTTTATGATGTCCTGGAAATGTAGATATGGATCAGAAACTTAAAATTATATGGTTTACCATTTTTGCAGACAACTGATGGCTCATCTGATAAAACATTTTCTTTTACTATCTATGTAGTAATATGAACTGCTTAACAAATAAATAGAGAAAACAAACTTCAAATCACCTAAGGTACTAGTAACATAAATATGCCTTAAAATTACACATTATTTCTAAGAAAGAAATCTTAATTTCATAGTTCTTGTGAATGGATGCTCATTTTGTATTTTTGATGATTCTTTTAAATTATCAAAAATAAAAAAGAGCATTTATTTACAAGAATTACATGACAAAAATATTAATGGGCCATGTTAAAAAATAACTCTCTTGTGAATAAGACATTGGAGTTTGAGTATAAGTTAAATGATTAGATACTGACTTCTAAAAGACTGGGTAAAAGTAATCAGATTTGTAGTAACTGCAAGAATACCAGGCACAAGTACAATACTGCAGTTGTATTGATTAAAACTGGCATTCATCCAAGTCTGAAAATGTCAACAAAAACAGGTTGAGAGATGCTGATCATAACACATTTTAGTATTTTACTGAGTACTAAGTTCAACATGAATTCATGATTTAAGTAATGTAATTTGGACAGTGATTAGCTGTAAATACTAATAACTATGCCCATTCAGTAGTTAGTTATGAAGTAATTTACTCATATCAATTTGAAAATCAAGTGTAAAGAATCCTTTTGACTTAAGACATTAAAATTTTTTGTCACAAAATAGTCAAAAGATTTTAAATTATGTTCTAGTATGGTTAAGTTTGTTTGCTATTGCTCGTTTGAGAATCTACACTCGAGTTCCTTAAAATCAGTTACTTTTAAAATAATAAAATACTCCTTCAATCACAAATTGACAGAGGTTTAGATATATTTTAGGAATTAATTCAAAAACAAGCATTTTTTTAAGAACCAACAAACCATTATGACATTAGTTAAGTAAATAAAAACTTGAACAAAACTAGCAAAATATAGGAAGTACCTTTGGATAAACCTAACAGATTTGTAAACTAATTGAGATCGACAAGTGATCATTTCAAAGACAAACGTGAGCTTGCATAAAAGAAAAGAAAAATGCTAAGAAAATTGATTCTAAGATGTAGGTTTACAGTGAAAACTGCCTTATGATTAGTACTTGCTGAAATACTGACAGAAAAATAAATCTTAACTGATTCCTTTGCCTAACAGTTAAGAACTACTTAATACACCGATATATATAAAACAAGTTACAAATGAACTTCCATTAAAAATATAATAGAGAATAAAAATAATTAAATGTGCTTCAATAAGCTTTTAAGGAATTAAAAAAAAAAGAAAAAAGAAGAGGAGAAAACATGTTTTACAAGAAATTAAACAAGTTTAGATGTTTACATTTTTAAAATGTAAACATTTAAATTTGTTTAATAATCAATTTTCAGTATTATTCTACACGTGCACTTGTTTAAGTTCACCGGCGGGTGGGGAAGAGAATATTTTCTAGTATTTTTTTTTTGCGTGATTTGAATTAATTAGCCCCTCACAAACCCACCGTAATTTTTATTTTCGAAAAAAATTAATTCTTTTTCTGGTTAATTTTTACTCTGGGGTTAAAGAGTAAAATTTACTTTTTGCCTTTTTACATTTTGTAAGGAGGTTCACTTTCACATTATCGAAGAATGATCAGCCATTTCCCGAACAAGTGTGTGTATTATATAGACCACATTCAAAAATTCAACCTGTCTGATTGTTCCAGAAATGGGTGATCATTCTACAATGAATTAAAATATAGAAGAAACTTTTAAAAAGCTTGAGGGTCTAATCACACATACAAAAAATTTACTAGAAAATTTCCCCCCAGGTGAACTCGAACGGGTGCACGATTCCTTAGAATAGTACCATTGCATAAAGCAAATGTTTGGTTTTAGCTCGGTTATATGTGGGCAGATTTGAGGGTCACAGAGTCTCCGCTAATATTTCGATATCTCTATTAAATTCATCACTAAAGCATGCCATAAAACTAAAATAGTTTTTTAAAAACAGGAACTGAAAATTCTATGTAAAGAAAAAATAACGTATAGTTTTTTTGTTTATATTATAAAAAAAAAAAAAAAAATCTTGAGTAATTTCATTTGGAGGGTTTTATTTACAAAACTGACTGCCTCCTCCGCTTTCCTTATTTCCAGAAAGACAATTTCTTGTAAGGCTTTTTTTATTTATTTATTAAGGAATTATATATAATAAATACAGAATACAATTTTAATAGTGCTGAAGTAACATCTGTTGAAAAAAAAAAAAAAAAAGGACAAAATCGTTGGTATCTACTCGTTTACATTTCTAGGCAAGAAAGAAATTCAATTTTCAGAGGATTACATTTTCAATGGAATGGAGAAAAAAGTTTTGCGATTGGACAGTAAAACCAAAGTAAATAAGTTAACTAAATTTCTACAATTTTATCTCTAATGATTTATATTTACTTTAGAGAAAACAATTAAAATATGGCAATTCAGTGTTATTTTTAATAAAATTAAAGGGTAAAAATTCTACACGTGCTTCAGCTCCAGTTTATCAGGGAAAAAATTGTTTAGTACATTTCTGTAAAGTAGAATCTCATACACCCAAAAAAACATATTGTAAATTTTTTCCGGTGAACTTGAACGTGTGTAGGTGTAGAATAATACCAACTTAAGTATTTGTGTTTGCCGTTAAGACAAGATGAAGTTAATAAAAATAGCAGAGGTCTAAATGAATTCAAAAGGGTTTTAAAACAAGATAAAAAAATCTACAAATAAAAATTAAAATTTCATTGTTTAATTCATACGAAAGTAAAGCAAGCGCGCTCAAAGTTTATTATTTAGTATTTGTTTTAGCTACGACGTAAAAAAAAAAAAAAAAAAAAATGGAGACATGTTGAATAAGTTATTTTCATTCACCTGTCAAATGACATTTAACAGGACTTTATGATACTGAGATAAAATAGAGACATCATTTATCATGTGAACCATATATCAATTACTTGGAAGAAAAAAAAAAGTAAAAATGAGCAATCCAATAAAAAAACTTTCTACTTTATTATTCTTTCTTAATAGTTTTTCAACATCACTTACATTTCTTGCAAAATCGTATTCCGCAAAAATAAAAAACTGAATGAACATTCATCTATTACAGGAAAAGTATCAGTTGACAAAAAGCTCACAAGATCAAATTTCAGAAATTAAATATTGATAAAAGTTGCAAGGCAATTTTGAAGCATTTTTAAACGTTATAAATTGACACGTGGAAATTTTCTGGATGCTAAATGAACAGTGTATACACATGATTTACATAAGTTAAAGAAATAAGATTAGTTACTGTATTTGTATTTTTGATAAATGACCTTCATTTCTTTAGAATTTTTTCTTACATTTCTGGAGAAAATAAAAATAAAACAAATATCTTTTTTCCAAGAAAAAAAAAGTTTAATACTTTTTTAAAAAGATTTTCCGAAAATAAAAGTATATTCAAATATACAGTTTACAGCAAAGATACCCCTACCTCGAAACAAACAAACAAAACACATCAGATCACAAGTGTACAAAAAAACTGTATGAACTGATAAGCAACACATTTTCATTCAAATTGCAAAAGACGGACATAAAATAAGGGTCCAGTTAACGATTATATGTATATAGTAAAGAGAGCCCTCACATGAGAACCAATCAACATTCTCAGTTTTCAAAAAAAAAAAACACGTACATTTTTTAAAAACAACGAATTACTTAGTTATTAATTTGTTTATCAAGCATTTTATTTAACTTTTCCATAATGTCGAGGAAACTTTCGTTAAGTAATTATGAAGGTCAAACAGTAAATCCTTCTAAATGTAATCTACTAAAAATCTTCATTGCTATTATAACGATTATAATTCCGTCAACAAGTTAATGAAGTAAATCGACTTTAAAAAAGGGCTTCATTTTTCAAGGTTTTCCAGTGCATTATGGAAAATATTTTATAACGTTTAGAAGCCATCAGGAAATTTTGCGAGTATGAACATGAAATTCAATTTTTTAATTAACTTGCAACCACTTTCTTTACACCCTAATAGATTTTCAACAACTGAACGAGTTCTAATAGGATTTAGAATTTTTTTCCAAAAGGAAAACAAAATCCTTGATTAATGTATACCGACAATTATTTTAATGACAACTTTATAAGTTAATTCCTTTCCTATTGCTCAACCGGAAAAATATCAAATGCAATAGAAAGAAGCTAAGAAAATTGTGTCGGGGATGAAAAAGAAAGAGAAAGAAAAAAAAAAGTAGTAGTAGCTGATGAGACATAAGTTGACTAGAGAGCTTGATCTAGTTAATACCAACGTATTTTTCCATAACACATCCTCTTCCATTAAATAAAGAAATATTAAATAAAAAGGTAAGTATCAACACCATGTAAAATACCAAAAGGTCAAAAGGAAAATATAATTTTGGAAAGATTTAGTCAATATTAATTCAGAAAATATTTCATTACAAATAAATACAATGGAAAATTTTTGTTTGAAAAAAAAAAAAAAAATAAATAAATAAAATAAGCCTTGTATTACCAGAGGTTTCTGATAATTTTTTTTTTCAAAGATTGGAGAAAAATATAAGTATATAATCCAAACAATATTATTCCATATTTTAAAAAATTGAAGACAACGGGATTTTCTTTTTAGCTTCACAACAGTGAATGAGGGTAACACTGCGCGCTCGCCAAGTTCCATGGAACCATAACGGCTCTCTTTGGAAATTTCATAAAAATATGTACGTGTGTATATATATATATATATATATATATATATTACTAAAATAATGCATGCATGTCTGGATTTTAAGTCTTAAACGGATAAAGTAAAAAATAAAAATAAAGAGTAATTGAAGCATAAACAAACTCCTAAATCTAAAAACTATTTTATTCAAAAAGGTCGTTGTAGTAGTAGTTAGATGGCGTTTTAAATAAGGGAAAAACGCAAGTAGAATGATCATAAATCAGGGGTCATTTTCTTAGATAGTTTCTACTAGGAAATAACCCCCCACTTTATGATCACATTGTACTTTACCATGTTCGTCATTTAATTATTTTTTCTTCTTTTAATATTTTATTTGAGCAGCTTGGGAAGAAAAAATGAGATATTTTATATGGCAAAACAAAAATTAGCTAAAAAAATTATTTAATATTTAAAAATTCATCACCGAGATTCGTGAATAGAACGTGAACAAAAAAATAATTGCGGGAGAATGAAGTCCAGTAGAGCTAATAAAGCCGCCGCCATCATCTCGACTAGCCTTACACTCGTGTTAGAGCTAACTGGCGGCATTCTTTTCAAACTACATACACGTTATATAAGTCATGTAAAAATACAAAGCCTAGCAAAAACGCATCCACAATCTCAAGATAAAAACATATATATAAAGATATTCAGACTTACCCACAGCTTGAAAGTATTACTTTTATAAAAAGTATACCTCTGCCACTGATAAGAACAAGTAAATTTACATCAGAAATGTTCATGAGCATCCGGGTACTCTCGTTCTCTTTGCACATGTCCAATTACTAGCGTCACATTTGGGTTTTTTTTTAGTAAGTTATTTTTTAAAGTTGTTAAATTTTGATAAATCAAAATCAAAATTTAAAAAATAAAAGTGTATTCTTACTCGATTTTTCCTATTTAGAGTTATTTTAATTTCCAAAAACTATCGGGAACGAGATTTTCTTTCTTAAAGCCAGCAAAATTGATTATGATAATTCAATGGAAGGAGGAGGGTGACTTACGAGAATTAAATTTAATCGGTTATGTCCGATTCTACTCGGTAGATTCCGTTAGGTTTGAACTCTGCAAAACCGAGACTTTTCACCGGTGATTTTGAAAGATATGTAAGCAACGAGAAAGTATTTGATTTAAAAATGTAATGTTTCAATCGAGTATCTCCGGTAATAATCGACTGTTTTCGTAAACCATGTATTTCAGTGTATGACGTATTTCGAGAAAAAGATAGCAGATGCGAGGTCAAACGTCTGGTGTCACACTGAAGGTTATTAACAACAAAAGCAGCCAACCATTTCCCGCCCGCTTTCTTATAGTTGTTCTGAAATTAGACGACAAACTGCTGCATTATTCCTGATAGTGTACAGCGTAATCCAAAATAAATAATTTTGCAAATATTCTTCATATCTAAGGGTGTTTTTGACTCTTAACTGCTCTAAGAGTTATGGTATTTTTTTTTCTCTAAGAAACTAAGGAAATATAAAACCAAATTTAAAGTGGAATTTACAAACGTGGAAGTTTATAAATACCTTATTCAGGCTTTAAGAAAGATTACCAATCGCTACTACTGTTGCAGTAGCACAGCTAAATTAAATTATAAGGGAAAAAATTTTGGGTAGTTTTGGATTTGGAAATATAATTAGAATTCAAAAATAATTTTTTCCATGATGAAAAAGGAATTGGACTCTTAATTTTTGAGAGACGGTATTCAAGGTCACTGCATAACTTTTTGAAATATATGGCAAGTTGAAATACCTTGTTATAGAGATCTAAAATGACAATCATCTGTTCTTATAATAATTACTTAAAAAGGAAAATTACAGGAGAAAAAAATTAGAAATGGTCTAAGTTTTTATATTTCTTTTGATATATTTTCTTCTTTTTAGAGAATACATTGTTTGAAATTAAGATAAGGGAAATGATAAAACTCATGTATACACTCAAATGAAAGACGCATTACAATATCAAAATATCAAAATTATGTCCTTTTGCCATTAGCAGACGTATTAGCTAAAGTGCTGGCCTGCAGCCTCGAAGTGAGTTCAAACCATAGTCGAGTTATTACTTTCACTTTCAGACTAATATCCAGGAGAAAGGTATGGACCCTCTCAGATATGGATTAAATAGTATCACTGTTGTTTTTCTACAAGGGTGGCTTTGGCATCAACTAATCCACCAAGGTTGAAATACCATTAACAAAGAAACCAAAACTTTTGTCATTTTCAACTATCCAATTGTAACCTTCAAAGATATAAGTCAAAACAATAGCTATCACAACTTTAGTTCCTGTTGAGAGAAGTCTCCCTAAATGATGTAGATTCTAACATCTTATTAGGCCTGCTTACTTACCAAATATTCCATAAAATTATTTATTTTTGTGTTAAAATATTACCTGTAACTTAAAACTAGAATAAATATGAATCTACTAGAATAAAAATTTTATATGATGGATAAAGTTCACATAATAAATAATGTTGATATGATTCTAAGATAAGTGTCAGCTAAATATTTTATCATGAAAAGAGCTAAATTAGAAATTTTAAATTTCACAATTTCTTTATTATTATTAAAAGATATTTTTTATTTTTATTAAAGGATATGTTGAGGTTTGTGCTTTTGTGTGTGCGTGTCCAATGATTATGGCCAAATGGAAATTTTTTTCTTTATTTAAACTCTTTTCATTGTGCATTTATATTATGTATATATTTCTGTATCTTGTTAAAATATATATCTTGTCAAATCTTTTTTTTTTGTCTGAACAGCATCAGGTACCTCTGCTAGTGTATATAATTTGAAAAGACTTCATAAAAATAAAATATGAATGATATAAACAAAAATTAAATCATGAAATGAAAACTCAACTAGGATTACTGAAGACATCAACAATATCATATGAATCTGTACCGGGTGTAAATTTATACAATTTCTAAAGACTCAAAAATTTATACAGTTCATTGAGACTTTAAAAACTATTTGGCAAGCCAAATTTAATTCCTGATTATAATCAATAATGACAATATATTGCTGATTCTTTTGGTGTTTTGCTACAGTGTAGTGGTCGAAAAACTTGTAAATCTAAGTAGTGAGTTTGATACTTTATGAGCGCCTTATTCATTGCTAAAATTAAACCAATCTCTTAGGATAAACTTGAACCTTGTCCTTTTAACTTTCTGCTTTATGATATTAAGAAATATATGTCGTTGGTATGATACTATGCAATTGATAAAAAAAAACAGATAAAGGAGGTAATATACAAGCAGCCATCAATTTCCATATTTACTTGTTCAGATATTAACTGCAAGGGCTGATATAGACATTGTCAATGCTTGTACTGATACCATATCATCTACTGTTAGTTCATCAGTGTTGGGTTGACAATATATAAGGTTAGAAACCAATATAGAGATTTTCAATGTAAGAAATAAGGTAAGGTTAGGAGTTATAAGATTTATTAAAGTAGTCAGCCATTTTAATTAGAGAAATTAATTCAACATGGAATATAGAAAAGCAATCTCAATGATTAGAGGTTGCCAATTTAAATAACAGCAACTTTACTACAATATAAACATGAACAAATATGCAGAATATAAGAATGAAGATATATGTGAGCATGTGTGTAGAATAATGCATGTATAGAAATAAAAACATTGTCAAGCTCCATACTAGGAAAAGTTTTTTGGTCATGACCATTTGGTTAAGTTAACCCTTGATGATTATTTAATACCAAATCTTGTTTATACTTATATAAGATTTTTAACTGAATGGTTTGTAGATGACTTTATGTTCAAATGTTTCAAATTTGTTTGTTCACAGTTAAATGGTTTCAAGTATTGCTTTACTCTTAAATCATAATTTTTTTCAATTGCCCTAAAAGAAAAAACAATTAAATATATTTGTATTTCTGTGTCAGTTTGCTTTCAGATATTCTTTATATATCTTCTAGATTGAGGTATGCAATTATATTGTTAGTTTCAATATCCATACTTTCAACAATATTGGATATATTTAGGGATTTGGTTTAATCCTTGAGTATTGCATTGTTTATTAATTCTTTTAGGTGATTTTATTCTTGATGCTGAGGGGTCTTAATCAAGTTTGGCTGTGGATAGTTTCAATACACTTTCTGGTCTTTCATTGTTCACTTTCGTGTTGATATGGATTTTTCTAGATTGATCAATGAGAGCTTCTGGCTTTTTGGGAGACAAGTTTTTTAATATGTCTTGGATGATTTTGGAGGCAGGATTGGAGATTGTGACTTTTGTTTTGTAAGAGATTTTGTATTTTTTGGATGAGTGGTGTGTGTTTAAGCTGTAGATTTTGTGTATGTTTTTTCTTTGGTTATTTCATTGGGTTTTCTCTTTGTTGTGAGTTCTTTTAGTTTATTTTGGGTTTCTGTTTGATGAATTTCAGTTGAGTGTAGATTTTTCAGCTGAAACTTGGGTCAGTCATTTGGTTCCAGTTGGATTAGTTTCTCAAGTAGAGCTCTTTGATTGTCTGGTTGATTTCTGTTTCTGATTGGGTTCACTCTCCATGCTACAGAGACGTAAGTGTTCTCCTAGCTTAAAAAAATCACATTTTTTTATACTTTGCCTCATGTATTTCCCTCTTTATTTAGTATATGTCACAAGATCTTAAGAAAGTAGGGTGGTTTTGTTAACAGTTTGGGTATTTAGTTTCATTTGGGAAATCTTCCCCTATGTGGTCAGGGTCTTTTTGGCCACACCTTCTACATGTCTGATGTCCTGTGGTGGCCATATCTTAGACATTTAAAGTACCTCTAGGAGGTGGGGAGGCATTGTTCCACCCTCTTAAGGGAATAACCAGTTTTTACTTCTTTGAGTATTTTAGGCTCATTGAAACTTAATATTTATTTGTCTTAATTTCCTTTCCATCCTTCCTGATGGTTATTCTTTTGTAGTTTGTGACTCCTTGCTTTCCCGTGGCTGCACTTATTTGTTTTGTTGTAGCCAAAGGCAGCTCCTTTCTCTGTATAACTCCTTTTGAGGTGTCAAGTCTCTCATGTAAGTATGCCTTGCATTTTATAGTGTTGAATATCTTTATTTTTAGGATATTTTCAGTATGCATCTGGCTGTCCACCTTCACAAGCAAATTTCCATTTCTTGTCTTCATGACAGTCCATGGTGTTGCTCTGCTTGAAATAAACTTCTCTATTAAGAATGAAGATAATTTGGCTAAGCAGGTCTCTTCCAAAGATTCAAGTATAATGAATCTTGGGAACTCTACAGTATCATTCTCTGAATCAGACTAGATTTTCTTTTGTTTTTTTATTTGAAGAAGCCATAAGTAGTATTTGTTCTTTGCTGATCCTGTGTACCACCACCTACCATGGAGTTCAACTTGAGTTGGGAATTTACCTATTCACTTTGGTTGAGGCAGGTGTACACTACCTGTATACTCAGACTGGGAGTAGGATTCAAGCCCCAGGTAATTTCAGACTTTCAGTCGACAATACTTATTACTTTGTAATTTAACAGTGGTCATAGTCTTATTCTCTCAATGCAATTGAACCTCAGCCACCACCTTCAAGAACTTATAAGATAAAAAAGGTTGGGAGTTTACAGCAAGTGCAAATTGAAGAATATAGTTGGGACTAAACATATAGGCTTGATGTGACCAGCTGAGTAATTGGATTGGGCTTGTCTGACCACCTGTCAAGCTCAGTAAGAGTCAAAGTGGTATATGCAAGTTACTTGACCACTCAGTTGCTGGGTCAAGGACTACTCAACCAACAGGATTCTGTTCTTAATCATTACAATTTACCACCCACGGTCAACAGGTAACCTTTTTGAGGGGGGTCTTACTCAACCTGAAAATTCATCTGAAGAGTAAGATTTGAGATTGTGGAGGACATTAAAGGAAATACAATGGTGCAGTTTCACACCACATAAGAATAGAAGTTTCAGAAGTGCTTCAACCAATAGAAAACTCATTGGAATAGGTATGTTGTATGCCAAGGAGTCTATTTTGAAGAAAATTAATGTTTCATTCATTATTCATTTCTGCCATGGTAAATACAACTTTAGTCTTGACAGTTTTTGAAAATACTTTGCAAATTGATACAGTTTAATGGTGCAGTTTCACACCACATAAGAATAGAAGTTTCAGAAGTGCTTCAACCAATAGAAAACTCACTGGAATAGGTATGTTGTATGCCAAGGAGTCTATTTTGAAGAAAATTAATGTTTCATTCATTATTCATTTCTGCCATGGTAAATACAACTTTAGTCTTGACAGTTTTTGAAAATACTTTGCAAATTGATACAGTTTCTGTGGAAAAATTAGCATAATGCTATTTATATAAAACATTAAAACAGTGCTATTTATTTTGGGAACTAAATTAATAAAGAAAAATAAACCAATGCTGTTGCAACTTAAATAATATTAAGAAATGTGGCACTGAATCATAGATACCAAAACAGATCGAACTGAAATTGATGAATGAAGTTTTATAGAACAATTAAAGGAAATTAAAAGTTCTACAATAAGGGTAAAAAGCATAATATCTTATATAACTTGATAAATCGAAATATACCTAACTCTATGACTAAGAAAATACATTAATATGTGTGCTAAGTTAAAATAGATTTTATCATTACCAGTTTATTATATTGTAAAAAATTTGTTAAAATGCAAGCAACATAATCCTTGCAAAGGAAAATAAATATTTTGGTATCCACTTTATAAAGTTGATAGTTATTATATTATAGAAATGTTGATGTAAATAAACAATTTACCAGTAACATAGAAATCAATGACCCTATGAAAAATGTTTTTTTTTTTGTTGTTGTAATAATGATAATAATAATATTGTCATCCAGTGAATTTTGCTTTTCCAGCAGACAAGAGAGTGAAAATATAAGAAAGGGAAAAGACAGAGAACTAAAACAAACTGTGGATGATGGTGATACCATTTGTAACTTGTGCACTTGGAAGAGTCCCCAAAGGATTGGAAAAGGGAATGGAACAATTGGAAATCAGAGGAAGAATCGTGACCATTCAGACTACAGCATTGTTGAGAACAGCTAGAATACTGAGATGAGTCCTAGAGACCTGAGGAGACTTGCTATCACTCAGGGTCCAATGAAGCTAATGTTGGTGTGAAAAACTTACAAGGAGTAAATTATAATAATAATAATGATGATAATAAGTACTTTGGAATACTTGAAATGGACACCATCAAGCAAGTGGAGATAAAAATAACAAATGAGTACCTCAAACAAACAAGAAAGCTTCTTGAAACTAAACTCTGCAGCAGAAAGCTCATTAAAAGAATAAACACCCAATCTTTCCATCTTGTAAGATACTTATGACTATTCTTAAAATGGTCAAGGGAAGAACTTTGACCAATCAACCAAAGGACAAGAAAGCTGATGATGATACACAAGGCCTTACATCCAAGAGATGGCATAGACAGATTATATGTGCCAAGATAAGAAGGAGGAAGAGTACATGACAGCATTGAAGATAACATGGATACATCAATATGAGGACTTGAAGACTACATTAAAAAGATCAAAGAAATATTGATTACAATGACTAGAAACTGACAACATAAAGATAAAAAGAACAATGATAACTAGGAATAAGAAATAGAAAGAAAAACAAATGTTTGGATATTTCAAGAGTCAAACTGGTGAAATTGTTGCGGAGCCGATAAGTATGTCGACCCCGCAAATGAATTATGTGAACGAGAACAGCCAAAGCAATATGAAGGAACAAAGGCAAGATAACGATTATAACAAATGACAATTTATTTGTCGTATTTACAAGCGTGTATGTAAATGTCCGTGGCGGTTGTATGTGGTCTTCAGCTAGATGGGTGATGTTGGTAGCTGGTATGATCGCGTTATAGATGTTCGCAGCTGGGCATTCGACGAGGGTCGCTGGCGTAGGTTGAGTCGTAGAGATACAGCTGGATGTTGGATGCTGGTAAGCTGAGATCGGTCGAGTCGTTGAGGTCAGCTAGATGTTTGATGCTGGTAAAAGGAGAAGGAAAACTCTGAATTCAAAACCTGTTAAACTCCGCTTAAAAATTGACCTTGTGTCATATCCTGCCCGAGCGGAGGGGTTGGTAAATAGTACCTTGCAAGAGTGTCGAGGTCGGTAGATCGACATCCCCGGTTATGACGGTATGTTGTGGTTAACCAAGGGTGTGTCGATCCGGTTGCTGGCTCGTACGGCGGGTCGTACGTGAGTCAGGTGTTGCAGTGGTAGAACAGTCCGTAACAGCGAGTCGTTACGTGGACTGCGTGATACCTTGCAAGAGTGTCGAGGTCGAGGAAAGGCTAGGGCTTTGCTGGGCCCCCTAGCCGTGCGGACGTATCGGACGGGAGTGAAAGCTTTGCCGTGTCAAAGCCGTGCGGAAGATGGCTATGGCTAGGTTTGCGCCAAAGCCGTGCGGACGTATCGGACGGGAGCGAAAGCTTTGTCGGGTCAAAGCCGTGCAGACGATGGCTATGGCTAGGTTCGCGCCAAAGCCGTGCGGACGAATCGGACGGGAGCGAAGGCTTTGCCGTGCCAAAGCCGTGCGGTCGATGGCTATGGCTAGGTTCGTGCCAAAGCTGTGCGGACAAGCGGATAGGAGCGAAGGCTTTGTTGTGTCAAAGCCACGCGGACGAGCGAACATATTGGACATATCGGACGGGAGCGAAGGCGAGTGGACAGGCGCGAAGGCTTTGTCGTGTCAAAGCCATGCGGACGAGCGGACAGGCCATGAGGCCGAGGCTAAGATGGGTGTTATCTTAGCGCTGCGCAGATAGTGAAGCAGTAGCTAAAAGCTGGACCGTGCCATTAGCGCTGCGCAGCTTATCAGACAGTCGGAACCGAGCGAGAGTTAAGACCGGTTGGTCTTAGAACAACTAAATCAAGAAAAAATTAGAAATTTTGGAGAAAAGAAAACCTACAAATATTTGGGAATATTGGAAGCTGACACCATCAAGCAAGTGGAAATGAAAGAAAGCTACTCGAAACCAGACTATATTACAGGAGCCTTATAAAAGGGATAAATACTTGGGCTGCCTCCTTCCTCACATACTTGGGACCATTCTTGAAGTGAACCAGAGAAGAATTTAAAGAAATGGACCTGAGAACCAGAAAACTTATAATGATGCATAAGGCCTACCATCCCAGAGATGATGCTGACAGACAATATATGTTTAGAAAAGAAGGAGGAAGAGGACTTACCAGCATTGAAGATAACATTAACAAATCGATACAATGACTCGAAACTACATAGAAAAGAGAAGAGGAATACTGATTACAGCCACCAGAAACAATATTGACAACATGTGAATCAACAGAACAGAAATAACCAGATAATAAAAATGGGAAGAAAAATAACTCTGGACGTTTTAAGCAACTAACAAGTAACATCTCACATAAGAAAACATGGACACTGGGAATTGGGCAAAAAATTTAAATTTGAACAAATGGTACATGCACAACCAAGAATCTGTCCTAGAGAATGAGACATACAAACACCTCTAGGATTTTGAGATACAAACAGATCACCTAATTTCAGCCAGATGACCAGACCTAGTAATAATCAACAAAAAAATAGAATTTACAGGACTTTACTGTCTTGGCTGACCATGGAGTAAAATTGAAAGAATTTGAAAAGAAAGATAAGTACCTGGACCTTGCTAGGGAATTGAAAAACTGTGAAATATGAAAGTGACAGTTATACCATTTGTGATTGGTGCTTTTGGTACAGTCACCAAAGGATTGGTACAAGGACTGGAGGACTTGGAAATAACTGGACGAGTGGAGACCATCCAAACTGCTGCATCATTGAGATCAGCCAAAATACTGAGAAGAGTCCTGGAGACTTGAAGAGACTTGCTGTCACTCAAACTCCAGTGAGAAACCATCAACTAACAATGGTGTGAAAAACTCAAAAAGAAGTTCATGATAATTATAAAAAGAAATAGTTATAGGGACCTAGCAAAATATCAATTTCATACTTGCTGTCATTTTTTATGGCATGAGTAAATTGGTGATAATATGGTAATTATATACTTTTTCTTTATTTACATCATGTTTGCTTGTGACTTTCCAATTTTCCTTTTTAACAACAATTCTAGAGTAACTTTGAATGTTTCTAATTCCTAAACTTTGCAATTTTTATTTATTATTTAATCTTCATTATTCTTTTTTTTTGCTGATAGTTTTTAACTGTTAACATTTTTTCTTTGAGAACTGCATTTTTCTTCATATTTTTTTCTCTTTTTCTTTTGTGCATATTGAAGTATGTGGTTGATAAAATAAAAAAGATGTTTTTTCCTTTTTCACTTTCAACTATAGAAGACAGAAACCCTTGTTACTGAATCAGCAGGAATTTAGCAAGCCCATCCCAAGTATAACTGTATTAAATGTAGCACTGATGATTTAGATCTATCTATCTATCTATCTCTCTCAGTCTGTTAATATCTATCTCTCTCAGTTTGTTCATATCTATATATTTCATTTGGCTCATATTTATCAGTCTCTTGCTATCACTTTATCTGACTCTCTGAGCCTGTTTATATCTATCTATCTATCTATTATGGTTTAAAATGCCATTAAAGTATACCTGTTATATATGTATTTATGCAACCTAATTGGAATTTTATTTTTTGTTTTCAATGTTGTAGAATTTGGTTATAAACAATACCTAATAATATCTGTTTTGATTGTATAATGTTTCAGTAGAAATATTAAGATTCTGACACTTTTGGTTTGGAAGAAAATTTTATGTACGTATGAATATATTTATTCAGACCTCCTATCTCTCAAACCATCCAAATAAGATGAACAAGACATGTGGGGGCACTGCTGGAGAAGTAAGGACAAACTCATAAACAACATTCTCTTATGAACACTGACACATAGACACACCAGCATTAACCAACCAGCAAAGTCTTACATACATCAGCTCTGTGTAGACACTGGATGCAGCCTGCCTAGAGGACTTCCTGGGAGTGATGGATCATAGGGATGGATGATGAGAGAGTCAGGTAACGCTTCTGCATGACTTGATCACGACGATGATGATATATATCTATATAGATGTACATGCCTTTATATACACTACCAGTCAAAAATATTCAGCTACCCTCAAAAATTTTTATTTCATATCCTAAAACTGTTTTTTTTATGAAACAAATTAAGCACCACAATGGTTTTATTTATTATACTAAATACATGTCTTCCTGAGACACATTTAATACAAATGAAACCAAAAAAACACAAAAACTTCTTAAACTTTTGATTCATGAAAATTACCCTCTTTGGCTGTAATCAATGTTTCAAAGATTCTTAGCATTCTTTCTGCCAAAGACTGGAGGTAGACTGAAGATAGTTCTGCCCAGCATTCTTGCAAGAGTTTCCAGATGTAAGCCACACTTTTGGGTTGTTTAGCTCTGACTTTTTGGTCAAGCTCAATAGGATTTAAGTCTACTGATTGTGCCAGCCAAGACATCAGTTGAAAGATATGCTGTTCTTTTTTGCTTTTAATATACCTCTGGCAGAGCTTACTTGTATGCTTTGGATATTTTGCATGAGTATAAATCCTTGCGCAACAAGCCATGTTCCAGATAGCCAGTCTGATTCAATTTGCCCTTCACCTGGTACAAATCCCCAACTTTGCAATTGCAAAACCCACTCACTGCATCACAAAGCCTCCTCCATGCTTTACAGTTGGTGTGATACAGGGGGTTGCAGCTCTTTCACCAACTCTTTGCTGCTCATAGATCCTCCTATTTGACCAAAGATTTTGAACTTTGACTTTATTGCTCCGTTGTCCAGTCTTGGTGTACCTTGACCCACTGGAGCCTTTTGAGATTGTTTTGCGTTTTCAAAAGTGGTTTCTTGATAGCTATTCTACCATATAGGCCAGCTTCACATACTCTTCCATTCACAGTGAATAGTGACACATTTTTTTCATGACATTGGTTTAGTTGTGCAGTGATGTTTGGAGCAGTCAGCCTTCTGTCATGCAAGCTGGTGACTGATGAAATTATCCTCGGTATAGGGAAAAACAGGTAGTATCTAGCAAGAAGTAATTCAACACAATATAGTCTAATGTGAGTTCAAGAGGTGGTATAAAATAACTTTTGGAAAACCTTTTATTCATGCTCAGTACTAAAGAAGAAAAATGCCTTCAAATCAATTTTTCAAAAGATATCAGGTTATACTAAGGTCAAAGTTACTGAGGAAGTCTTGTATTTAGTACAATGAATAAAACCATTGTGGTGCTTAATTTGTTTCATAAAAGATCACAGTTTTAGGATAAGAGATAAAAATTTTTGAGGGTGGCCAAATACTTTTGACTGGTAGTATAAATGTATCTATATGAGTATATAAAGATAAATTTAACTTAGTCTGGCATATGAGTACATGTTCATATGTATTAATCAATAATTATTAACTTATTTGGGAGCTGAAATAGTTATGAGTTAGCCTCTCATGATAGCATTCAGGGGCTGAAATAGTAATGAGTTAACCTCTCATGATAGTATTCAGGGGCTGAAATAGTAATGAGAGCCTCTCATGATAGTATTCAGGGGCTGAAATAGTAATGAGTTAACCTCTCATGATAGTATTCAGTATAGCAGGGCTGCTGCTGGTCATTTAGGTGCACTAAAAATAATTACCTTCTCTCCCTAGAAAAATACACAAATGTGTATTAGGGAAAGGGTTCTGATATATAAGAGTATCGGGCTTTTTAACCGGCTCATTGGTCTAGTGGGTAGAGTGTTCTCCTATAGCCCAGGAGACCTGAGTTCAATCCCAGGTCGCATCATACCAAAGACTTTAAAAATGGTACTTGATACCTCCTTGCTTAACACTCAGCAATATAAGGTACGTATCGAGGGTAAAGTGGAGCAATCTAGGGAAAGGAGTAGTGCCCTCCCCTACACTTCGGTGTAATAGTTATTGAAAAGGGAGCCTTCTGGTCATCCTCAACTTTGGTTGCCAACTTTACTTTTTATAGGGCTTCTAAGTCCTAAATTGGCTTTTTGCTAACACCAGATTAGCTGATTAAAGCAGGAAACCCAAGAAACCCATGCCCCCCAATACTAAAAAAAAACCTGTAGGTCCTGATGTGATATACCTACTGCACCCACTTCACAAAAACATTGGGATGAGTAGCTATGTTACTTTAAAAACAATTACAAATTTCTTTTTTATTTGTATTTTTTGTCCCCTTATTTAATTGTTTTTAAAATTTACAAATAGAATATATTTGTTTCTTTTTTAATTGATATTTTAGATTTGATTCAAATTAAGAAATTAAAGAAACTTAGTAAAAATTTTTCTTTGTTTCAATTTTGTTAAAGATCAACAAGTTAAAAAAACTGCCTTCAATTATTTTGTAAAACAAGAAATATTAATTGCTTTTGAATTTTATTCTTATCTTGGTTTACATTTTTTCTGTTTGATTTGAGGATCCTATTTACATGGTGCCTTTAATAAGTTTCCAGACTTTTTTTGTACAGGCATTTAATATTGTCAAAGACTCTTGAAAATTCAGTATGTTATTGTTATACATTTTATGAGATGACAGACCAATTTTTATGATTTCAGGTTCAAATGAACAGCTACAGCAGCAATTGGAATACACCCTACTAAAGCCTGATTGTCACAGCTGGTCAATTTCAAAAATGCAATCTGGATGTGAGGACACTTTAGAAGAAGAATATGCAATAAAATTCTGTTTTAAACTTAGTAAAAAAGCCACAGAAAGGTATGGAATGCTTCAGACTGC
Source organism: Sepioteuthis lessoniana (assembly GCA_963585895.1). Classification (NCBI taxonomy): domain Eukaryota; kingdom Metazoa; phylum Mollusca; class Cephalopoda; order Myopsida; family Loliginidae; genus Sepioteuthis; species Sepioteuthis lessoniana. The sequence continues at coordinate 92,241,866 of OY757904.1, forward strand.
TTTTGGATCATCTTGCATGAATTGAGCATCAGTTTTTGAGTGGCATAAGAGATTCAAGGAAGGCAGAGAGTCTTTGAGGGATAATGAGAGGTGTAGGAGGAGTAAGGAAGTCAATACACCAGAGTTGATTGGCTAAAGGTTTAGGCTTAGGGTCAGGGTTACTATGTTGAGGTTTTAAGGGAGTTCAGGAAGAGATTCCGTCGGAAGAGGCCTGCACTCTTCAAATTGGGTCAGTGGCATTTCCACCAGGACAATGCACCAGTCCATAACTCCATCCTTGTCATAGACTATTTGACCAAGATGGGCATCAAGACAGTTGCTCAGCCTCCCTATAGTCCAGACCTTGCTCACTCGGACTTTTGGTTATTCTCTAAGCTTAGAGGCTGTTGTTATGAGACAAGTGAGGAGATGAAAGGGGCTGTGACGAAGGTCATTGACATGCTCACACAAGAGTACTTCCATGGGGCCTTCCAGAAGTTGCTGGAATGGTACAACAAGAGCATTACAACTGGAGGAGATTACTTCAAAGGGGACTAGAGTTTCATGTGTGTACTATCAATAAAATGCCCATATGAAAAAAGTCTGTAAACTTATTTAATGATCCTCATATATGCTAAAATATGGTAGGATCAGGCTGGCTTTAAATATACTGTAATTATTTGTGTATAAGACATGTTGTTTTTCTAGAATCTTTCTGCCTAAAGTTAGGGGTGGATATTATACACAAGAACTATATAATTAATTTTTTTTCTGGACAAATGCCTCAGCATATTTGGGATGATCCTCAAGACGGTATCCAGTGTCCATACAGAGCTGATGAATGTAAGACTTTGCTGGTTGGCCAACACTGGTGTGTTCATGTAGAAGAGGTAACCAGAGAACTTTTTTCCGAAGTTCATTCCTGCTTCTTACTTAGATTGTTTGTAAGATGAGAGGCAAGTGATCATACAGCTGCTGTTTTGTGGGGTTCTGCTTCCAGGATTTGTTCAAAACAGCATACAACATCCTTTTGTAATTCAATTAAGCTTTTTCTTCAAGTGGTTTATTAAAGTCCAGGTGGTGCAACCATACAATAGAACTGTCATGGCTACAACTTGGAAGAATTGCCATTTTATTTTATCAGAGAGCAAAGTTAAGCTACATGATTTAAGCTGAGACATGATTAGTGCAATGGTTATCATCATAGGTAATAGAATTGGAGACCTGGGTTCAAATCCTGGATAAAAGTGTTTGTGTTTTACTTTGCATAATACCATTTGAAAAAGTATGAATCAATCTCTTCTCCCCAAATCATGGTTAAATAATTGGGTAAATTGAATTCTCTAGCCTTGGTAAAACAAGCTGTTTAGGAGAAGGAAAACTTGGAATTTAAACCATTAGTACACTGCTTAAAATTGACCTTGTGTCATATCCTGCTTGTGACAGAGAGATCGGCTAAAAACATACATGATTGAAACTACTTTTAAAAAATATTCTAAGAATTAATAAGGACATGCCTGCAATCAATGCATGAACATCATCTTGCAGATTCTTCTTTCTTTTTTCTACTCTTGAAAGCTGATGCTTTTTGGGGGCCATTTTCTTGAAAATCTTGATGCTTTTTACTGAACACATCATGTGTCAAATGTTATCTGACCATAACAAACTAAGTTTGTCAGTCAGTGAAGACCAAGGGCAAAGCACTACAAATTCTATTCAACTTGCTGGTTCATGATATTGTTCAAAGAGCTAAGGAGTAAAAAAGACTACAAGCCCAGAGGATGAAATAAATGATAAATATAAGTCTTTAATTCTTTATCAAGAAAAATCTAAAAACTAAAAAATCATTGGAAAATGAAAATTTGCAAGAGAATCTGACAATGTCATGACAACCTTTTATCTCTCTCTCTCTCTCTCTGTATATATATATATATATATATATATATATATATATATATATATATATATATATATATATATATATTTCATTAAACAATATAGAGATCCTTTGTTTACACATTTTTGTATATATCCTTTCAAGTTACCACATTGATTTTATGGTATCTGGCAGGAATTGGTGAATGAAACTTCCATAATTAATTGGTTCCCTAGTACTTTCTGCCTGATCTTTGGCCATCATCGGGGGGCGGGTGTAGATTGCAAAAGTGATGTGACCTTTGCATGTACATTACTACTTTGTAAGTGTTGAGCATTTATTATTTATACTGGTGTCTTGTTGTAGCATTTATTTTCAAATTTGGTTCCATAAGTAGCAGCAGTAGGTAAAGACATTTAAGTACATTCGTATTGGATTCAAAATAGATTCTATTGAGTTTAAGTTGTTTCATCCTGATATGGAGTGCTTTGAGAATCTGTAATTTTTGTTTGTTATTTTGTTGTTCTAATATTGTTTTTTAAAAGAATTTTCCAAAACCTAGTTTTTGGGCAGGAATATTTTTTTAGATATTGTGCTATTAAACTGATATTAGGGATATGTATAGTGAGCTGTCTCAATAGAATAGTTGAGGTTAAACCAACGTATATACTGTTATTCTCAAAGATACAATCTCCTAAAGTAAAGATTAGGCAGAAAGTACTAGAAAACCAATTAATTATGGGAGTTTCATTAACCAATTCCCATCGGATATCCTAAAATCAATGCTGCAACTCGAAAAGATATATACAAAAATGTGTAAACAAAGGATGTGTGGGGGGGAGTGTATAATTTGGTTATTTCAGTAGATTGCTCTCTAAATTATTCCCACCACAAATACAACACAAAACTTTACAATTGCACAAAAGAAATGGAATAGAGCACAACGAACATTAAACAACAAACAATTTAATAAGCATATAACAGAATATGAAAACAAATGAAATACATGATGTGTAAATGGCCTTTTGGAAAATAAAGTTTGACAAGAAGAGAATAATTTTGTTTAAAGATCTGTGTATGTTCATGTTAACGGAGTCCGTAAATAAGTCGTTCTTACTTGCATTAAATTTATAGCGGGTTTTATGACTGTAGCGACAGCGAGTCGCGTTGATGAAAGAAAGTTTGTCGGGTTTTTCTTTTGAATATAATTCTTGGCCATTTGAAGAGAGTTCATGAACTTTAGTTGAGGAAGGAAAGGAATTTGTCGGAATGTATCGGCTACTGCTTTACTGGCTTAGTGGCTTGTCTTCATCTGTGTCTTCGTTTGTGTGTAAGCTTGTGTCTTGTGTGTCTGGCTTCCTAAATCTGTGTTATTTATATCCTACAGGTGGATCAAAGAATCGTCCTAAAATTTTGGCACATAGACATTTATTGACCAATCAGATTTGTATTTTACTATTTTATTTTCGAGCCTAAATATTTTCTGTTAGTTCACTTCTGATCCTAATTTTCTAGAATGTTCTATTCTATGTTTTTAGCTGATTGGTTGAAAAATATAAAAATGTAATTTAAATGCTAATGCGGTTTTGATCCTAAATTTCTAGAATGTTCTTAAGTATGTTTTTATTGCTTATTTTAAAACTAGAAAAAATGTGTATCCTATAGATGTCTATATTGTTTAATGAAATATGTAATAACGAAGAAATGCTTGCTTAAATACACACACACACACATATATATATATATATATATATCATTATCATCAGGACATGCTGACTGCACAGATTCCCTTGACTCCCTCTTACCATCTGTCCGTATTGTCCATCACTCATGACAGGTCCTCTAGACGGTATCCAGTGTCTGCACAGAGTTGATGAATGTAAGTTTTTGCTAGTCAACTCACACTGATGTGTCCATGTGGAGGACTCTTTTGGAGAATGTTGCTTATTTATGTCCTTACTTCCCCAGCAGTGCCCAGCATGTCTTGCTCATCTTATTTGAATGGTTTGTGAGATAGGAGGTAAGTAGCAGTACATCTGCTGTTTTGATTGGTGCTGCTGTAAGGATTTGTTCAAAACAACATGCAGCATTCTTCTGTAGTTCCCATCAAGCATTTTCTCCTGGTGTTTCTTAAAATCCACACAATGTAACCATACAATAGTATGGACACAGTTAAAGCTTGAAAGAATTCACATTTTATTTTATCAGAGATCAGATTTGTATGATTGTTAACCTATATATATACATATATATAAACAAACAAGGTATTTTCAAAAAGAAACCAACATTTTTCTAAAAACAACTTTACTCCCAATTTACTAAGATTTACTAAGACTAAACTCTAAAAGCACTTTTTCCTTCACAATTGGCATACTGTTCCCAGCATTTTTATAATTCTGGAAAGCATTCTGGAAGCTATTTTAATGGGTACTGTTCAGGTCTCATTGCCCGTTTTCTTTTACCTCTTCTATTATTTGAAACTAATGACTTTTCAGAGTGAATTTCAGTTTTGAGAACAAGTTAAAGTCACAAGGAATCAAATCTAGAGGGTGCTGTGGCTGGGGGATTAGAATTGTTTATTGCTTCACCTAAAATTCTCACTGTGAGTGTTGCTTGTTGATGTGGAAGTTGATCCAGATTTGGTGATGGTTTTTGCTGATGAATTCTGATTCCATCTATGATATGGAATACAGTTCAAACAAGCCTCTTCATGGGCCGGTTGCAACACCAGGAAAAATCTCCATAAAAGTTTTTCCTAAATTTAAGTTAAACTTGGGGAAAAACGACAAGCACACTGAAAATATGTTCACTCTCACCATATGTAGCTTCTTTACTAACCAACATGACATGATGCATTTTTTTATACCAAAAGTTAAGGTCCCTGCTACATAGCATTTTAGTTGCAAGCGTATTAGAATTTTTCATTGCTATTCTGTTTTAAAAGTTTGGATTCTTTTTGGATGCACTTTGTATGCATACAAGTTGTGATTGAGAAGTATCGAAATTTAATCTGAAAATTCAAATGAAGGCATATGCACTGCTGGGCAACTTATATGATAATATATAGTGATGATGTGTAGATATTTAGGCTGCTATGTAGACATTTAGAAGAAGTCTAGATGACTCTGTTAATTCTCAATACTTTTTGATCAGCAATTTTTATCAAAACAGTATTGTGCAAATGCAGCACCCTTCATATTTAACAGACCTAAAAGCTTTGTGCAACTTTTTCTTGTTGGCTAAACTGAAAATGCATCTTTAGAGTAGTCTTATTGTAAATTGATCCAACTTCCAAAAAAGGGAATAAAGTTTTTCTCAAAAATATGATAAATATATTTACTGAAAAAAAGTGAGCTACTTACTTCACAAAACCAATGATTTTATTCAAGATCTTTTTTATATAATATTTAATTTATTTTTGTTAGATATATATGTTGTTATCAATTCACAAAATTTTGAAATAGAAACTGCCTACAATTTATCTCAGAATGTTATTAATAGTTTAAACTTCTGCAATTATTGTGCATCAATTCTGTGAAATTTATGTGGGTACAACTTCCATATATATATATATATATATATATATATATATATATATATATAATTATATAACTGGAATCAAACCTGGTTTAATTGTCATAGATTTATTTCGGTGAAGAATATAATCTTTGTCTCTTCAGATGACTTACACGCTTAAGTTAAGGGCGGAAAACTGCAAATATATATATATATATATAATAAACCAAAAAGCTAATAAATAAATTTTCAGGTTAAAAGGAAAGGGAGCTAAAACAATAAAGTATTAAAAGAATTAAGAACCCAGAAAAAGGGTCTTCCTGTAAATTGACGCATCCTACCAGAGATTTATGTGAAATACCTCATATATTCTATACATGAATAAGCCACACCTCTTGTCTTTGGATGCAGACTGGATATATATATATATATATATATATATATATATATATATATATATATATATATCCGTGGTTGAGTCATACCAAAGACTCAAAAATTAATACTTGATGCTTCCTTGCTTAATACTCTGCATTATAAGGCATAAATCAAGGGTAAGTGGAGCAATCTAATGAAAGGAGTTGTATCCTCCTCTTCACCTCGGTATTGTAGCTATTGAAAAGGAGCTTGTGAGTCATCCTTCACTATGGTCTGCCATATATATATATGTTTGTAGTTTTATAATTATTAATAATAGTTGTTGGCGACCGTAGTTGAGAGCGACCATAAGGCTCCCTTTTCAATAGCTACTACACCAAGATGTAGGGGAGGGCGCTACTCCTTTAATACTGACCAACAAAAATCTGTATTAAATAAAACTAATATTATATACAAATTTGTTTGCGCTTGAGGTGATTGAGTATCTCCAATAATAATATTGAAAAAAGTGTTATGTACATTGGTCATATAACAACATCTATTCAGTTATAGTACTATAAAAAGCCACATCAATCAATATAAAATGTAAAGTCACCTATTTCAAATAACATATATAACATAAACTCTCCAATAGATTGCAGGTAAAAGAAGCCATAGTTATAAAAAAATTAAAAAATTCAATAATTAAACATTCAACCTGGTAACTGTCTGACTAAATCTGACAAAATTTTATACTACTGTTAACAGTGTATGCAGGCTCCAACATTGAACACATGATGATCTCAATAAAACATTAAATAAACTATTTAAAATAAAATGTTCAAAATCTCTCAATATCCTGGGCGGAAATCATCTCAAATATTAAAAACAAAAGTTTCATGGGATTTAAAAAAAATATTACATCTTGATTATACCCTTGAAAATGACCAATGATAGAGAAAAGCATTTTGGGGAGAAAATTTTGGACAATTTTTATATTAAATTGAACCAAAGTTATGAAATCTTATAAAAACAAATAAATAGAAAATTATTAAAAAGAGCTGTTTGTAATTCTTAAAGAAAAATATCTATGAGAAAGACTGTTACCTAAATATACATGTGCGGATATTTCTTTCAAATCAGATGTCATTTTTATTGAAATATTTCACTTGTTTAAGATAAGAAAACTAGAGGGACACTCTGAAGGTAAAACCTCCAATTTATTTCCATGGAAATTAAGACAGATACAAGGAAAACGATTACATCATAAGATAAAGTGAATTTTCAACTACAAAATGCTAGTCTTTCATATTGCTATTTTAAAACAAAAATTTCTTTAATGGATATGTCAGAAAAGTGATGGTTTATATATTCATTCATTTATGATTTATTTATTTTTCTGTTATATCAATTGATATAAAATATTTTACCTTAAAATATGAAACTTATATGAACTTGACATTTTTGTTAAATTTCACTACATTTACCTAATTTATTCATTTATTTTACTATATTTTTTATTTTCATTTTATTGATTAATTTATGTTTTAAAGAATTTTATACATTATTATTGTGTGTCTACCATTGTGATTTTCTCTTTAAAACAATCTAAAAACCAGAAATATTTTCATCTTAAGATGTATTTACACGCAAAAGCAAGATGGAACTCTAAATTTTTTTGTCAATTCTATGGTATTTTGAACAATGAATCTTACACAGTTTATAGAATAAATACAGAAACATTTTTATACCAAGTTAAAGATAGTTTAAGTAGCGAAATGAGGTTATAACGACTAAAATAAAATAAAATAAAATAAAACAAAAAATATATTACACCATCTTCAACTGATACTTAAAAAAATTGGGGTGGGTGGGTATTAATAAATAGAAGTAAATCAATTCCAATTCTATGTTATTTAATGAAAATTTGTTTTTCTTTTCTTTTCTTTTTATTTATAACTTGAGCTACGACCTATTATTACAAAAGCTTAGTGTAATTATAAACCCATATAAAAAAGATTTAGTGGTTATATGTATATTTTATATTATGAATATCTTATGAAGTTAATAAACTTGCCTGAAAAATTTCAGAGCAATTTTGTTGAGAAATATTTTCTGCGTGAGTACAAGAGATTTACGTGGTGCATAAGATAAGTTTCCAGACTTTTTTGTACAGGCATTTAATATTGTCATAGACTCTTGAAAATTCAGTATGTTATTGCCATACATCTTATGAGATGACTGACTAATTTTTATGATTTCAGGTTCAAAGGAACAGCTACAGCAGCAATTGGAATACACCCTACTAAAGCCTGATTTTTGTTACAGCTGGTGAATTTCAAATATGCAATCTGGACATGAGGACACTTTAGAAGAACAATATGCAATAAAATTCTGTTTTAAACTTGGAAAAAATGCCACAGAAACATATGGAATGCTTCAGACTGCTTTTGGATCATCTTGCATGAATTGAGCAACAGTTTTTGAGTGGCATAAGAGATTCAAGGAGGCCAGGGAGTCTTTGAGGGATAATGAGAGGTGTGGGAGGAGTAAGGAAGTCAATAGACCAGAGTTGATTGGCCAAAGGGTTAGGGTTACTATGTTGAGGTTTTAAGGGAGTTCAGGAAGAGATTCCGTCAGAGGAGGCCAGCACTCTTCAAATTGGGTCAGTGGCATTTCCACCAGGACAATGCACCAGTCCACAACTCCATTCTTGTCACAGACTATTTGACCAAGATGGGCATCAAGACAGTTGCTCAGCCTCCCTATAGTCCAGACCTTGTTCCTTGTGACTTTTGGTTATTCCCTAAGCTCAGTGAAGGTCATTGATGTTATATTTTGACCCTTCGACCCAGCCCCAAAATGCTATTCCAAGGTGATACACCGGAAGGAAGTGACACATTCCAATGGCCAGTAATCGAAAGAGATCGCATGGGCGGATGAAGGCTTATGATATGGGACAAGGTGAAGGTCCCATTGTGCCACTAACAGTGATGCACCGGAAGAGAGTAACCTCTGAACTGCATGACAATTATTTCCGCTTGATGACGATTAAACATCCGATTCAAAGATCCAGTAGGCGATCGTGTGGGCGTTGAGTTATTATTTAACTCAGTTGAGTTTTGGTCCCAAGGCAGTTGCCAGCAGACTTCCAGACAGAGACCAGATGTGGTAGGGAAGCCACACCCAACCGAGGGGGCCCTCGAAAAGCCCCGATGAAGTGGACCCCAAGACCTCTGGTTGAGCATCTAAGAGAGCAAGAAAGACACAACGTGACGGTCATAACAGTGGGGTCAAAATATGAAGTTTATGTTCGGTCTCCAGCACCCTCTCACATGCCAACCTTTAACAACCCTTTCGAACCCTTGCAATAAAGTGAGAGGTAAATATATTTGTAAAGAAGTCTTCCTGCGTCTTCATTCATGTGTCTTCCTTCTTGCATCTTAATTGTCACTGCGTCGTAATTATTGTGTCGTTATGATACGGCACATGACTATACAACAATTGAGAGGCTTACACAAGAGGACTTCCATGGGGCCTTCCAGAAGTTGTTGGAATGGTACAACAAGTGCATTGCAGCCGGAGGATATTACTTGGAAGGGGACTAGAGTTTCATGTGTGTACTATCAATAAAAGTACCCATACGAAAAAAGTCTGGAAACTTATTTAATGATCCTCATATGTATACATGTTTGTTTTGGTCTTGATTGTTCATCTTCTTCTTAAGTCAAATCTAACTTATGAATATCAGATGTTCGCATCTTAAAAAATGAATGTAATATGGGTAAATTACAGCAATGACAATGAGAAATATAAAACACATAAAAATTTTGTGTAAAACTTGATCAGAAACACAAGTTTGGTTGGTTTACAAAGATATCATATCAAACAGACCACCTGACACATTTACTCATTTACTTACCAATGAGCAACCAAGATTTTATTAGAAATAAGAATTTGAATTCTTAAAAACACCAATCCAGTTGTGATACATAAATATGAGGCTCTCACCTAACTCCTGGAAGTTACCACTGGGCCATCGGAGTTAGTTAACTAACACCAGGTTAGTCAAAATACCTAAGGCATCTTCCATCTTACTAAATCAGGAATTTTCAAAGATTCTTCTTTTTTCATCACTCAAAGAACTTCATCCAAAGATAACAAAAGTGAGTAAATTCCTTTTTATGTGTACACACACACACACATGCATTATTTATTTGAGATGAAAGTCACATCTATATTACTTAAATTCATGTAACATTTTGACACACAAATTAAACTTCACTCAAAAAAAATAAATAGATAAAAAAGAAAAGCAAGTACAATATCTATTCTTATCCTTTTTGCCCAGTCTGCTCGGGCTGTAAAATACACTGACTGCACCTCTGCAGAGGGGTAAGACCACCCCCATGAGTGTCCTGGATATGACAATAAACAATATGATGGTGAGGTTCCAGTAATACTGGAGCTTGGGGGAATGCGGAACACCCCTTTATTTCCATTGCACCCAGTTCCACTCAGGCCCGGCATGGTAGCACATGATAGGGCCCTATATATGGGTTAAATAGAACTAACGGCATACTTATGCTAAACTGAATTGTTTGACTAAACTGAATAGTTAGAAATAGAAATGTTTTTGACAATCAAACCATACTTACATACTGTGTGCTTATGCTAAACTGAAACTGTACTTAAATTTAAACTGCGTACTTATACTAAATTGAATTATTTGAAATTAAACTGTTTTTTGCCATTGAAACTGTACTTACACTAAACTGATTTGTTTAATATAGATCTGTTTTGACATTTAACTGTGTGTAAACAAAATCTGTACTTATACTAAACTGAATTAGCTGAATTAGAACTGCTTGACTAAACTGAATAGCTTGAAATAGAAATGTTTTTCACAATTAAACTGTACTTACATTTAATCAGCATACTTATCCTAAATTGAATTGTTTGAAACAGAACTAATCATTTACATAAAAATGGATTTGGCATTAAATAACCTACAAGGGTTGATATGCCATAAAATCTAACCAATCAACCAACCAACCAAACAACATTGTTATCCTTTAATCCAGTTTTTGTATTACTGTCAATAACTTTTTTTTTTTCAGTAAAGACTGCAAAATGTTAAACTTATATAAAGAAAAATACTTTTTTACTTTTGTAATATTTTAAGATATTGTCTAAATATTTACACCAGTAAACCAACAGCCTAATTTTAAAATCATGAATAAAATTGTATCAGATTTGTACTTTGGTGCCATTATTAATGAAACTGTATGTTATTATATTTTACTATACTTAATCAGTGGGGAGTCCTTGTGACATTGTAGCTAATATGCTGGACTGTAACATAGTAGTAAAGTATACTCTGTCGGCCATTTGATGATTGAGGACTTTGCTCCTTGTGACTTTTGGTTATTCCCTAAGCTCAGAGGCTGTCACTATGAGACGATTAAGGAGATGAAAGAGGCTGTGATGAAGGTCATTGAGAGGCTCACACAAGAGGACTTCCTTGAGGCCTTCCAGAAGTTGTTGGAACGGTACAACAAGTGCTTTTGTAGCCGGAGGAGATTACTTGGAAGGGGACTAGAGTTTCATGTGTGTACTATCAATAAAAGTGCCCATACGAAAAAAGTCTGAAAACTTATTTAATGATCCTTGTATATTGTTTATAAGGAAATAGCTTGTAGGTGACATTATTTTAAAGTTAATTTTAAGTTAAATGGTTTCAAGTATTGCTAAATAACACTATTTGCACACATCTACCTTTTACTGCAAATTAACTGTAGACAAAATCATTTCAATGGTTAATGAATTTTTCCAATTTGAACTTTTTCCCTCAGGATCTGATGACTGAAACTTTCATAGCTTTGAGGATATTTAAATTGATTAATTTTGGTTATGTTTTCAAAAACTATCTTTGAATATAGCTATCTTTGAATGTACATATCTTTGAATATACCTATAGATCATATGAATTATATTTATGTAACTATAAAAGAGAAAAGAAAGAGAAGAAAAGAAAGGAAAAAAAATGACTGCAGTTGTTTCATTTATTTGTTAAGTGATTTATTCAATTTATTTGGTTGTATAGTATATATATATATATATATATATATATATATATATATATATATATATATAAGTATTGTGTACATTATCTGGATATATTTGTAACACAAAAATAAAGCATTAGAAATGTCATTGTGATCCTGGATCCTTGATGATTGTCTCTAATTAAACTGTGAAATTTTTACAAGTTCAGCTTGTTATTCAAGACTTATGTTATGCCTCTATCTGTTTCATTTTGTTTTTAGTTTATTGTTTTTAAATATATTTTGCAAAGTAGTTTTCTTTTAATAAAAGTTTTGAACTCAACATTTTTTCTTATTTAGCCAACCACAAATAAGCAAAACTTCCATTGGTAATTCTGAGGATAGTGAGTTTCTACTGAATTTTTAAAACATAAGCATATATCAAATACTAGTGGAAGTACTCAGCATTGCTCAGGATAAAGAATTATATCATAAAGCATGTTTTATTCAAAATTTATTTGATAAGAACTTCAGAAGATTTTTATATTTCTGGGGAGGTATATTAAACTAAGACTGAAACTTCTAGAAGAAAGTTAACTAAAATCATTATTAATAAAATTCAAACATAAATTAAAAATGGCTGTTACACAGTTATTGTGTATTAAAGCAGCACTTTATTATTTATTAATTTGTTGCATCAAAATTGGTCCGTTTGTCTTGAATTCTATCAGTATAACAAGCGAACAAGCAAGAAAATGAAGAAAATTATATATTAGATTTAGAAAAATATCTTTAGTAAAAATCCAGTGAGGATTTTATCTTGATTTATGATCAGCCTTCTATTAATTTGTATATTTTACAAGTCAATTATTTTATATTCTGTGGCAAAATGAAGGTAATGATATAAAAAATGACTGAGTACTATCAATCCTCTAATCAGAATATTCAACTCTCTCTCACACTGTTGACAAGTCACAAGCACTTCATGACTGAGAAAATCTCAGTATTATATGGCCATCTTGCTTTAAATCCACACTGATGATTGGCCATTATCTAACCAGTACCACTCCTATGCAAATTAATATGACAGCTGTCACATAGATTATGATAGCTTCAGCTCTGAGTTAATAGTAGGATAGACTGGGCTCTTTAACCTTTGCATAGCAACCAGTCTAGGAAAAGTCCCAAGACACAGGAGTTGCATCATCATGACCAAAACCAAGTTATGGACCAGTGAAGAGAAGTAAGAATTAAAAATTTTTTTTTTCATATTTGTATATATATGAATATGATACAACATAACCAGCATACACTAAGAAAAAAGTAAGAAAAAATAAAAGTGAGACTGGTGCAAAAAAAAAGAGATCAAGCAAAGGAAAGATAGAGACTAAAAGTAATACACTGAAAAGAAAGGAGGAAATAAAAAGAGAAAGGAAGAAAAAGAGAGAGAGAGAAAGAGAAAGAGGGAGAGTAGAAAATGAGAAAAAAACAAGAAAGACATTTCTAATTGAACAAATCCTTTTAGCTGAAATGGTTATGTCCACTTAATATTGCCTTGTTGCATTTGACCTTCAGTTGAAGGTCCATTTTGAGTGAGGTCATAAAAGATTGCTTCCATCATATTTCCAGATTGTTGTGAATTGGAAGAAGCTTACAACCATCTGGAGTTGTGTTTGTTAAGTGCAAAAAGTCAAATTGCTATATATATATATATATATATACTGGGTGTTTCAGAGATATTGATATCATTTTGTAATCTAATAACTTGACTAATTCACGTTCAAATGATTAGCCCATTTAACTGAGGCTGTAGAATATGATGACTGCATCTCAACAGAGAGGTAAAACCCTCTCCCAAACAAGTGTTCTGGATATGACACTAAACTATCTGACGGTGAGGCTTCAGTCCTGGAGCTTTGGAGTATGTGGAGTACCCCTTCATTACCATAACTCCTTGGCCTATTCTGACCTAGAGTTATAGTATCTGTTAGGGTCCGGCCTATGGGTCAAATAGAACTGTTTAATCATTTAGTCTACTTGAAACAATCAACTGTGTGCAAACAAATTACTGATGTTAAATTGAATTATTAGTATTACATAGCAATACTTGGAACCATTTAACTGTGTGAAAATAAAACTATTTGTGTTAGATAGCAATCCTTGAAACCCTTTGACTGTGCAAACAGATGAACTTTGACTGATTAAAAAATGTTACTTGCAAACTATTCGTTAAGAAATCATGTGTATTTAATATATATGCATAAGCAGGATTTGGTATTAAATATCCAACAAAGGGTTGATATGCTTTAAAACAGAACCAACCAACCAACCAATCAACCAACCAAATGATCTTAAATTTCAACAGTGTGTGTAGAAACAACTAAAATTCTATCATTGATGTTTTATATTTTTTTTTCAGGTATTGAGATGACATTCCCTGGAAAAGAAAAGATGTTTTAACATTAAATATAAAATTTTGAGTTATTTCTACACATCAAAATTTGAGATCAACAAGAATTGGTCAAGTATTAAATTAAGAAATGAAGTCAATTTTTTTGAAACACTATATATATATATATATATATATATATATATATATATATATATATATATATATATATGTGTGTGTGTGTGTGTGTGTGTGTATATATATATATATCTTAAAATAGGTAGGTCCATGAAGAGATTTGTATTTTTTTGAATTTATTTATTTATTTTGTTCTTACATATGTATATGTTTCCAGCTTGTTGCTTTCATCAGAGAACATATATGGCATGAGGCCTTGTTAATGGGGTACTCAATGAGACTTGAACTCAGTTGTGTTTGCAGTTTGAATGATTTTCAGTTGGTTATGGGTTTATATGGATGTTATCCTCTCTTTTTCTTAGAGTGTGTTTACCTTAGTCTGCTTTTTGTCAGTGTATGTGCGTGTGTGTGTGTGTGTGTGTGTTGGAGTGGTTTAGGATTTCACTAACGGTTATTTTTCCTCAGTGAGTGTGTGAGTGTGTATTTTGGAAATTTTTCTGTGTGTGTATGCGTGGTTGTGTAGTTTTAATTTACTGGCAACTGTTTTTTTCCTAATAATTTTTGTCTGTGTATATAAATAAATATATATATATATATGTATGTTTGTGTATATATATATATATATATATATATGTGTGTGTGTGTGTGTGTGTGTGTGTGTGCGTGTATGTTTCCAGCTTCATGCTTTCGTCAGAGAACATGTTTGGCTCAAGGTCTAGTTAATGGGGTATTCAATGAGACTTGAACTTATTGGTGTTTGTAGTTTGAATGGTTTTTACTGACTTATGGGGTTTTTTTTGAATGCTGGTCCTTCCTTTTTCTTAGAGTGTCTTTCTCTTAGCCTACTTTATCCCTCATTTACTTTTGATATTTGGTATGTTGTGAGTGTTGGAGTCATTTCTGATTTCACATATAGTTATTTTTTCTCTGTGTGTGTGTGAATTTGTGTCTTGAGATTTTTTTTGTGTGTATATATATATATATATTCACACATATATAAATGTTTATTTCCATTTGTGTGTGTCTACAATTTATGTTTTATTCAACTTTGGTTTAAATTTATCAATAAAATTTCTTTTCCTTTATTTGAAGTAGCATGTAGTCATTGGTTTGATATACTGGCATTATTTTAGATTTACCTTGACTACTTTGCTATAGGTGTTTCAAAATATTTAATTTTCGGTTTTCTTCTACTTTGATATTACTCCTGTATAGTAATGTCCTCGTATTAAGGGGCTGTGTTAACCCTATGTATATATCTTTGCATTCATTACATTCAATTATGTAGACTATGTTTTTTGAGCTGAAGCTTAAGTTTTCATTTATTTTGAATTTAGTTTTCAGGTTTTTAAATTTATAGGATTTACCCTCTATAATTATATCACATATTTTGCATCATTTATTTTTGCATTTGGTAACTCATGTATATATATATATATATATATATATATATATATATATATCTAAGTGGTGCATTAGGTAAGTTTCCAGACTTTTTTGTACAGGCATTTAATATTGTCATAGACTCTTGAAAATTCATTATGTTATTGCTATACATCTTATGAGATGGCTGACTAATTTTTATGATTTCAGGTTCAAAGGAACAGCTACAGCAGCAATTGGAATACACCCTACTAAAGCCTGATTTTTGTTACAGCTGGTGAATTTCAAAAATGCAATCTGGACATGAGGACACTTTGGAAGAATGATATGCAATAAAATTCTGTTTTAAACTTGGAAAATATGCCACAGAAACATATGGAATGCTTCAGACTGCTTTTGGAGCATCTTAAACTTATATAAAGAAAAATGCTATTTTACTTTTGTAATATTGTAAGATATTGTCTAAATATTTTCACCAGTAAATCAACAGCCTAATTTTAAAATCATGAATAAAATTTTATTTTAGTTGTACTTTAGTGCCATCATTAATGAAACTCTATGTTATTATGTTTAAATTAAGGTATTTTACTATACTTAATCAACGGGGAGTCCTTGTGACATTGTGTTATATCGTCACACATGTAGATTCACATCTACATACATGCACATATATATGTAGAATAACTCACAACGACACAATGACAAAGACAGACGCATGAAGAAAGGAAGCAGGAAGGAAGACACAGGAAGACTTCTTTAACAATATTTTACCTCTCACTTTATTTGTAAGGTTTGCGTGTGAGAGGGTGCTGGAGACTGAACATAAACTTCATATTTTGACCCCACTGTTATGACCGTCACGTTGTGTCTTTCTTGTTCTCTTAGATTCTCAACCAGAGGTCTTGGGGTCCACTCCATCGGGGCTTTTCCAAGGGCCCCCTTGGTCGGGTGTGGCCTTCCCTACCACATCTGGTCTCTACTGTCTGGAAGTCTACTAGCAACTGCTTTGGCACCCCAAACTCAACTGAGTTAAATAATAATTCAACGCCCACACGATCGCCTACTGGATCTTTGAAATCGGATGTTTAATCGTCATCAAGCGGAAATAACTGTCATGCAGTTCAGAGGTTACTCTCTTCCGGTACATCACTGTAGTGGCACAATGGGACCTTCACCTTGTCCCATATCATAAGCCTTAATCCGCCCACGCGATCTCTTTCAATTACTGGCCATTGGAATGTGTCACTTCCTTCCGGTGTATCACCTTGGAATAGCATTTTTAGGCCGGAGCGTGGGTCAAAATATAACATTCATCCGTTAATTATTTTTCAAAATTCCACATGTGGAATTTTCTTCACGTTCGTCTCCATCAACCTCACACATATTTTACAGAATAATTTACAAAGGACAATAATGGCTGAAAACATAAAAAAGAATCACTTGAACTACAGCAAACAAAATCTTACTTAGAGGGCGACCTTCTCTCTATGTAACACTTGCCCGGCTAATTATTATCTAAATTTCTCTTACTATCTTTGCGTGGTTGGCCATCTTGATATGCGTGCATCAAGGTACCATACAGATGCATTTTTTATCTTCTCAACACAGCGGGCCCTCCATAATTCCTTGAAGAAATTTCAAAACCCTAAAAGGACCATACTCTGGTCCATATCCTGGTCACGGCACCAAATATGACTATGTTGCGTAGCCATATACACGAATATGGCCATGTGCAAAATAGACATGTAATGTTCATAACGATAGAATATATAAAGAACAGGAATCTCGAAAACACGTAACTACTTCTTGTTCAGGTACGAAACCTTTTTATTAACTTTGAGTTAAAGGTTTCGACGTAAGGAGGAGAGACACAATCTTCTATGCTGTCTTATTCATTTGGCCCCCAACTCGAGCGGCCCCCCCATAGGGTGCAAGTTTGCCTCACGCCTGCGAGCTCCAAAATCGATCCTTCTCGTTCGGCGTCCAAAACCCAACTCTTATTTTCTTCAAATTCTCACACAAACTTCCGTGTGCTTCCGGTGCGTGACGTCACCCGCCCCTTGTCACCCAGTATCGTCTCGGACTGTTATGACATCTGAGTGACACCTCCATCCGCTCGCACGCACCCACGTTAACACCTGCTTCAATCTTACACCCAACCAACCCATGTGTTGAGCCGAAAGGTTCTCAGCCTAACTAAACTCAAAGGCATGAACCGAAATCCCTCGGCTATTTCATAACAATTGTAGCTAATAGTAAAGTATACTCTGTCGGCCATTTGATGATAGAGGGAAAGAATCACCAATACACACTGATCACCAATGTGAAGAAACATACGAGGTGCATAAGATAAGTTTCCAGACTTTTTTTGTACAGGCATTTAAAATTGATACTTGAAAATTCAGTATGTTATTGCTATACATCTTATGAGATGACTGACCAGTTTTTATAATTTCAGGTTTAAATGAACAGCTACAGCAGCAATTGGAATACACCCTACTAAAGCCTGATTTTTGTTACAGCTGGTGAATTTCAAAAATGCAATCTGGACGTGAGGACACTTTAGAAGAATGATATGCAATAAAATTCTGTTTTAAACTTGGAAAAAATGCCACAGAAACATATGGAATGCTTCAGACTGCTTTTGGATCATCTTGCATGAATCAAGCATCGGTTTTTGAGTGGCATAAGAGATTCAAGGAAGCCAGGGCGTCTTTAAGGGATAATGAGAGGTGTGGGAGGAGTAAGGAAGTCAATAGACCAGAGTTGATTGGCCAAAGGGTTAGGGTTACTATGTTGAGGTTTTAAGGGAGTTCAGGAAGAGTTTCTGTCGGAAGAGGCCAGCACTCTTCAAATCGGGTCAGTGGCATTTCCACCAGGACAATGCACCAGTCCACAACTCCATCCTTGTCACAGACTATTTGACCAAGATGGGCATCAAGACAGTTGCTCAGCCTCCCTATAGTCCAGACTTTGCTCCTTGTGACTTTTGGTTATTCCCTAAGCTCAGAGGCTGTCACTATGAGACGATTAAGGAGATGAAAGAGGCTGTGATGAAGGTCATTGAGAGGCTCACACAAGAGGACTTCCTTGAGGCCTTCCAGAAGTTGTTGGAACGGTACAACAAGTGCTTTTGTAGCCGGAGGAGATTACTTGGAAGGGGACTAGAGTTTCATGTGTGTACTATCAATAAAAGTGCCCATACGAAAAAAGTCTGAAAACTTATTTAATGATCCTTGTATATTGTTTATAAGGAAATAGCTTGTAGGTGACATTATTTTAAAGTTAATTTTAAGTTAAATGGTTTCAAGTATTGCTAAATAACACTAATAGTTCTATTTGCACACAGTTGAATGGTTTCAAGAATTTTATTCAACACTAATAATTCTAGTCAACATTATTCATTTATTTGCACACAATTAAATGCATTTGCACATAATTAAATGAAGCCTAGTTGTATCTCTGCTGAGAGATATGGCCCCCACATGAGTATCCTGGATATGACATTAAACAATCTGATGGTGCGGCTGCAGTAATGCTGGATCTTTGGGGAATGTGGAGTACCCTTATTACCATAGCTCCCCAGTCCACTCTGGCCTGGAGTGGTAGCACCTAATAGGGTCCTATCGATGGGTCTAATAGAACTGCTTGACATTTCATCATCATCATCATATCGTGCTGGCAGCACGGATATCCCTGACCCTCTCTCGCCACTCCTCCCTATCGTTCATCGCCCTAGGTAGGTCTTCAGGACAGCAACCTGTATCCTCACATAGCTGCTGAATGTACGTTCGTGCTGGTCGTCCTGCTTTTGCGCGGCCATGTATGGGGATCCATAAGAGTACATCTCTTATGAGTTCATCTCTGCTTCTCCAGCAATGTCCTGCATGTCTGGTTCGCCTAACTTGAATAGTTTTCGTGATAGGGGGCAGGTGGCCGTACAGTTGGTGTCTTGTGGGGTGTTGCTGCCAGGACTTGTTCAGGATTGCACGCAGCATTCTTGTGTAATTGCCATCTAGTTTCTTCTCCAGCCGTTTTGTTAGCGTCCATGTAGTGCATCCATATAGCAGTATCGATGTGACCGCTGCCTGGAAGAAACTGCGTTTCATTTTATCGGTTAGGTCTGATTTCCATATAGTCGATAGTCTATTGATAGCTGTCCATGCTTTCGTTAACCTCGTTTCGATGTCCTTTTCGGTTGATTCGACGCTGCTTCCTAGGTACGTGAATTTGTCTACTAGTTCAAGAGGGGTTCCTTTTAGAGTGGAGATGTCCCCCGTTTGGTTATAGCACATATATTCCGTTTTGTGTGTATTAACATGGAGGCCTATGCTTGCTGCTGCTCGTTCCAAACTATGCAGAAGTGTTTCGGCTTGGTCAGGTGTATTTGCCAGTATCGCTATGTCATCGGCGTAGTCGGCAACTGTGTGCAAACAAATGACTGATGATAAATTGTATTAGAAATAGAACTATTTGATCATTCAACTGTGTTTAAACAAATTACTGATATTTAATTGGGTTTTAGTGATATATAGCAATACTTGGAACTATTTACCTTTGTTGACTTGTTAGAAATAGAACTGTTTGATCACTCAACTGTGTATATCTACTAAATGTGTTTACAGATCATATATTTAATACATATGTGAAAACAGGATTTGGCATTAAATAAACAACAATGGTTGATACGCCATAAAATCCAATCCAACCAATTCAACGGTTTCAAACATTGCTATCCAACACCAATTATTCAATTTAATATCAAGGAGTTTTCCACATTCCCCAAAGTTCTAGGACTGGAGCCCAACCATCATATTCAGTTTAGTGTCATACTCAGAACATTTGTTGGGGGTCTTACACCTCTGCTAAGATGTAATTGTTGTATTCTACTATCTCAGCCAACTGGGCAAGAATTTTTTTAATATATAGAGTTGATCTAAGATCATTTAACCTCCTGTTTGGTTGCTTGAATATAGAGAAGATATTTAGTAAAGTTTCCATAGACCAAGTATCAATATTAGCCTGTTGCGACCGGCCTACGAACGTAAACAGATCGGATTACACCTTTGCCCTAGAGAAATAGCATCCGGGCACGGCCGGAAATGACTTAGCCCTTTTTTGACTCTAACTGGCCGTTACAGCTAAGAAAGGGATAAATTAACATTTATCAACATTTGCAAAACACTTCTGCCAGAAATAATTCTATAAAAATGGAAGTAATACTCTTCGCTAGCCTATACTGGGCTAAAGAAATACTTATTTTCTACGTCCATTTTTTGTAGAAGAACTTTCTATTCACGTGGTGCGACAGAAGTGGAGTTCCCTTTCTTCCATATGAAAAAGGCTTCAGGCGGCGAAAATTCAGAGGTCCCCACTCTACATGGACGCTCTAGGATGTTTGTGTGTGGCCTTTGTTCTCCAGTTGTTGGGTTGCATTTGGTAGGCCATCTTACCTCTGGGCGGTTCTGCCGAGTGTGCCTCGGCACTGGAGATTTCCTCCGGCCTCAGGGGGCCATCACCCCAGGCTTTTACCCTTTTCAGGGGGGTTGGGTTTATTGCCTGGCGCCTGAGGTGCCCCAAAAAGGGGAATGCTGACGGGGCCGAAGGTATTTTTGGCCTTGCTGGACTTGTGTGGGCTTCGGCCCTGCAACCGGATCCACCTGAAAACAGCCTTCTGCCATATTTGTGCATTGGTGGGACACACCGATAAATAACAGAGGTCTACGCAGACGCTCTCAGAGGCCACTCGGCTCCACTCAGCTTGGATCCTACGTTATTGTGGTTGCATCCACCTCACCGCCACTTCTAGTGGCAGATTTCTTTTCCCACGGTCCTTTTAGGGGCTATGAGAGGTCTCCTTCTGCAGGTCGGAGTATCTCTGGCGGTCATTAACGACCAGTCGAAACAGACGTAAACGATACGCCCGCACAGCCAGCTGGCACGACAAAGCCATAGCTACTGTAAACGATACGCCCGCACAGCTATCTGGCACGACAAAGCCATAGCTACTGTAAACGATATGCCCGCACAGCTATCTAGCGCGACAAAGCCATAGCTACTGTAAATGAAACGCCCGCACAACTATGGGGTATGACAAAGCCATAGCTATCGTAAAGCTGCCAACACTGACTTCGACCTCAACGCTCCAGCGATGCAGTCCACATAACAACTCGCTGTTACGGACTGCCCCAGCAACGCAGCATCTAGTCCACGTAACACTCGCTGTTACGGATTACCCTAGCAATGCAGCATCTGGCTCACGTCATGACTCGCTGTTATGGGCTAGCAACCAGATCAACACTCCCCCCCCCCAGTTAACCCAACGTACTGTCAAAACCGGGATATCGATCTACCGACCACTACGCTCCAGCAATGCAGCATCTAGTAGCATTGCAACAACTAGCCACGACGACTCGCTGTACCAGCTAGCAACCAAAACGACTTGACCGACCTCAGCTGCACGTAACGATCATCCTGCTGCATCCAACGACTCGACCGATCTCAGCTGCCCGCAACAACCGTCCAGCTGCATCCAATGACCCGACCGATCTCAGCTTACCAGCATCAAACATCTAGCTGTATATCCACGACTCGACCTACGCCAGCTACCCTCATCGAACGTCCAGCTGCGCACAACCACGACTCGACTATACAGGCTATCGATGTAACCCATCCTAGCTGAAGACTACATACAACTGCCAAGGATATTTACATATACGTTTGTAATTCCGGCAATAAAATCGTCACTTTTGTTGTATCTGTTATCTTACCTTTTGTCTCCCTTCATTGTCTTTGGCTGTCACTACCCGCATGCATTTAAAACCCTAAACTCATTTGCAGAGTCGACATGCTTATCGAACCCACAACAAGCCTATACATGTTATACTAATACTGAATAAATAGAAGGAAAGACAAGGTATGCTAATTTGCATGTACAAAAATTTTTAATATGTACGTAATATATACATATATATATATATATATACAAGTACTATTTATATATATATATATATATATCAGAGGCGGCTCTAGCCTATTTTTGCTACTCGTGCCCCCCCATGTCAACTTCAGTTCCCAACCCGTGGTCCGTGGACCCAAAGTAAGTCATCATAGTTTCTATTGCGTGATTCTCCTTTGTATAGCACAGATTGACTAACGTACCTTGCATGGTGTTTTTTTTGTAAACAATCAAGATACTATATAATTTGTAGTCTTGTTAATACAGTAGATAAGATAATTTTTTTTCCTTTCAAAAGTATAGAAGAAAAGAGAAGACGTTCATTATTATGACGAGAAAAATATGTTTATTAGAATAAAGAAATTGATTACAAAGATTATTTGTTGAAAATGTATTCAAATAAACAAATTTTAGTTACAGAATGTAATATATGCAACATTCATTAAAGAAATAGAGATCTGTTAGTGAAAAAACGAATTAAAACACACCGTTTAACCAACATTTACCATAGCGATGATGATGACGTCGGCGACGGCTATAATCTACTATCTCCCCTCTCTCTTTCTCTCTCTCTCTCTCTGTCCCTCTCCCTCTTCCCAAGACAGCTGTCAACAGTCACATTGTGCTAATTTTTTTGAGCACGGTATTTTGAGTTGCTCTTGTATTGGCTACAGCCAAAAGCAGATTTCTCTAACATTACTGTTATTATAAGGGTCTTGTGCTGGGCACAGATTAGGCGTGTTCAACATTATAGCCGATTTTATGGGATGTTCAATGGATCTGATGGTGGCCAGCAAAGACCATCCGTTCAAAACAGCATCGTTGTATTATTCCCAGATATATTTATGAACTTTTGGCTACTTAGTTATCGAAACTTGAATAGATACGTAATTTAATTCAAATCAGACTAAGTATGTTTGCTTGAAATTAATGGATGATTTTTAATCCATTTTGAATAACATTGACCGAGTTATTGGTCGTGCCGGGCAAGAGTAGCACTAGTCCCATCTCCACCCCTGATATATATATATATAAATATATATATAAATATATATATATACAAGTACTATTTAAAAGAATACACAAATATATCTTGCCCAGTCAGCTGAGGTTGTAGAATACACTGACTGCCTGCATCCCTGCAGAGGAGTTAGACCCCACCTCCAACGAGTGTCCAGGATATGACACTAAACAATCTGAAGGTGAGACTCCAGTAATACTGGAGCTTTGGAGATTGTGGAGTACCCCTTTATTGCCATCGCTCCGATGTCCACTCTGGCCTGGAGTGGTAGCACCTGATAGGGTTCTACTTATGTGTCAAATAGAACTAAATTGCATACTTATGCTAAACTGAATTGTTTGAACTATAACTGTTTGAACATTTAAACTACGTACTTGTGCTAAACTGAATTGTTTGAAATAGAACTGTTTTAACAGCTATGCTTATACTTAACTAAATTGTTTGAATTAGAACTGTTTGACTAAACTGAATTGCTTGAAATAGAAATCTTTTTGACAATTAAACTGTTTACCTATGCTAAACTGAATAGTTTGAAATAGAACTGTTTATTTGTATAAAAATGAATTTGGCATTGAATAACCTACAAAGGTTGATTTGCTATAAGACACAAACAAACAAACAAACAAATGTGTCCCAACAGATATAAACATGCACATATTGTTCTATGAACAAGCAGTATGTAGAAGAGGTGAAAAAATGGAAAAAAGGTTTTGTCGAGATTGGTGGAAAGTAAAATGGTCATATCCATGTTGATTTTATTGTTCAATGGTTGATTAAGAGATGACATCCTTACTGTTCAAAGAACAGAGGCAAAAGAGAGTGAGAATGGTTTTCTGAGATTATCATTTCACAGTCCATGAGTCCCTTCCACCAATAAACATTTTTATCCTCTAAGGGAGATAATTATTTGTTATCTCTCCACATTCCCTTGTGTAATTAATTCATTGATTGGAGTTTAACTTTCTGACACTTGCTAACATATTTACCTACATACATGTGCATATGTATACATAATATACAACAATGTTCATAAATTTTGAATAGATTAACTCATTCATGAATTCAATCTATAAAAATAACCTTTTATTGATTTCATAATAATTCGATTACACACAAGAAAATGAATGATTAACATTAATTCTAAGAATTTATGCTCTTCACTCAGCTAAATTTGTTTGATTTAGTTTGGTTTGGTTTTATGGCATATCAACCATTTTAGGTAATTTAATGCCTAATCAATTTTATACATATAAACAACAGTACAGTTTAGCATAAGTACAGTTTTTGTTTACACTCTGTAAAATGTAAAAACAGTTTTATTTCAAACAATTCAGTTTAACATAAGTACGCAGTTCAAGTGTCAAAAACAGTTCTTCATAAGATGATTTGTTTTTATGTCGTATCAAACATTGCGAATTATTCAATGAAAAACTCTGTTTAGATTTATATATTAAATACACATGGTTTGTGATCCTTTTTTCTAATAACATTTTAAACAAATATGAGCTCATTTTCCTTCATAGTTAAATGATTTCAAGTATTTCAATCCAATATGAATCATTCTATTTACTTTTGCTCATTTGTTTTCACACAGTTAAATTATTACGTCAGTTGCTATGTAACAGTAAGAATTTAACATCAGTCATTTGTTTGCACACATTTAAATTGATATGCATGATATGTAAGAGATTGGCATTTAAAAAGCTGAGTGGGATAATAAGTTTGCCCACAGTTAAATTGTTTCAAGTATTGTAGTTATTGATAGTTTCTTCAACATTAAGGCTGGCAACTATGTGGTCTGTGTCATTATCCATACTTTCTATACTATAGGTTCTTTGTTGGGGTTTTGTTAATCTCTGAGCATTGCACTGTTTGATTCTTATAGACAACATTGTTCTTGAGGGTATTTTTAATATGCTTCCTGGTCTTGTTCACTTTGGTGTTCATCCATATTTTCCTAGCTTGACTAATGGGAGCTTGTGATTTTTGTTTTGGTTGTTCAGGTCTTATGGGAGACAAGTTTTTTAGTCTGTCTTTAATGCTTTTTGGAGGACAGATTGGTGACTTATGTAACAGCTGTTTTGATGGAGATTTTGCCCTTTTAGAAGTAGTTCATGTTGGAGTGTTAGATACTACATGTGTTTTTGTTTGGACTGCAACATTGGATGTCTCCCCATTCTCAACTTTTTACTGAACTGGTGCTTGGTAAAATTTGACTGAGTATAGTTTTTCAGGTGCTCCTGAAACTTTGGCCAATCATTAGCTTCCAACTGGATCAATTTCTCCATGAGTGTTCTATATTTGTTGTCTTTATTGGCTGTATCCGCCCTCCGTGCAATGGAGGCGTAGCTGTTTTTTCCCATGTAAGTCCCTACAATTTTCCTTGCTTCCAGGAAGGACACCTTCCTCTTGTGTTTCACCTCAAGTATTTCCTTTTCTTTTCTGAAAACATCGAAAGACCTTATATAAGCCAGATGATCTTGGCAGTTTGCACATCTAATTTCTTTCAAACAATCTTCCTCCATGTGGCCCGGGTCCTTTTCACCACATTTGGCTCATGTCTGTCGTCCTCTACTGGCTTCCCTGTGGTGTCCATATTTTTGCCATTTGAAGCTCCACAAGGGAGCTGGGACATACTGTTCAACTCTCAAGACAATAGCCGGTCTTCATTTCCTTGAGATTAAATGTCAAGATGTAAGTGTTGATCTGTAATCGTTCTTCACCATTTCTGATGGGGATTCTTATATTTGTAACTCACGGTTTCCCCAGGGCTAATGCTGTCTCTTCTTCTGGAGTCAATGTCTACTCCCTACTCCCTACTTCCTGATAACTCCCTTGGAAGTTGAGTTTCTCATGTGGGTAGGCTCTGCATTTTGTCGGATGTAAGGTTTTCGTTTTAAATATGTTTTCTGCTTGCCTCTGGCAATCCACCTTAACAGTTTTCAGAGTAGCCCTTGTACAAATAACTTTTTCTATGAGGAAAGGTGAAAATTTGGTGAGGGTGACCCCCTCCAAAGATTCAATAACAATGAATCTGGGGAAGTTTGCTGCTTTATTCAGACTGGTTTCATTTAGTTATTTATTTGAAGATGCCATATATGCTGTGTATTTTTTGCTGGCCCTGCACTCTGCCACCCACCACAGAGTCCAACTCATGTTGGGAATAAAACAAGAGGGAAACCCATTCACCTTGATTGAAATGGGGATATGCAACCATTATATTTGAGTTGAGGGTAAGTTTCTGAACCGTTGCCAATTTCAGGTTGTCAGCACTGGTATGATTCCTATTCTCTCAACAGAATTGACCTGTAGCCATCACCTTCTAGATTCTAACAGATAAGGGTTGGGAACTTGTTGCAAATACAGATTTAAAATTATGGTCGGGATAAAACATATAGCTGCTAGGTATTGACATGACCAGCTGAATGATCAGATTGGGCCAATCTAACTGCCGATCTGACCAAGTAAGGGCCAAAGTGGTGTGTTGCAAAACATTGACCACTCTATCACTGGATCAATGACTGCTCAACCTTCAGGATCCTGCCCTAGCGCCTTATGGGTTGTAAACCACAGCCAACAGGTGGCCCCAATGGAGGGGATTTTATCCCTCTGCAGAAGTGCAGTCAGCATATTCTACAGCCTCAGCTGACAGGGCGGCTAAATTTGTATAGAAATTTTTGATTTATAATTTGGATTGACTTTTTGTGATGATTAAGACTTAAGATTGGAGTTTAGAATAACATCAAAGCTTTTGTTGTAAAAGTACGATGACATAATCATTCTTTGGGAAATATTTTATTTGAACTAACAAAATTAATGGAATATGATTTGTATTGAGGTAGCACTCCATTTCAGACCATTTGTTTAGAAAGTATTGTATAAATAAATTTCATTGGTAAATGAGGATAAAAAGAAAGAAATTTTCTCTCCCTTTCTCTATCTAAATCATTTCACCTGTATCTTTTACCTATCGTAGCCTATTGATCAATCCCTTGGCTTATATCTATCTCAACCAATCCATTCATTTCTATCTATCTATCTATCTATCTATCTATCTGTTTGTCTAAGTTAAACTCCTGTATAAGACAACCCTTGATTTAAGGTCCCAAAATTATTAACTTATAGAATTAATTTCTGAAGCAAAGTTTTTCTCATTGTCTTTCTCATTATGATGGAATGCTAACCATACAAAATAATAATTAAATTGGTCAGCACAATTTTTTTCCCTTAAAAGAGGGTCTTCAAAATTCAATTTATATATGAGTACATTTATGTTTTTCTTTTTTGCTACAGCTTTATATGGTTGTATATGCTCTCTTTTTCCTTCCAAACTGGTGTATATATGTATAAAGTGCTTCTTATTTCATGTAACAGTGTGTACATATATATATATATATATATATATATATATATATATATATATATATATATATATGCATGCATGTATGGATGTATATATGTTGAATACTGAAGAACCCATTACTTATGTTTGTAATTTTGTCATTTACAGCTGTTGCCAAGTGCATGTATGCAAAACATTAAAATCAAGCCTTATTGAAATTTCAAATGATAGCATTATTTGATTTGATTATTCAAGGATATTTGATTATCTAAATTTTATGTGAATACTGTATCTTGAATTCAAAACATTTCAAAAGATACCAGTTGATTTCTGAGAGAACATATATTCCATGTAGCTAAATCCTTATGTTTTAGACTTTTAGATGTGCTTGTTTAAATTGGAAAGTATTGAATGATCAATAAATAACCAATAAAAGAATAAGTTAAAATACAAAGTGATCTTGACTCAAGGACCAGTCAAAAATAAAGAAAGAATCAGTTGCTCTAGAGAGAGGCCAGTTTAAGTTGAACCAAGAATCCATTATAAAGAAAAAGTTAGAAGAAAGAATTATTGGATATTAACCAGTAATAAGTTGTAAACAAGAAAAAATCAGGGAGTAGATTTTGATGGAAGAAAAATAAATCTTGACATTGTTGTCAGTTACAGATAAATAGGAATTATTAACTCTGATTGTATCAAAGTAAAATCAAAGAATGAAACAATTTTTAAAATAAAGGGTCTCAGTTGAATTAGTTTAAAATCTTATGAATAAGAAGAAAAATAAATCAAGAATCATTAGTTAAAAAAGAAGTAAAAATGGCAATAAAAGAAAATGCTGATTTAAAATAATTTGTATATAAAAAGGAAAAATGAAGTAAATATTAGTTGATCAGGAATAGAAAGTGAAATATGCTTTTATCTTATTTATTTTTTGTTTATTCTTTTTATTACTTTGAAGTTCAGCAAATATGATCCACAGGAGTAAGAGGCATAGTGACTATAGAGTATGAATACAATGTTTGTTACGGATGTTTCACTTACATAAACAGACTTGCAGAAAATGTAGAAAGCTTAAAATGTATTTTGATTCATTTATATCTTGCTTTGCATAAAGTTTGAGTTGTGGTCACCAAACTTTTTAGATTATTGATCTTTTAGGGAATCCTTGACCCCTCATCAATCCCCAGACATGTACAATAAGTAAATATAGACATTTGAAATATAGACACAA
The DNA here is from genome assembly GCA_963585895.1 of Sepioteuthis lessoniana. Lineage (NCBI taxonomy): Eukaryota > Metazoa > Mollusca > Cephalopoda > Myopsida > Loliginidae > Sepioteuthis > Sepioteuthis lessoniana. Next base: position 92,271,103 of record OY757904.1, read on the forward strand.
ATAATAATAAATAATTGATAACCATAGACACAAATACAGACATAGATATAGAAGATATAGACATAAACTAATTTAGACATAAATAAATATCGACACAAATAATAAATAAAAGATAAATAGTCTATATCATCATCATAAACCATGAATGAAAATGTTGTATAGAATACAGGGAAATATGTAGAGTGGAGAATCTGTTTGCTCCTATTTGGTACAAGTAATCAGTCTATTTTTATTTCTTAATTTCAACTTTAGATTCCCCCACCTCATTTATTGATCCTTTCTGACCCTTAGCTATTTATTGACCTCTTGGATTGTCTCATTGTCCCCTAAAGCTGATATCAACCACTTTATTGATTGATTCCTGTGTAGAGGATACAGAACTAAGTGGGGAGTGTTTTTTCTTGTATTCCATTATCAATAATATACCTGCTGTAATTAAATTTAGATTTAGGTGAACACTAGCTTTGTGTTACTGTAACCAACATTATTTTACCATATATTATAAGGAGGACACATCAGTTGAAATGTGAATATAACAATAAAGATGAAGACATAGTCTGAAAACCCTGAATGATAAAAATCATCAAGCTTCATTTCAGAAATCCAGACAACTATTATAAGTTCATTTGATAACAAAGAAGATCCAACTCACCTCATTAAGAAATATATTTGACTTATAAGGTAAATTAACTGTAAAATTGAAAGTAATTAAGCAAAAGCAGTGTTCTGTTTATGACTCTAAACTGCATCTGATTATGAGGCTCCATATCTGGAGATCTGGTGTAGGTGGAGTACCCCTTTATCATCATTTCTGTCCAGAAGGCTTGTATCTGTAAGAGCCTAATCTATTTAGATTTGTTTGTAAATTATTCATATTCAAGAAGACTGAGTGCAAATTAAAAAAAACCCTAAAAAACCTGAAACAATTTAAGGAACAACTACATAAAAAATGTAAATAGGAATGTACAATGAATAGGATTCCCCAACCTCTTGGCATTAAATAACCCTAAACAGGATGACATGCTATTAATATCAATCATATAGATATAGACAAAAAACATCTTAGTTGTTACTGAACAAAATATTTTTTGCTACTTTGAGCTTTTCCCTCACATGATCTGTTGACTTAGAATTTAATGACTTTAAAATCATTTAAACTTATTATTTAAAAATATTTTCAAAATACCTCTGTAATAAACATTTTATATTAAGTCCATTTTTTTAATGATAGTTATGGAAAGCAACATATTTATTGTGTAGATTAAATAAAAACTCCCAAAGCATAGTTTGCTGTTTTCAAGTGTTGACTTATTCAGTTCTTTATGAACTATCAGTGAGAAATAAATTCTCTGTTTTCAGTTGATAAACCAATGAATGTAGACAGTCTTTCATTTTGGTAGTAAAATAAATTAAATAAGAATGAACTTTAACCTTTTTGATCTGATTTATATTTTGATTAATACTTCCTGTCACTGGAAGTCAGCTAGATAGCACAGTAAGATCACAATCATTTAAAGCAGTAGCAGCAGCCATTTTGAATCTACTGTCAGATAAGGGTCTTTTAAAATTCCTTTGATGACAAATTTGGTTGTGTAAGACTCTTCAATGTCTTACCCGTAAACTCAACTATCTGATCTATCTTCTGTCAGGTGTTTTACCTACCATGCTTGTAATTTCTGGTGCACCATTCTTCTAACCTTTTGCATAAGCAATTATCTTCCCTTCAAGTTATGTCCTGATTACTTTCATTCTTGTTGTTTAGTAACATCTATAATATATTTGATTTACATTTGTATAGTGGCAGAAAGAAGATTTCTTTGACAGGCTGCATAAGTTACATAGGTGGCAAACAGGATGTGTACCTGTGTCTTAAGGTAAACAAAACATAGCAGAAATGCTGCACAAATTGCAGGGGTGGCATGTCAGAAGGAAGTGTGGCTATGAAGATTATGTGGGTGTCCAGAAAATTACATAACCACGGTAGATTTTTGACTTGGAGGAGAACAAAGGAGAACAAAAGAGAATGAAGGAGCCAGCAGGAGAGTCACTCAATGTCACACTACTCTGGGTGCTGGTCTGGTGTCAGACAGCCCAAGTTTGAGAGAAGAAAAAGGCCTGAGCTGTACTAGTCTCACAAAAGTGAGGAGAATCTAAGATGATTGAATGCCTTGAGATAATGCCAGAAGCACCAATGATCCTTGAAGAAAAAAGGATGCCTTGCAAAGGTTCTGAAGTTGAAAAACAATGTTTTTCAACATTAAATCATCTCAAAAGCTGAGATGATTAAATGTTTTGTGTTGGCCCAGTACCAGTCTTACAAAAGAAGAACAAAGAAGCATTTCACTAAAGATTTCATATCTCAGCTGTTCCCAACTCTCTCTTTCATTTCACTATTTTGTAGATTTCATAATAAAAAAAAAAAAAAGAAACTGATTTTATTTTTATACGTAAGACTTGTTGTCTCTTCATTTCCAGTATACAACACATTTAAGTCATGTTGAAAGCACTGATGCCAAAAGTATGAATATGTAACCATCTAAAAATAAGTGCACCCTTATATATATTATGTAGTTTTGGTTACAGAGGTGTTGCAAGTCAATTTTTGTTTATAGAATTTCAACATTGGAGAGTTTGGTAATAAATAGTATCTAACAATATCCTTTTTGATTGTATAATATTCTACTAGAAATAAGAAAATCACCACAGAAACTTTGGTAAATAATGTTTTGGCTATCATTCAGGAGTATTTACTTCCAGAAGAATATATATACATATCAAGACTGATTAAGATATCAGGCTTATGAATATTTAAGTGAGCATTTGCATTTTAGAAAATCAAAAACGTTTATGAAATTTTATTCAATGATGAAAAGCTTGTTTATTATATATATACAAAGAATAAGAGTTAGGAATCATTTTATTTGAGAATATATAAGAAGGTTCTTATAAATCTCCAGGAGTACTCAATGTATTATAATTAGTATACAGATTTATAAATTTCATAAAGAGCAAATTCATATAATTGGAAAAACTCAACAAACCATCAATTGGTTATTATAAGTTTATTTCAGCCAGCCACTCCATAAGAGAACCCAACCTCTTCAGATAGCCATTACACAATGGAGAGAAAATTTTTTTTTGAAAGATTATAAAAATTTTCTTTCAAATGACAGTTTGTTGAGTTTTTCCAATTATTGTCTTAACCAGTTTGAACTCCTCTCAACAACCCAAATGGAAGTGTTCACCTTAACAGCTACTACTCATTTGGTAAAGCAGACCAAAATTCAATTGCCTTCACAAACCCACTTTCAGGACCAATGTGAGAGGAAAAATGAAGTCACAAAATATTTTCTGCCCATTCAGAAACCAAGTTATGTAATTCTCAAGCCAATCTGAGCCACTTGTGTGGTATATAAGAAAGGCAGAAAGGATTCAAGCAGTAGAGAGAGAATATGTCCAGTAAATGACCCAACCATCTGTGACTGTTAGTGTGATGAGCTGTCAGCAGGCTCACTTCTTGGCTACAACTCCAACAAATGAATGACATATCAAATGACCAGAGATGAGACTAAATTTTTTTTTCAAATACATCTCATCTCCATTGTTGTATTACTACTCACTAAAATGACAACTTTCAAAAAGGTTTATCTTCTCTCATCAGTACTTAACCTCCTGCTAGAATATATATATCATCATCATCATCATGTTGCGCCGCCAGCACGGATATCCTTGACCCTCTCTCGCCATTTCTCCCTATCATTCATCGCCTCCGGCAGGTCTTCAGGGTTACATCCTGTGTCCTCACATAGTTGCTGTATGTATGTTCGTGCTGGTCGTCCCACTCTTGCACATCCATATGTGGGGGTCCACAGGAGTACATCGCTTATGAGCTCGTCCTTGCTTCTCCAGCAGTGTCCTGCGTGTCTGGTTCGTCGAACTTGTATAGTTTTCGTGATGGGGGGCAAGTGTCCGTATAGTTGGAGTCTCGTGGGGTGCTGTCACCAGGACTTGTTTAATACTGCTCTCAACATTCTTGTGTAATTTCCGTCGAGCCTCCTCTCCAGCCGCTTCGTAAGCGTCCATGTGGTGCATCTATATAGCAGTATCGACACAACCGCTGCCTGGAAGAAACTGCGTTTCATTTTATCAGTTAGGTCCGACTTCCATATGATCGAGAGCCTATCGATAGCTGTCCATGCTTTCGTCAGTCGTGTGTCGATGTCTTTTTCGGTTGATGAGATGCTACTTCCTAGGTAGGTGAATTTGTCGACTAGTTTCAGAGAGGCTCCGTCTAGTGTGGCAATGTTGCCCGTTTGGTTGTAATATATATATATATATATATATTCAATCTTATATGTCAAATAGAGGACAAAAATAACTTTACAAAACTTACTTGTAGGTTACAGTCAGTGGTTTTGAGAAGAGTCATTAACATTTCAAGATTTGTTTGGAAAAGGAGCTTATCCTTATGTTTCATTTCTTCAATAACAAAAGGAACATAAAGAATGAATTCAGTAATCTTGTGTAATCAATATTAGATTAACAAGCAAGAAAAGATGTTTTGTTTTCTTGACATCTTAAAATTTATTCACATCGTATTTTGAGGTTAACATATGCAAACACTGAAATCAACTATATTTCTTTGCTAGTTAAATATTAATCTCCTATTAATATGCTTCTGATTAACATTCATTTTTTATAAATATTCATATAAATGTTTATGCATGTATACACACTTATATGTATTTGTATTTAACTTAAAGTTTTCAATCTTATATTTGATTCTATAGCTGATAATTATCTTTGTATTTTTGTTACTCCACCAATAATGGTTTTGTTGGTGCTAAGGAGGATATTTAATTGAGTCCCCACTTACCAAGGTCCAATATCAGCATTAGTATATCCAATGATATACTGACACTGAATGGAAAGAAAGACAAGCTCTTTTACACATATAGAAACATTTGATATATATGTAATATACATATAAGAAGTATTGGCAAGAGTACACAGATGTATTCCAATAGAGAAAATGTGCACATATAAACAAGCAGTATATGAAAGGGATACAAAAACAGTAAAGTTCTTACTTGACTTCAATAATCATAGCCAAGTAGCTTTACTTTTCAATGACAAGAGAACAAAGTCTCTACTATTCAACAAACTGAAATAAAAAAAGCATATCTTAACAGTTCAAAGAACAGAGACAAAAAGAGATTAAGATGGATTCTGGGATTCTCATGTAACCATGATATATCCCATAATCCAAGGGAGACAATTACTTATTGTTTCCCTAAACTAGTAACTCCAAATGAAGTTTCCTTGAGAAAAGTGTTTATATGCTTTAATTTCATTATTTCAAAACCTTTTTTGACAGTAAATTCCTGCAATTAATTGTATTGTATTGTAAGGAAAAACAAAATGTGGCATTTTTATCATTAAGGGTTTTTAGACTATTGTCTTCATCTTTATTGTTATTTCCACAACAAACACCTGAAGAAGGCCAGAGGACATATCAGCCGAAATGTTGTGGAAATAACAATAAAGATGAAGACAATAGTCCGAAAACCCTTAATGATAAAAATCAACAAGCTTCATCTCAGAAATTTAGACAACTATAATGTGGCATTTAAAAATTGTATGAAATATGAGTTGTGTCTGTGCTAGTATTACAAACAATTTATTTCAATTCCAAGCAACAAACCACATGGTTTCCCTTCAAAGTAATTATCCTCAAGTCTAATGTACTTTCCTATCCTTATCTGCCATCCTTATAGCTTCTATGCACTACCATGCATTACTTCTATGCACTACTAAAAGGATTCTTCTGGGATGCCCCTCAGCTCTACTGTTATGGATCTCTTGATGGCTTCCACACCTTCTAAATGTATCCTTTTGCTGATCCTTTGAGCTTGGAGAAAAGAAAAAACTCACATGGAGCAAGAAGAGATGAATAGGGAGGTTGTTCCCAAACAGTAATGTTTCTCTCAGCCAGAAACTGCTGGATGTTCAGAGTGTTGTGAGCAGGTGCATTGTTGTAGTGAAGCAGCCATGATTTGTCCTGTAATTCTCTTCTTGAACACTAAGTGAAGCATACTCAGCAGGATCTCCTAGTAGACTTGCTGATTGATCATTTGGCCTTGTGGCAAAATCTTACTGTGGATGAAGAACATGATCAACATGACTTTTTTGACTTTGACTTATTTGTTTTCTTAGTCCTGGGCAACATGGGAGACTTCCATTGACTGCTTTAATGCTTTGTTTCTGGAATGAACTAAAAAATCCATGTCTTATCACTGGTGATGACTCTCCAAAACAAATCTGATTCAGTTTAAAGACACTCAATGGTGTCCTGACATACAAATATGCAATGCTTTTTCTGATTATCCTTCAGCTGTCTTGGCACCATTTTTGCATAAACTTTCTGCATGTCTGAATATTCAGTGAGAACCTTCCAAACACTGTCCTCTTTCGTGTCCAGTTGACTTGTGATCATTTGAACAAACTGACAATTGCCACACACCATCTGCCTTACCTGCTTGATGTTGACTTCAGCCCTGTTTATTGAAGGCCTCCCACTCCTGGAGTCATCTCTCACCTTCTCATGCTACTATTTGAACCTTTTGTACCAGTCAAAAACATGTGTGCTCATGGTGACATCTCCATATACTTGCTAAAGCACTTCAAGAGCTTTTGACAGAGTTTCCCCCAATTGGACCAAAAATTTCAGGTTCATTCCTTGCTTGGTGTTTATCATTTCTTCCTCAGGGCTTATAGCTGAATGACCTGAAAAAGAGGAGATACAAACAAAAGCATGCGAAAAAAAATGCAATGGTTGCAAAATGCTAAGTTTACAGTTATATTCTCCAAAGATACCCTGTTGGATGATAACACAATCTGCTTATCTCTTTTTTGCCAGTAGTTCACACAGCACACTTAGTCCTGTTACTTTTCAGACCTTGTATGTTAAGACAAGTTTATTGAAAGGAACAAATATCAAATCTAATTTTCTTTGTAAAGTTGGGTAAAAAATCATTTGTGTTAGATAGCAATATTTGAAAACTTTTAACTTGTGCAAACAAATGAACAATGTTAAATAGAATTCTTAGTGTTAGATATCAATACTTGAAACCATTTAGTATCCTGGGTATGAGACTGAACTGCATCAAATGGTGAGGCCCCCATTTTAGAGTTTGGTAAAGACCCAGAGTGGTAGTACCTGTTAGGGTCTCATCTATTGGTCAAATACAGATGCTCAATCATTTACTAGGATTATTATTAGTTATTTGAAACCATACAGCTATGTGCAATTAGATAGAAACATTAGCTGTGTTTGTATTAGATTGGAATACTTGATAAATAGAATTACAAATGTTGAATAACAATTCTTGAAACCATTTAACTGTGTGGAAATAGAATCATTAATGTTTGACGGCATACTTGAAACCATTTAGAATTATTAATGTTAGTAGTACTTGAAGCCATTTAACTTTGTACAAACAAATGATTAATTTTCAAGTAGAATTATCAGTGTTGGATAACAATAATTGAAATCATTTGTATGCAAACAAATTGGGTCTGATTTGTTTAAAAATAATGTTACCTACAAACTATTCACTTCAAAATCATATACATATATGTATAATACATATACGTATAAACAGGATCAGGCATTAAATAACCCACAATAGGTGACATACCATAAAACCAAATGAAAACAAATCAAACTAAACCAAACAAATGATTAATATTGAAGTAGGAATACTTGATAAGTAGAATTACTTATGTTAAATAGCAATACTTGAAACTGTTCAACTGTAGGTAAACAAATCAACTAAAACTCATTTAAAAAATAAAGTGACCTACAAACTATTCACTTATACATCATATATATGTATAGAAAAGATTTGGCATTAAATAACCATGAAGGGCTTATATGCCATAAAACCAAATTACTTAACCTAACTTGAAACTATTTAATGGTATACAAACAAATAAGCTATGGCTTATTTAAATATAATGTTATCTATAAACTATTCACTTACAAATCATATATACATGGTGCCTTCAATAAGTTTCCAGACTTTTTTTGTACAGGCATTTAAAATTGTTGTAGACTCTTGAAAATTCAGTATGTTATTGCTATCCATCTTATGAGACGACTGACCAATTTTTATGATTTCAGATTCAAATGAACAGCTACAGCAGCAATTGGAATACACCCTACTAATGCTTGATTGTCACAGCTGGTGAATTTCAAAAATGTAATTTGGATGTGAGGACACTTTGGAAGAATGATATGCAATAAAATTCTGTTTTAAACTTGAAAAAAATGTCACAGAAACGTATGGAATGCTTCAGACTGCTTTTGAAGCATGTTGCATGAATCAAACATCAGCTTTTGAGTGGCATAAGAGATTCAAGGAAGCCAGGGAGTCTGTGAGGGATAATGAGAGGTGTGGGAGGAGTAAGGAAGTCAATAGACCAGAGTTGATTGGCCAAAGGGTTAGGGTTACTATGTTGAGGTTTTAAGGGAGTTCAGGAAGAGTTTCTGTCGGAAGAGGCCAGCACTCTTCAAATCGGGTCAGTGGCATTTCCACCAGGACAATGCACCAGTCCACAACTCCATCCTTGTCACAGACTATTTGACCAAGATGGGCATCAAGGCAGTTGCTCAGCCTCCCTTTAGTCCAGACCTTGCTCCTTGTGACTTTTGGTTATTCCCTAAGCTCAGAGGCTGTCGTTATGAGACAACTGAGGAAATGAAAGAGGCTGTAACGAAGGTCATTGAGAGGCTCACACAAGAGGACTTCCATGGGGCCTTCCAGAAGTTGTTGGAACGGTGAAACAAGTGCATTGCAGCAGGAGATTACTTTGAAGGGGACTAGAGTTTCACATGTGTACTATCAATAAAAGTGCCCATACGAAAAAAGTGTGGAAACTTATTTAAGGATCCTCGTATATATTGCCGGGCTGATGGTTAGGTTGAAAATTCCAAGTTTTTATTGGGCGAATCATACTCGAAGAATGTATGTGTGTGTGCAGCGTTACTGCGCTTGAATACAATCCATGTTGGTGTTTAGTCCTTGTTGAATTGAAAGTTCATGCAGTCAAATACCGTCTATGTTGGTATTGAAAGTGTAGACTTTGCTGTTTTGTAGTTCTTGGGCAACAGCAAGTGTCGAGGATCTTGAACTAGTCTTGATGCACTTGGCAGATTGTAAGTGTAGCTATGTGGCTAGGTAAATGGAGATGGTCAGAGTCAGACATATTAGATTGCGGAAGCAGGATTACCAATGTCCCAGCTGATGATTCCCTGGTTAACAGAGAGCATAGCTGATGTCAGTCTCAAAGTAGTAATAGTTTGAGCAGTGTTGTCTGCTTTGGTACTGGTCCTTTGCTTCAAGTGTCTGTGGCGTCTGGCTGGCCGATACATCATTGTCCTTGTGGTACCAGCAGAAAATCCTTAAAAAGGACTGAAGAGAGGAAGCAAGACTTATAAACCTGAAAAGGACTATTTGAGTTACTGAAGTAAAGGCTGGACCACTGTTAGCAGCACCGGTACCTCTGCTGTTATGGATGGGTAGAGGTATCTAAGTTTGGTTGTAAAGCATCAGCAAAAAGGGCTCTGTGGGGGTGTCTGGTCGGGGATGCAATGACTAGTGAAAGGAATGAATTCCTTTTACCTCAAGAATATGGACAGCCATGAAACTTATATCTAACTGACTTCCAATCATGCCGGAATATGGTACAAGGCCATTTTAATGTGCATGGATTGAAACTCATGCGCATCCAGATCAAGAAATGCTTTGTCCCATCAGCATTCAGAGGCCAAGTCACATACTCAGCCCAACAAAGCAGGTACTGCCTGGGGGGATGGCTTCCTGAGACCAAGCGGATGTGATGAAACACTCCATACCACCCAGCCAGGGCACACCCATGAAGATGGCATATTGTATTTGTCTTAGCCCACACTTGTCAGCCAGCAGTAGCTGCTGAACTGATCTTTGTCATCAGTGACTGCTGCTTTTTTAGCAGAGCGGGATTGTGTATCGGTTGGGCTTGCATGTGTCTGACCATGGACTGGAAGCCTTTCTTTAATTGTGTGTAATAATGAAATAAATAATTTTACCATTAAGAAAAGCTAGCAAACACAACCTGTTCTGCTCAACAGTTAAAAACTACTTTTGAAATGGTTTGCAGAATTAATTTATCGTGAAAATAGCCTCTGAGTTAGGAATGGAAAATTCCATTCACTGTCAAACCTGGTGATATGTTTATTGGTATCGAGGTTCACTTTCAGTAACGGTGAAAAATTCTGTTTGCTGATGACAATAAATGACTTTGTGTCTTTTTAAGCAGGGATTTTTGATGTGAGTAACCGATTGGCTACGATATATATATATATATATATATATATATATATATATATATATATATATATATATATATATATATATATATATATATATATTAAATAACCTACAAGGCTGGAGGTACCATAAAACACAGCAAAATCAAACCAAACCAAACCTAATAAAAATACATAACCAAAAGAGGCGACTAGGGAGCAGAAGTTGCCTGGTGAAAGGCCCTCTTGAACTGGACCTTCAACAAATTCACAAGAGAAAAATTGTCAATGAAATAAAGGCCATCATTTATAAATCTTAAAGGTACCATGGGAGTCTTATATGGTCATGAATGCATTTCTTTAAATGTTATCTAAAAAAATGAAATAGTTAATTATTATTTTTATTTTTACAAATTTATACTTTCTTTTTTTACCACATTCTAGATTATAGTGGGGATATTATGTAATAGGATGATTGCTGTACCACTGAGTATAAAGCAACGGTATGTAGAGACAGCAGTGGATGTGTGACCCCCCCACAAAAGGTTAAGGAAATAAATCATATGATAAGGCAGATGTCAAACTGGAGTGCGAGACACACAGACACTGTTCCACCAGTGGGATAGTATCCTTGTTGGAGACAGAGAAAATCAGAATTAAGGATAACGAAAGGCCTGCTAATTTAGGATTTAAGGTGGGTTAACTTTGTGTGCAGAATTTAGTTCAGGTTTATATGAGATATTTTTGCAAGGTTGGTGGAAGTTGTAATTTTGAGATATTTTTCTTCTAAAAGTATCAAAATTTTTGGTTTGGAATCAAACAAGAGTGTTTTTACTTCAGTAATATCAAAATTTGCATAAGCGCTCAATTTTATTTTGTAGTTAATTTTGCAGTAATATCATAAAAAAAATAAAATCAAGAAATAGGTGACTCAGACAAGGTTTTTTGCACAAACTCCTTTAATGATTTGATGCATTGTCAAAATCTGAGATGTTGTGGATTGGTTTCTCCAAAAAACATATTGATTCTTTCCTAGAATTTTCTCAATTTCTGATTCAATGCGATTTAGAAGCAGAGCATTATAAACCTTAGCAGCTATGGAAGTGAGGATTATGCCTCGGTAGTTCTTGACGATTCCGAGGTCACATTTTTGGGGGAAGGGGAGGATGCAGCTTTTGTCCATCTGTTTATTGTGTTCTGGTTATATATGGTGTTTCAGTATCGAAGCAGTAAGTTATTGAATTTCCTGGTCTTCTATACTTCTGAGAGTATTTCATCGATATTGGCAGCTTTTCTGTTTTTATTTTTGTTAGTACTACGTTAGAGCCAAGTTTAAGTATTTAACTGAGTAATGTTTTTAGGGGGCTTTAGTGTCACTCACTTCATATAAAATTTTATTCCCTCTAATTCCTTTATATTGAAATTTTATCCCTGAAAATTTCTTTATATTGTAAATTTTAGTGCAATTTGCTGGAACTTATCCGAGAGAGTGTCTGAGAAACTAAGTTCTTTGAATTTGAGTATTTTTCTTTTCTTTTTTTGTTTAGTAGAAATGTTTCAGAGTTCATTTAATTGCAAGTCTTCTTTTGTAAATAGTGTCAAACTGTCCTTAATAAGATAAATTATGTTTTTGTCGTATCATTGAAGTAAATAAACCAGAAAACACTTCTATATTTGTGGTATATCATATAACAGGCAGATTGCTAATTGTTAAGGCCTCTAGCTTAAATTTTTTAAAACGTTTCCTTACTAATATGTAAAATTATATATAAACCAGTATTTGGTAAACAAAAACTTAAAGTATAGAATATCAACAAAAGAAATAGTTTCAAAAATTCATTTAAAAAATACTTCTTAAGATATCAATACTCACTAAAGTGACTTAAGTAGAGAAACACAAGAAGTTAATCAAAAAGGATTTCAGCAACACCAGGTATTTCACAATGAATCCGGCTATCAAAAAGTAGACATTTTGAAAAGACATTTTGCATGTTTGAATTAAGCAAGATAAGTTCTGTTGCTGTTGGGCTAAGATATTTTAGAACACATTTCAAAAAATCGCTACTGTCTAAACTATCCAACGATTAGTTCAAGAAAATGGACCACAGGACAAAAAATTTGAATTTCGACATCTATTTTTCCTGACCAATAATGATATAGCAAGTTGGCCAACATTGTTGTGTCTAATTGTAAGGAGTTCATTGGAGAATATTCACCCTTACTTCTTCAGCAGTGCTTGGCATGTCTTACTTGTCTTACTTGAATAGTTTGTGAGATGAGAGGTGAGTGGCTATAAAACTGCTGCTCTGAAGGGTGTTGTTTCCAGGATTTGTTCAAAACAGCAAATAGCATCCTTGTATAGTTCCCATCTAGTTTATTCTCCAAGCATTTCTAAATGGTGCAACAATGTTGTAGAACTGACACAGCTACAGATTGGGATAATTCTCATTTCATTTTGTCAATTTTGGAATTTCCTGTCCGAAAGAAAAACTTTTATAAAGTTTGGAATTATGCCTTTCAATTCCTTGTTTTGTAGGTCATTTGTTGCGGAGGCCAGATAAATATACCGGTCCCCGCAAACTTTTGAAAATATAAGTGATTGACAACGAACTAGACAAGAATGACAAAACGAGGGTGTTGCTTCGAAAGGCCAAACTTTATTATAGCGAATCGTAAATCGGAAAAGCGTACGGCGAACAGTCACCGCGGCCGGATGGTGATCATTGGTTCAGGACTGGTAGCTGTTGGTAGTTGCTGGTGCAGGAAAGTAGTCGCTGGTGTAGGACTGGTAGTTGCTGGTGCAGAACTGGTAGTTGCTGGTATCTGCTGGTGCAGGAAAGTAGTCGCTGGTTCAGGACTGGTAGTTGCTGGTGCAGAACTGGTAGCTGCTGGTGCAGGAAGGTGGTCGCTGCTGCAGGAAGGTGGACACAGGAGCCGGGCTGGTAGCTCTGGTGCAGAACTGGTAGCTGCTGGTGCAGGAAGGTGATCGTTACTGCCGGAAGGTGGTTGCCGGAGCAGGACTGGTAGTTGCTTCTGCGGAGAAGTGGTTGCGGGTGCAGGAGTAGTAATTGCTTCTACAGGGAAGTAGTCACCGGTGCAAGAAGGTAGCTGCTGATGTCGTCTCAAAAGGGTATTAGGTTAGACTTTCTGAATTAGTCCTGAAAAGTGCTGTTAGATTGAGAGGCTGGTAGTTGTGTCTTCTGCATTGTGCCGTCTCAGGAGGTGTTTGGATAGACTTTCTGAGTAGTCCCGAAAAGGTATTTTAAGCCGAGAGGCTGGCAATGCTGCTGCGCCGTCTGCGACTGGAATATGGACGTTGGCTTTAGGGGAAGCCTTGAGCAGTCCTCGTGGGCAGCTGCTGCTGACTAGGCTTCGGTTGTAGAACGACCAGGGGAGAATCTGATTTCTCCCTCACCCTTGTCTGACGTCCAGACAAACTGATTTGAACCGATTTGATACCGCTGCTTTTATACCTACTGTGCGCTACTACGCTATATGGTCTAAGTAGAATGACCTGGCTTATTACTATATAATAGTGAGAAACTTCATTCTACTTCGACCATGTGTTTTTTATTTCTGCCTATTTTGTCCATTAGTTGAGGACTGTCCTTAGGAAAGACAGGCTGAATTTAATATCTAAAAAAAAAGACGTCCTGTGTGGAAGGATCTGGTTCCTTACGGCTCGTTCCTAAATACTATTAGCTGACGACATCAGTGATTCATCACTTCTTGGAAAGGGGTTTGTTTGTTTTGTTTTTGTTTGGTTTATGAGTAGTCGGTTGACTACGATACATTCATGATGCCATACCTCCAAGTAGTCTCGTATGTCTTCTTTAGGTCAAAAAATATTGCTACGGGATGTTGTTTTTGTATAATTGCCTCTCGTATGGAGGTTTCTAATCTTACCACATGATCCATTGTGGGAAGTTGGTAAAAAGATTATTGGATTCTATGAATTAAACTAGCCTTTTATTGACCATTTGTTCCATGGTCTTGCACAGGCAGCTTGTTAAAGATATTGGGCGATAGTTTGATAGTTTACACGATTCTGAGAGTTTGCTATATTTCCAAAAGTCATTTAATGCAGTAAGGAGGTATTCTAAGGATTTGGGAGGTAATTATCTAAAAAATTCGTAGTGAATTTCATCTGGGCCGACTGCAGTGTTGTGAGATTTTGGGATAGCTTCTTTTAGTTCTGATAATGAAAAGAGTTTGTTGTAGCTTTCAGTGTTGTCCAATTTAAAATTAAGCTTTTGTTTTTCTTTCTTGTCTTTGTATATGTGAAATTCTGTGTTGGAATTTATGGAGGAGGAATTTGCTAAGAAGGTCTCCGCTAGTGTGTCGTCAATGTCTTTTTTTTATTGGTAATTTGAATATTATTTTTAATGAAGTGTTTGATTGGAGTAGACTAGTTTTTGCCAGAAATTTTGCAGTTTCTTTTCTAGACTTTGTTTTGATGGACGAATGAAGTTTATTTACATAATTTTGCCAACTGATCTTTTTAGCTTCTTTAATGGTTTTCCTTGCCTTTGCTCTGAGCAGTTTAAAAGAGTTTAGATTGCTTGTTAAGGGTTCTTTTTTGAATTTGTGGAGAGCAGCATTTCATAGTCTGATTGCTATTTTGCACTCATTGTTAAACCAGAGTGTGTTGCGTCTGTTTGAGGGTGAGGTTTTTGGTATAGTTTGTGGGGTTTGAAGGCTTTGAAGGTCAGGGGTTAAGGGCAAGGCTGCGTTGCCGTAGATATCTGACTCCATATTTTGGTTATATTATTTTACCCCACGTTGGCTGGCTGGCGCAATGACTTACCCTTAGAAAGTCCCAAAAGAAATATACAAAAAGAAAAGATAGAAATAGATGAGACGAAAACATTTCTTCTATACTTTCCTTTATTTACTGGGTGAAGGGACTAACGGACGCTACGTCCCAAGACGTAGACGTGGTGCCCAAAACACCAGACAGCAAAATGGTGTTGTTGTGTCGAGGGACACTGCCTGAAAGAGAAAGATGATATGGTCTCCTTTTTCAAGAGGGATGTCTTTTTTCTTTTACGCATGCGTCATCTCCTTTTCCGTTAGAGATCTCTTGGAGTTTCTTCAAATTTAATAGTTTTCTTTTTATCTATTTATTTATTTTCTAAATTTAATTTTTTATTTATTTATTCGTTCCCTACAAGTTTCATTTGCTATTGCAATTAATGTTTCAGTGAAATGTTTTATTCGAACTGTGCCATTTGGATGTAGTTTGAAGGATCAGACAGAGTGTTATCGATAGCTGAGTAGGAACCGGTAAATGGGTTGAGATAAGTTGAAGATTTGTTATTTAAGATACAGGGATTGTTGCTGTTGATTACCTTCTCCAGATCAGTGTCCTTTTTGTTGGTTTTCAGGCATCCCCATATAATATTGTAACTGTCTAGGTCACCTAGTAATATGTGGGGTTAAGGAATTGATTCTATTAGTTTATCAAATTTTTTGTTGTTTATGAGATCATGTGGAAGTATATAAATGGAGCTAATATTTACTGGTTTGTGAAGTGTAGTTTTGACAGTTTTAGCGAGGAAGAATTGTTATGTTGTTACGTTAGTTCCTCGCTATATTTGAAGGTAAATAAATGAGTTGAACCAAGATAGAGAAATGTTTTTAAGAAGGGTTTTAATGGCAGCCGGAATAAAGGGTATCTTTATGCTGCAAGTCTCGTAGGATGGAAGGAAGGAAATAGTTATTGAGTTGAGAAGGAATTATAGCAGTTAAATGCCTGAGCGGAATGTGCGTCGCTACTGTTGAGGGATTGTTGAACGTCTGAGCAGGATATGGTCACCATAGGTGTAGCAAAAGTCGTGTTTGCTGTTTAAGAACAGGAATGTTGTAGTCAACCATAAATGTGTGGTCCTGGTGGCTGTAGGAGAGAGGCATGAAAGTCTCCAGATAATGTTGCCCAGGAATGAGGTAGCTGGATGTCTCAGCTGATTTGCGTGTCGCTATAGACATAGCAAAAATTTGAGGCGACATGAAGGTGTTCCGGTGTGTGGCGGATTACTTGCATCTGATTCATGTTCATCTGGGAACCCTTGGTCTTAGAGAGTAGACCCAATAGGTCCATAAATTAGAAGGCTTTCCTCATGTTATGAAATAGCCGAGGGATTTCGGTTCATGCCTTTGAGTTTAGTTAGGCTGAGAACCTTTCGGCTCAGCACATGGGTTGGTTGGGTGTAAGATTGAAGCAGGTGTTAATGCAAGTGCGCGCGAGCGGATGGAGGTGTCACTCAGATGTCATAACAGTCCGAGACGATACTGGGTGACAAGGTGCGGGTGACGTCACGCACCGGAAGCACGCGGAAGTTTGTGTGAGAATTTGAAGAAAATAAGAGTCGGGTTTTGGACGCCGAACGAGAAGGATCGACCCTTGGAGCTCGCAGGCGCGAGGCGAACGTGCGCCCGATGGGGGCCGCTCGGGTTGGGGGCCAAAGGAATAAGACAGCATAGAAGATTGTGTCTCTCCTCCTTACGTCGAAACCTTTAACTCAAAGTTAATAAAAAGGTTTCGTACCTGAACAAGAAGTCGTTACGTGTTTTTGAAATTCCTGTTCTTTATATGTTCTGTAGTAATGAACATTACATGTCTATTTCGCACATGGCCATATTCATGTATATGGCTACGCAACACTCATAGTGTTGTGCTTCTGCTGTTATGAAGGGGGCGGACAGAAAGCACGTCCATCCTGCTCTCGAAAGGTTTTGAGTAAGAGATATTTTGGCGGGCTTTTACCATTTTTGTGTTGTCCGGGAAAATGGTCCGGGCTGAATAGGATAAGTCATCCTCATTGGGTGAAAATATGCGACGACCATAACGGTCAAATTAATTTACGCACCAAACAAAAATACGATGTTTTTTCTGCTATAGAGTTCACTATCAATGTTGATTTGCTGTTGGGGTATGTCCTTCCTAACGATGATAGAGACACCTCCAGAAGTTCTATGTTCATCTTGGTATAGGGGATTGTATGACTGAAAGTATTTTATGTTCAACTGGTTCTTATCTTTGAGGAATGTTTCTTGAAGACATACTACTTTGGGGTTATATCTATTTAGGAGTAGTAGCAGTTTTTCGTAATTAGCTCTAATTCCTTAACAGTTCCATGGCGATGTTAGACATTTTTTATTGCATTTAATCTGGGCAGTTCCACAGATTTATTTGGTGGTTCATTATTAGTCCTATGCACGAGGCTGTTTGTTGGTTTATTCTTTTGGGTTATAGGTTTAGTTAATTGGGGGCTGCTCTCGGTTTCCATCTTTTCTAATATTCTGAATTCATTCATTGTTTCTGTATTTTCTGTTTCTTGTATTTTGGGTTTTGGTGTAGGTTTTTGTTTGTCTTTATAGGTTTGTTTTATTTGGAGAGGAGTCTGTAGAAGCGGATGGTCGTATTAGGTATATTTTGTCTTTTGATCTAATTTTATTTGGAGATTTTGTTACTGGGTATCTTATCAGCCATGTGGTTGGTGTTATTGCCGTTTTCTCCTCAGTATCAGTTTTTCCCAATCGGGTCTGTGTTTGGGCGGATGATTCCTCTTTGTTTTCAAGATCCACTGATGTAGTTGATGTATCTGTAGCTCTGGTGGTATCAAGCGAGGCTTTGATTTTATTGATGAAGCTTTCACAATCACCCAGCTCCAATTGGATTAAAGTTTTAACGATGATCTCATACTTGTTGTATAGAGATTTATTACGCTTAACTGCTTGTGAATATGTAGTGGTCTTAGAGCCTACAATTAATTTACGGGCTTCATAGTAAGGAATATCATTCAGGTGTTTTATTGTTAATACTTCGTTCTCCTGCCTCCAACTCTCACAAGATCTTGCGCACACCGGATGATCGCCGCCACAAATAACACTTTTATATGGGAATTGACAATTATTAATGTGGTGGTCAGGATTTTGTTGACAACATTTCCCACACACTTCATATTTTTGGCATTTGTAACATCGCTGTGGGTTGGGTATGTATTGCTCGATCGTCTCCATTGTAAAGCCAATTTTTATTTTTTCGGGTATTTAGGGGGTGTTAAAATTCATTATATAGGTATTCGTCTCTATTGTTTTCCTCACTTTTAAATTGATACTCTTTTCACTTCAGTCACACCTTGCTTTTTAGCTCTCTTTTTATTTCTTCGATGGTGCATAAGGAGAGTTCTTTACTTCTCACAACCTCCTTACTTACGTTCAGGGATTTTTGAGGATAGGTTTTGACACTGATATTGTGAAACTTGGTCATTTTCAGTAGAAAATCAGCGTGTTTCCTCTTTTCCACCTCGGCAAGCAGTTTCATTATTTAATTTTTTGACAGTAATGGGCGTTAAGTTTGTTGATATTACTTTTTCAATTATGATAAATTTTTAATCGGAGTACTGTTTGATTCAATGATTATGTTTGAGAAAAAAGCTATATCAGTTATATGTTTTTCACTTGTCCTATGCTCCCACATCCACCATGGAGTCCAACTTGAGAAGGGAATACACCAAGAGGGAAACCCATTCGCTTTGGCTGAGACGGGGATGCAATACCAGTATACTCATATTAAGAGCAAGATTTCGAGCCTCTGTCAAATTCTGGTTTTTATAATTCAATCTAACAGGGTCAAAAAGTCCTTTCCTCTTAACACAATTGACCCTCAGCTCCCGCCTTCTAGCACCTATAAGATAAAGGGTTGGGCATTGTTCTGCAATTTGGGAGAAAATGAACATGTGTGTTAGGAGATGACAGGACCGCCCGTCAGACCAAGTAAGGGCCAAAGTGGTGTGTTGCAAGTCATTGACTATTCTGTCGCCAGATCAATGACTGCTCAACCACCCGGATTCAGTTTTAGCGCCTTACGGGTCACCACCCACGGCCAACAGGTGGCTTCATTGGGGAGGAGTCTTACCCCTCTACAGAGGTGCAGTCGGCGTATTCTACAGCCCCAGCCGACAGGGCGGACCGCAAATGCTTCATTGTCACATTTATGTTCATTTTTATTTTTCCGCTTATTAGATGTTATTGCTTTTCAACATACATTTTCACTGTGTACATTTTTATGTTATCATACACTAAATATTAATTTTTATGGTTGTATGTCCAAACCAACAAGTTCACCATCAAAGAAAGAATCTATAGCAGAAAGATATAATTTCAAATTTATTGTCTGCCGCAGGAATTATTTTGGCCGTTGAGGTTTCGATTTCATACTCTCATCCAATAAGAATCAATTATGCCATTCTGCTCGGGTGACTTTCCTGGGCAATATAAAAGGTTGTGTAACGTTCTCTCGACCTCTCTTCCTCATTCATTCTAGCAGCAGAACAGACCAAATTTGAATAGGAGAGCGCATTCAATTTTTGAACCATTGTTTTCTCTAGAAGATCATTCCTTTATCATTCTAGACCAACTGGTCCTCGAAGCTTCAAGTTGGATGTTTTATTCCTGCTTTAACATCCGCAACTACTTTCTTCCCTTTGTACGACTCACAGTACAGGGTTATCTCTCAAGTTGACATTAAAGTTTTTTGGAACTCATCAATATTCTCGTCAACTCATTTGTTTTACTCCTTTTCTTAACACAACAAGGGAAAAACCCAACAATTTGCCTTTGTTATAAATCTTTTAATCTCCGTAGGGAATTTCCAAGGTAAATTACACTTAGTCTGTCAACATATCTTACATCTATCCTTTTTCACTGGTCACTCCCTTTAAAACTTGATACTACTTCCCTAGCTAATTTTCTTCTAATAACTAATAACTACTACTTATCACAGACAGCTAGCATAGCTTTTTCAATATCATTATTATAGATGCAATAGACAGTTTTATCATTAAATTCTGCATTAACCCACTCTATTGGCGAGGCTTAGAAAACACTGACTGTATCCCTTACAAAGGAGTAAAATCCCTCAAAAAAGTGTTGGAAGACGAAATGGGGTGGTCTCCCTTGTCACAATTTTTGAGGAACTCTCTCACGTCCTGATTGGTCATATGAAAAGGCCAACCCAGGAATCCAGCTTTTACTAACAGGATTTCAGAAGTGACAGATATGGTCGTTCGTTTCTCAGCAGTGACAGACATAGTGCCGCCTCATTTCACCAGACCAGAGAAGTAGTAAGTGGTTTTCTCCTCTTTGTTTTACGGACTTTTGTCCGTGTTGATCAAATGCTTTGGGACTCTTTTATAGCTTGAGATGGGAACTTAGTTTCCTTCCTTAAATGTTGTAAAATTAAATGTTATATAGTATTGATTCACTTGTCTGTTCTTCTTCCTACCGAATATTTTGTTAGGTTACTCCTTATTAAATCTTATAAAGGTATGTACTGAATATGACATCAAACAGCATCCGATGGCGAGGCTTCAGTTTTGTGGCTCAGCAAACTGTAGAGTATCCATTTATTTCTCCCAGGTTCCCCTGATCTAAAGAGGTTATACGTGTTATGGGTCCAATAGATCTGTTTGAAAATTATCCTTATTCAATAGAACCATGTGCAAAAAAAAAAAAAAAACCGTTAAGAAACAAATACACTAAAATGTAAATATAACTGTACAATGAACTTCATTTCCTAACTTCTCGGCATAAAATAACTCTAGATGGGTTGACAATCAATCAATCAAACAATCTGCATTAGAACAGACACTAAAATAAAGCCCAAGTGTGAATTTATAAAGTTCACCAAATTAAAGATGTATATAATTCCAATAAACAATGATGATTAGCAAGTGATTGATAAAAAAGAGTGTAATGTTTTTTGCTTCTTAATAAAAATGTCAACTAGTCCGTTTTTTTAACATCTACTTTTATCCTTTTTTATGTAAAATTGTTTATATGGTATTTAAAAAATGATTACTCATAATTTAATCATTTTTTTCACTGAGCTTAGAATACTGAATACTAACAGGAAGTGGCCAAGGAAAAATATGTAGAGAAGGGAAAATTTTCGTATTTTGGTTTGGCGCGCAATTTAATTCGACACTTAATTTCAACCAATCTGGATGACTTATCCTATTCAGCCCGGACTTTCATTTCCGGCCACCAAATCTTGTAAGCTGCCAAACACAGTCCCTTTGGCTGGAGAACGCCGACCAGTGCAGACGTCACACTAACGGTTCTCCAATAACGATGCTTTTCAGCTGGACAATGCCGCTCAGTGCGGACGCCTCACTACGGCTCTAGAATAGCAGCAGCAGCATGGACAAACGAGGGAACCCATCTAAATTATGGATTCCTTACAAGGAATCCCAGTTGAATATAAATTAGATACATCAACATGCCTCGCACAGGCATAACAAAATGTCTCCCCAAAATTGGCTATGTCGATCCGACGCGTAATCCCGCTCTCGACACGCTAGCTCTCAATTCACCTCTGGGCCACCTTAATCTCCGCACCAAATACCAGACATGAAACTACACGGTGACATCCAAAGTTCAATTCCTACAACTGCAACACGTCTTTCGTCAAAATGTAACGAACACAATCCCTCACACGTCCGACGACACACGCTGCCATCTCAACCTTCTCAACATCTCATAACTCCATTTCGTCTCAATACTAACAATCTTAAACACCACGAGTCTTGCAGCACCAAAAGCAAACCCAAATATTCCACGCTACAAATAAAAACCTTGTTCTTAAACACATTTCGACTCTCGCCATCTTACTTCTTCATCATCATTCTACCTTTTATTTCTTACAAACTTAGCGAGGGCCTTACAACACCCAGCGAGGAAACAGCACAACGTAAATACACATACGTTACAACCTATCCTCGCTAACAAACACACCATCCCCCTCGCTACCAACAACTAAAACCAGTACAAATAGCTTCAAAGATGAAAACACACTTAAAATATCTACTATAATATTTTTCTTCTCACGCAACGCAAATCAGACTCCTTTTTGAAAGATGCAAGTTTTTCAGACTCCCTTTTTTTTTGGCAAAGCATAATTGTATTTTTCAAACAATGCAGTAGATAAAAAATTATAATGTGAATTATTGTGTTACATTATTTTACACAAATGTGTAAGGGGTGAAACATAACGGTGTGTGTGTGTGTGTCTGTGTGTGACTTGATGAAAAATTATATATAATTGAAAAATGCTGAAAACTTGTATGAAAATTAAATTTATTTTCATACATTTCATAAAAATAATGAATGGAGAAAAGTCTGATATAAAATGATTTGTTTTCAATGTTTAATACTAGAGATTTTTGTTCTTTGACATCTGGTGGCTTTGTATAATTTCTGATGTCAACTTCATATAGTCTATGTGACAAGTCAAACTTTTCTGAGTCTTTACACTAAAGATGACATACAAACAGGTGTAAGTCGCACAGACAAAAAACAAAAACAAAAACAAAGTATAGATATTAAAATTTTTAGAGAATTAACAAGTATGTATCAAAGAGAAAGAGGGAATGAGAGATAAATTGAAAATCATAGAAAGAAAAAATAAAGTAAAATATCCCATCCCACCAATTTATATTTTATAAAATGCTATTGTTTTTATGAATAAAGATTAACATTTGTCTGGCTATAAGTGAAGTTTCTTAGTAACACACTAAACAAAGCAAACTTTCATTATAATTCACTTAAAATGCCTTTAGGGATTCTTTAGTATATATATATATATATATAGGATTTGTGACGTTTAATTCTACTCTGACCTTAAGAGATCATTGTCCTCTGTAGAAGGCTGTTACGTAGAATGTGTATCGCTGAGGGCAGTCTGGCACTTGACACTCCACAAAATAAATCCCGGTCAAGACTCCTATTTCGGGCGTATGATAAACAACCAAATAATGTGGATGCTAGTTCGGGGTTAGACTGGCCTCAGACGTTGGTAAGGGGTTGCCCATTCACTTTCATATACACTGCCAAGTCCTTTGTCCTCCCTACCCACTCAGATCACGGAAGAACGAACTTCTAGGTTAGATAATATTAACAGTAGATAGATTTCCAAATCCTCTTGTAATGTTTAAGGAGGCAATAAAACGTTTGCGAGAATTAATGAAAGCGTTTCGAGGTTGAGACAAGATGCATGCAAAAGAAGACAAATTGACAGAGGAAAATTTAAAATATTACCAAATTTTAATATGGGACGACCAAACAAATAATGATGAGATTTAAGAAACAATTCTTTTTTCTTTTCTCTTTTTAAAATACCGGCAAAATTAAGCCAACATGAAAACATCAAAGAAAAATGTCTTTCAACAGTCCTTTTTCTTTTTTCTCTTTTTTTTTTCTCTTTCTTTTTCTCTTACTTGAGTAAAAGAGTCTAAGCCGCCGGACTGAGATGTGTAGCAATGTTCATTCAATAAATTCAACTATTGGTGAAATAGAATATTTACTGTTTCTCTTTTTTAAATACATGCAACTTTCCAATATTTAAGAATTGTAGAAGGAAAACGGTTTGAGCTAAACTTATCTTTGACGGGTTTTCAATTTTCAGATTTTTTTTCTCTCTTTTTTACGGGTGAGTGACTTTTCTAACGATCTTACTGCGACGCTGGATTTGTCCAAACAGAAAATTCTCCTTCAAATTTCTCTAACGCGTGCTTTTTTGGCGCGAAGGGCCGGTTGACCAATCACCCGACTTCCCTCTTCCACCCCCTCGCCGAGTCACGCCACTGGATTGACCTTGACTTCTTTTGTTCAACAGACTAAAGTACATAGGGTACAGATAGCTTGCCCTTTCTCTCCCCTATCACTTTAACGGTCAGTCCCTGTTATCTGATCTTTCTTAATGCCTGTTGATTCAAATAAAGAGGGGTAAGGGTATTGACCTCGCCTTCTCTCTCTCTATAGCATACCACGTCACAGATTATATATAATATGACATTAGAGTAACCAAACCTTGAAAAAACTATGATTGTAAGCAAAGTTTAGTAAATAACAATGAGATATATTGAAATATATATATTCCTGTAAGGGAATACATATATTCCTGTAAGGGAATATATATATATTCATATATATCTTATTTTTATTTACTAAACTTAGCCTACAACCACAGTTTTTTTTTTTAAGCTTTGCTTAGTCTAGTGTAAGATTACTTATGGTAACTTTGACTCCTTGGTGGTCACTCATCCAAGTAATGAACTGGCTCATCACTTCTTAACTTCTGGAACAAGCGCTTTGAGGGTGATTTAAGTTTAAGTACTAAATGATTAAACATAGCATAGATTTAGCATAAAATCTCATGTATGACACATTTAGTGGGGATTGAACTCATTCCTGAGTGGTCACTGATCTCTCAGACTCACTTGATAACTGGATCAAGGATTATCAAACTTCACAGCAATAGATATTCTTCTAAAAGCAGCATTTACAACAATTTTTTTTGCGCTTCAGTTTGACTGGATTGGAAGAATAGTTGACCCATTATCTTATATAATTCTCATGTTGCTGATCTTGTCAGACTCCTATTATAAAATAAAGAGACCTAAGAAAAAATAAAAAGATGGATACCAATCAAGAATAGTTTAAATCTAGCAGGAACTGGTGATTTAAATCATTTCTAGGGTTTTCTTTTGTAATTGAATATTACTTAAATACAAAAGACATTAAAAGCTAGGCATTAAAAATGATATTGTTGGATTTGTTTATTATGAATTTTGAAAATGACAAAGGATAGTCTTTGAAAATCAACTGATAAAAAGTTCTAAATCATTTTTTAAATGAAAGAATAATACATTCTATTCTTGTATTGTATATAAAATAAAGATATAAAATAAAATATAAAATAAAAATATAAAGTAGAAATATAAATGAAAGAATAATACATTCTATTCTTGTGTTGTATATAATACAAATATAAGCGGAAACATAATCAAACATAATTTACGAACTTCAATGAACGAACGAACACACTTCTTTATAAAAATATACATCTCTCACACTTCATTCTCGAAAGGGTTGATGTTTCTGTGGTGTGTGAGATGATTGGATACAGGGACAGACAGCTATATTAACCCAACATCTTCTCTTGACCATAGCACGCTGTGTTATCTTCAAGAACCCACTTAGCACTTCTTCCATATCTTGGCTGGGGTTGCTCACCCGGGGGTCACTGAGGACCACAGCCCTCAGTCTTCAAGCTGGCCCTCCCTATGATCTCCCTGTCCCCAACTAACTCAACTGCCGCTGGCACCTACCTATATTCTTTCATAACGTCCACTTGCTTCCACTTCTTCTTCTGCTTATTTACATAGGTGCATCTCTGATTGACGGCTCGGTCAAGGGTCAATATATAACACTCATCCCCCCTTATTTTTCAAAATGTCCACCTGTGGACATTTTCCTCACGTCCCTCTCCATCCCCCACATACACACATCTTACAAATAATGCTCAAGGACAACAACAGCAAAAATACAAAAATAAATTACTTGAAAAACAGCAAAAATAATACAATCTTAAAACAATTAGAAGGCGACCTTTCCACTATGTAACACTTGCCCAAGCCAATTATTATCTAGATTGGTTATCTCGACATGCATGCATCAAAGTACAATACAGATGCATCTTTCATCCCCCCCAAAACACAATAAGGCCCTCTGAAATTCCTTGAAGGATTGCCGCGACCGGCCGACAAACCCTTGCCGCGACCTGCCGATAAACCTAAAACATATCAAATTACACGCCCGAGTTAGGACGATAATATCCGAGTACGACCGGAACTGACTAAGCCCTTTTTTCTTGCTAACGACCTTGACATCTAGTTATAGCTAAAAGAAAAGGGAGAATTAAAATTAATAACATTCACAAAACACTTCGGCCAAAAATTACCTGATAAGACTTGAACTAATAGTCGTCGCCAGCCTATAGCAGGTTAGGAAAATACTTTACGGCTACACTCATTTTTTATCAAAGAATTTTATATCCACGCGGCTGGAGCTGTGTGTCACAGCACCTTCGTAATATCAGCAAGCCCTTTTCAACCCTCGTTGGCACGCCCCCGGCTTTTTAGCTGGGCCGTCTGGTATTCGTGCCGGATGGGTGCTCGAAACCAAGAGCAGACTCGGGGCCGAATAGGCCCCCAGCTTCGGCTGGGCAACCTTCGGGTGGGCGAGCTGCACTTTTGTCCCCTTTGTACGGCACTAGACCAAGCGTCTAGTTTAAGCCGTAAACTGGCATACGTGCCCGGACCCACAATTGGGTTCGTGAAACTGCTTGCCTCATCAGGCTCACATTGCACTAAGTGAGCCGATGAGCAGCACTGACAAGCAGGGTTCGAGTCTCGGCTCCTTCCCGACATTCCCCTCCCCTTTATCCCCACTTTAATTGGCCTTCGGGCTTTTGACCTTGTGTCAAGTCGTGTCTGGTGGGAGGCAGCGACAAATATATGGCACGCCCCCGGCTTTTTAGCTGGGCCGTCTGGCATTCGTGCCGGATGGGTGCTCGAAACCAAGAGCAGACTCGGGGCCGAATAGGCCCCCAGCTTCGGCTGGGCAACCTTCGGGTGGGCGAGCTGCACTTTTGTCCCCTTTGTACGGCACTAGACCAAGCGTCTAGTTTAAGCCGTAAACTGGCATACGTGCCCGGACCCACATTTGGGTTCGTGAAACTGCTTGCCTCATCAGGCTCACATTGCACTAAGTGAGCCGATGAGCAGCACAGACAAGCAGGGTTCGAGTCTCGGCTCCTTCCCGACATTCCCCTCCCCTTTATCCCCACTTTAATTGGCCTTCGGGCTTTTGACCTTGTGTCAAGTCGTGTCTGGTGGGAGGCAGCGACAAATATCTGGCACGCTCCTAGCGAAGCTCATTAAGGAGAAATCCTGCATTCTGTGCGGTCGCATTCACCTTAACTTCCGACGTTGATCCCACTTCTCGTGGTAGATCCCCTTTTTTTTTCCCACCTACATAGGTATGCACAAAGGTCCTTTTTAGGACCATAAGAGGTCTCTGTCTGCGGGTCAGAGCATCTCTGACTGGTCAGTAATGATCAGTCGAAGTAGACGGCCAGGCGGCAAACACGAAGACGGATTCTAAGACCAACCGGTCTTAACTCTCAGTCGGTTCCGATGGTCCGATAAGCTGCGCAGCGCTAATGGCACGGTCCAGCCTTTAGCTACTCCTTCGCTATCTGCGCAGCGCTAAGATAACGCCCATCTTAGCCTCGGCCCTCTGGCCTGTCCGCTCGACAGCTCGGCTTTGACCCGACAAAGCCTTCGCTGCTGTCCGCTCGTCCGCACGGCTTTGACCCGACAAAGCCTTCGTTCCCGTCAGCTCGCCCGCACGGCTTTGCCCCGACAAAGCCTTCGCACCTGTCCGCTCGTTCGCACGGCTTTAACCCGACAAAGCCTTCGTTCCCGTCAGCTCGTCCGTTCGGCTTTGACCCGACAAAGCTTTCGCTCTCGTCCGCTCGTCCGCACGGCTTTGCCCCGACAAAGCCTTCGCTGCTGTCCGCTCGTCCGTTCGGCTTTGACCCGACAAAGCCTTCGTTCTCGTCCGCACGGCTTTGCCCCGACAAAGCCTTCATTCCCGTCCGCTCGCCCGCACGGCTTTGACCCGACAAAGCCTTCGCTCTTGTCCGCTCGTCCGCACGGCTTTGCCCCGACAAAGCCTTCGCTCTCGTCCGCTCGTCCGCACGGCTTTGACCCGACAAAGCCTTCGCTCTCGTCCGCTCGTCCGCACGGCTTTGAGACGACAAAGCCTTCACTCCCGTCCGATACGTCCGCACGGCTAGGGGGCCCAGCAAGGCCCTAGCCTTTCCTCGACCTCGACGCTCTTGCAAGGTACAACGCAGTCCACGTAACGACTCGCTGTTACGGACGGTTCTACCACTGCAACACCTGACTCACGTACGACCCGTCGTACGAGTCAACAACCCGATCGACACACCCTTGGTTAACCACAACATACCGTCACAACCAGGGATATCGATCTACCAACCTCGATCGACCATCTAGCTGTACCCAACGACCAGCACCGACCATCTAGCTGAACTCAACGACTCGACCGACCTCAGCTTACCAGCATCCAACATCTAGCTGAACTCAACGACTCGACCGACCTCAGCTTACCAGCATCCAACGTCTAGCTGAACTCAACGACTCGACCGACCTCAGCTTACCAGCATCCAACATCTAGCTGTACTCAACGACTCGACCTACGCCAGCGACCCTCGTCGAACGCCCAACTGCGAACACATACAACCGCCACGGACATTTACATTCACGCTTGTAAATACGACGAAATAAATTGTCATTTGTAATTATCATTATCTCACCTCTGTTCCTTCATATTGCTTTGGCTGTTCTCATTCACATAAATTCATTTGCGGGGTCGACATACTTATAGGCCCCGCAACAGGATCTCAAAACCATAAAAGGACCATACTCTGGTCCCAGATCCTGGTCATAAACCTAGTGACCCTGGTCATTCCAGCAATACATTTCGCCTGGATTCCTTATGACTGCGCCCCAGTCCTTCGCCCAACAGGCTCCTACCTGGAGTAACTGGAGAATTCCACAAACTAAAAAACAATATCTTCAAGGCTCAAAACATTCCTCCCAAATCCAAAAAATCATGGCCCAAAACAATGCAACACAATTGCATAAAATGTATCACAATCAAAATGTATCACTATCTGACACACATGCAGTAAACCACTTAAAATAGACCACGCACAAATATTTATTAGCGATGTGTAACTCATTTTTTTCATTATTAATTTTCTGTTACCGTGCCTATTGGTCTGTAAACTCTTGAGGGACATGCTTTACCTGATCATACCCTCGCTGGGTCGCTTTTCAATTTAATTAGGAACCCTCGTGGCTACTAAGATATAGGCAACTTGCCTTTTCCAGATTCGTTTCATTTCGCCAAATCACGCACGAATCCAAAACATCATCGTGACTGAAAGATCCAAGACATCATCCACAAAATATTGGAGCAGGCCACGCCTTTTATTCCATCAATTTGGAACTCCAATCTGAAAATTCTAGCCACCACAAGCCTTCAACAAATCCACAGGACGGTGAATTCCTCTATAGATTTACTTCTTTCCGTATGCCCCAAAACAATCCGTAAAACGACTTGGAAGAATCTCTGTCCTAATCTCGAGTCAGCCCATGATTCGCTCGAAAACAGAAACTTAAAAAATGTATTTCCTTTTTCACGAAAACCTAATCTTCCAAAAAAAAAAAAAAAAATTTAGAATCAACATGATTTTAAAATTTTCATAAACTTAATATCAAATCCCCTGTTAATGGTTTTCATCAAATTTCATAATATGAAACAGAAAAAAAAATTCTAATGTCGCCTTTAAACTCAAACAAACTCTTTTTTTTTTACTAATTTTTCTACTATTCTCAACAACTCAAAACAGTATTAACAATATGTCCACAATTAAAGTTCCCAAAGTTCAAATAAATGTTCAGTTTTTTTCTTTTTTTATGCTGTTGTAGCGTAAATTTCATATACATACACAAACATCGCACTCACATTTTTAAACCAATCAACAAACATTAGAACATTCTAGAAAAAAAGGATCCAAACAACATACACAAAATTCGCGCCCATAGATTCATACCCGTTTTGATCCTCTTAGGAGTTATAAAAAGAAAGCGATTGACCAATTCAACAGAGGTCTCACCGCTTACAAGGAAACTACGTTACGCTACTGGACTACTCCCTCACCCACCAAAACACGAGAGACGCCACGCTGTCTAGCAAAGACATTGCCATTTCCACTTACACCAAAGGCGAAATCGACAACAACAACGACAACAACAACATTGTGAGTTCTTTGGTACAATATTCCAGCTGAATAATAAACCTTTATTTTATAGTTATTCAGATTTTGTTTTTGTTTTGTTAGGGAAATTACTTGCGAGGAACACGTACTGCCTCCAAACTTTATTTTATACTAGTGACACATCTCGCAAATACTACCCGACACTGTGTTCAACAGTGTTCAAGTTTCTTTTTTTTTTTTTAGATCGCTCTCTCACTATTTTTTTCAGCCTTATATCTGCTTCTCTCTGTCTTTACCTTAATATAGTAACTATGGGTTCGTGCACCCTCGTTTATTCAATTTCTAACAAGTATTTCCACAAATAAGCATGGTTCGTTAATCAAACTTTTCCAATAATATTCTTTCTTCATTTTTACTTATTCCGACTACGACAACACAATACTAGTTTCTTGCTTACTTCCAAAGATGAGTTAAAATTTCATTGGGATTCTTTTCCTAAGAAACCCAAACCTTTTACACTTTTACTCTTTTTCGATAGTTAACGAGGTTACTTATTTATTCATCTATTTGGTCAACTATATTTCTCCCTCTAGAACAATTCAAAACCGAGACCATAAATTTTTCGGGACATACAACGAAATACGTCAAGATTTTGCTCACATACACCCTAACCTCCCATCCCCTGTTTCAAAATATCTTCTTCAACACAACGGTCTGGCCTCCTACCAAACCCCAAAAATTCTCAACCCTATTCCAGGGCGACCTTCACAACCCGGTCTGGCCACTAACCAGTACCTCAATTAAAATATCAAACCCATTTTTAGGGGAATTCACAAAACCACCGGCCTGGCCACTAACCAGTATCTCAAATTCTCGACCCATTATTTGGGGAATTCACAAAACGCTTGCAATTTCCACAACTTTTCCAACATCGAACCCGTCCAACGGTCCTAACTACGGATCCAAATGTATATGAGCATTCTCCAGACAAATATCGCCGATTTCCGAAACCTTCCTGGAGCTCGGATCAAAATCCTAATTTCAAATTACTATGCGTTACGAAACCATTCACAAGTTACTACAAAATTTCATTCACAAAAATTTTGTTTACTATCAAATTTATTCTTAAAAGTTAGAATTCAAAACCCAAGTGGAAGCTTACATTATGACCCGTCAATCATTTTAAAACAGGGACAGTATATCTGTCCACAGGGGCCATCTTTCTTTTCTTTCTCTCTCCCTTATTCCCTTTTAAAATTACATATAGGAGTTTCATCATTTTTCTATGCTTTATATGTAGGGCTCAATCATTTTTTTTTTCTTAAATTATTTCCATTTTATCTTTTAGAAAGGCCAAATAACATTAATATATAAGCCTACAATACTCATTTTACTTCCCACTTGTCATTATTATTTTTTATAATCATTTTAAATTCTTTCAGCACAAAACCCTAATGTGAACGACAGAGAAAACAAATTACAATATTCGAATGAGCAATTTACTTACAGTCTTTGAAGTGTTTCTCTTTTATCATCTTTTCTGTTTTTCGTTGTTGGTCTGTTATGGTTTTCTTTTGTTTTTTTCATCTCTCTATTTTTCTTCTTTCTTTTCGTGGTCTCGTTCGTTCTGTTTCGTTCTTGCTTTTTATTTTCTTTCTTCGATCAGATTCATTCCAGCTTTTCATTTCTAATTTTCTTGATGTGTCGATATTGGCCGCTTCCTTGATCGTCTAGGTTTAAACTCAGGTTTGATACCACGCGATGCGGGCATGAACCGGCCTTCAGCACCAAATCGTATATGTTGTATAGCCACATACATATACAAGCGGAAACATAATCAAACATAATTTACGAACTTCAATGAACGAACGAACACACTTCTTTATAAATATATATATCTCTCACACTTTATTCTTGAAAGGGTTGATGTTTCTGTGGTATGTGAGAGATGAGTGGAGACAGGGACAGACTGCTATATTGACCAACTTCTTCTCTGGACCATAACACGCTGTGTTATCTTCAAGAACCCACTTAGCATTTCTTCCGCATCTTGGCTGGGGTTGCTCAACAGCCCTTAGACTGCAAGCTGGCCCGCACTCTGGCCTTCCTGTCTCCAACTAACTCAACTGCTGCCGGCACCAGCCTATATTCTTTCATAAACCCACTTGCTTCCGCTTCTTCTGCTTATTTACATAGGTGCATCTCTGATTGATCGCTTGGCCAAGGGTCAATATATAACACTTGTTTTATATTTGTACTAGTTTTGTGATACAGAAGTTCTATGAAGAGGAATTCTCTTAGGGGTTGGGAATATATAAAAAGAATGGTAAGTGGTGGGTCAGTTTAAAGGAAGACTGGTAAAGGGAATATGGCCTTATAAGGATTTAGTAGAGAAAGATGGTAAGTAGGCTTTGTAGTTGGAATCATTCCTTATTTTATTTCCATTTATATGGCTGTTTGTTATTTGCTTTTTTTTTTTTTTGAGTATGTTGTAGTCCTCACCATTAACATAATGTTGTGTGTAAAAGACAAAATAAAAGCTACATATTGAAGAAAAAACATAAGAAATGTATCTTTCAAGTATATATCATACCCATCAAGTATGATGAGTATGATATATAACTGAGACATCTATCTATCTATCTATCTATCATGATATAAAAGGCTACTAAAAATTTGTTATGTGCCCTTAAGTACAAGGAGGCCTACCCTAATCTTTTAAATTTTTATTTCCTGGGTGCAGATGACTTTTTATTTTCTGGATTAATTTTAGCCTTTTCCAAGGACCTACTGGATGATGGAAGTGGTGGGCTGCCTATCCATATCTTTAAAAGACTCCTTGAAACCAAAGAAATTCACTTGCAAAGTTTTATCAAGATTGAACCATTAGCCTAGGAATTCATGAGTAACAACGATAGAAGTAATCAAACAAACAAGAAAATTATATATTAGATTTCACAAAACAAAATATCTAAGTATGGAAAGCATTACAAAGGCCCTTTAGTTAACCAGACGAGATGTGGTTTCACTCAATGCATATGATGAGGGAAAGAAATTCAAAAGAAATTCAAAGGTGGACGACATGGCGTTACTTGCTGAATGGTCATTTGGTCTGAGTGCATTACCACATATATATCCTATGTGCTAAAATAGTTGCAAAAACTTTAAAAGACCATAATGCAAAAAGTTATAAAAAGTAATATATTGGATTGGTCCTGCTAGCCAGTCCTTTGCTGATAAGGTTGCCTCCTCTGTGTACCGTTGTTATCATGCTGTTAAAGTTAGATCAATTTTCACCACTAAGACGGCCTTTAACTCCATACACAAAGACGTGCTGCCTATCTTCAAACAGAGTTTATTAATTTATAAATTTAATTGTCGATGCAATTCGGCATATATAGGTCGTACTTGTCAACGTCTGGATGTGTGAATAAGACAGCATGTACCCAGAGGTATTTTAAATAAAGGCCAATTAACATCCGGGCATGCTATGGACTCGGCTATCGGCGAACATTTGTTAGCCATAAATAGCTGCAGGACCAATAATCAAGATGACTGTTTTTCTGTTCTGCATAGAGTTAGGGACAAAGTACAACTGAACATCTTAGATGCGATCTGTAACGCTATAGATCGCCCCTATCTATGTAGACAGAGAAGTAGTCACATTTTCAATATATTGGGGGACGCATTAGATACTGGGGTGACTTAATTTTTTTCTCTCACCCAGTCCTTTTTTCCAAATAATTTATAAATTATCCGTTTTTACTACTTTCCGGCGATCTAGCTCGATGAGTGCCGGACGAAAGGGCTCTCGCAGTTTTATTTATTTAAATTGTTTTTCCTCCTCTCTACCGATTATTTCGTTAATATAAATTCTCTTGTACCGTTGGTGTAATTTTATTTATTTATTTATTTTTTCATCATACAACGTGTGAAAGCACGTGCGATACCCTAGCCTCATCAGCCGCCAACCAGGGTGATAACACAGTTTCGGTAGCTCAAGGCGGTACTGCCACTCCTGGCGCTACCGAGCAGCTTTTCCCACCGGATAGGGTATTTCAGTTATAATAAAAACATGTAAACCAATGAATATGAACCCCCATCTGTTCTATTTATAGAAGAATGCCTTTTATTACTATATTAATATAATTTCTCTGGGCAATGAGACTAGACTTCATGACTGATAACTCATATATATATATATGTATAATGCATATGTAAATAAATATGTAATTGTTGTATGTCACATTGTGTTTCAGATATAATTTCGTTTTATGCCTTTGGGTTTAGTTGGGCTGAGAACTTTTCAGCTCAGTACATGGGTTACTTAGGTGCAACATTGACACAGGTGTTTATGTACGCGCGCGGAGCGGACGTGTCACTCAGAGATGTCACAATAGCCCGAGATGGGAAACGGGGTTACAGAGTGCGAATGACGTCACGCACCGGAAGCGCACGGAGGATTTTGGGAGATTTTGAAAAGTCAGTTAGTTGAGATGAGACCTGCCTCGGGGGAAGACGGTTGGCTTTCGCTTACTCGCGGAGGCCTTGGGCAGGTATCGCACGAGACGGGGGGGGGCAGATGAAAAAGCCAGAATAGAAAGATTGTGCCTCTCTCTCCTTATGTCGAAAAATCTTTA
The DNA here is from genome assembly GCA_963585895.1 of Sepioteuthis lessoniana. Classification (NCBI taxonomy): domain Eukaryota; kingdom Metazoa; phylum Mollusca; class Cephalopoda; order Myopsida; family Loliginidae; genus Sepioteuthis; species Sepioteuthis lessoniana. The sequence goes on from OY757904.1 coordinate 92,305,814, forward strand.
AACTCAAAGGTAATAAAAAGTTTCGTACCTGAACTGAGAAGTCGTAAGTGTTTTTCGTGTTTCGAGATTCCTATGTTTTATGTTCTATCTTTATGGACATTTGATGTACATTTCACACATAGCCATATCATGGCTATGGTACAAAAGTACCAATACATATTTCAAAGAAAAAAAGAATATAAATTGCCTTAAACAAAATAGTTCTCATTTGATATTAGTTTCTTTATATCTTCATGAATTTAGAGATGAAAAGTCATTTTTGTTTTCTTTTGTTTGGGGAAAGTGGTCATACATTGTCTTTCAAAAAAAGTGCAACAATCTTTTTAATAACAACTATTTAAACTACTTCAGCTTATTTGTATTCTTGAAAATTGTAGTTAGCAACAGCTCCCAATCTGCAAAGATAGCTTTCTAGGAGATTTTCTGGGTAAGTTAAATGCCGGAATACAACATTAAGCACTTTGACAGCAAAGATCTCTGACCTGAACGATTTTTATTTTGTACACTCCTAGTTTTATAAAATTTATCAAACAAATATAATAATTTTGTTTGAATGAAAGTGTAGATAGGAGACAATTTCATATCATATTCATCTCTTACAATCTCGTATGTGTTTGTCAGATTTATATGTAAAATACATTTCTCCTTAAAAACAATATAGCCAATTTTACACCAAAGGAATGGATACTATAATGAAGCTAGCACATGATGAAATCATTTCAACTTCTAAATACTATTGTTCCTGAGTAAAGTATTACTGTATAACTAATATTGTAGCATAAAATTCATATGCGTGCACGAGTCAAAAGTTTTGCAATATTCTGGTAATGTGGCACTCACTGGATTTGCCTCTATGGCTTGGAGCACAGCCTGAGAATTCATAATTTTTGGCCCCGCTGACCTTGCCTGATTGTTGAGGTTCTTGCAACCCGAGCAAAATTTCTTGAACCACCTGGTTACTGTTCTGTGATCAACTGCACTTAGATGTTTTGCACAACAAATATTTTTGGTTGTTTCCAAGGGGTTATGGCCCAGTTTGAATTCATAGCATATAAGTTGCATGTTTATCTGGCAGTTTTCAAATCTCACATGAAATGAAGCAATGCACATGGTGCCACTGCACAAACTACCACAATACTACTAACCACAATGGGTATACCACCCTCTTCGCCCCGTCCTCGATCACAGCGCTGATTATACCTATTATGGTAACTCTTTGCCACAACCTTGTCCGCTTCCCTCCAATCTCTCTGCTACAGCGTGGGAAAAAACAGATCAAAAGTTCCTTCCAGGGAAAGTGACCATGCACAGCCCTGCCCCACGTTGTGATTCTTTAAAAGTAAGGCCGATGGCCCTGTCTGAAAGGAAGAGAGGGTTACTGGCAGCTGAAGACTGGACTCCAAAGGGGTACATATATTGCAGAACAAAAACAAAAAAAAAATAATAACTCCGATTTCTGCAGTAGATAAGAAAAGGGTTTATAAAACTTCAAAGTTACAGGTGGCGACAAAAAAAATCTGCGGGTGTGACATATAATAGTCTAAGGCGGCGGCCTGACGAGGGTTAAGTTTTCTTAACGACAATGTATCTCAGCGGCGAACTGGTGATATATGAGCTGGTAGCGCAAAGCACAATTCCAATCTGTTGGTCCCTGCCTGGTCTTCGTCGGCTTTGTCTGCTTCGTCTGGAACCGAACTGCTTCGCTCTCCTGCCACCAACTGCCGAGTTCGGAAATCAGCCTGTTTATATAATAATTGCCAATATTCTGGGGTAGGTTCTGACTGAGGCAGGGGTGATCTCCCTAACGTCATTTTCAACTCATTAGACATCCTTCATGTCTTTGTTTTAATTTTCGTCATCAGAAAGGGTCCAACCCTCTTTTCACTACTTCCACAGAGTTGTTCCTCTCACTACCCTCATAGTGAGGACTACAGGAGGATAGCTTTCCTCCTACCAACATAGTTTCTATCATTTTACGGCTCATGACGTCAGAAAGGGTCCAACCCCTTTTTGCCCAAATATGCTGGACTGTCACCTTTGATGGAACTGGTTTCAATTCCACGTAGGCGAAAAGACTGGCCTATCCTCAGGCTAATTAATAATTCCCTTTCAACACTGATAAGTAATTCTGGATAATTTTCTCAACCCTTAGCTGAGGTATTTCCCCAAATGCCAGGTGGCCTTCTTTATCTTGACAAAGACTTCTTTGTTTGCTCTGAGTCCCACCTTTTAACTGGAGTGCAAGTCACACCGTATCTGAATCTTTGTGCTGTCAAATCCTTTAAAAATTAACTTTTTCCAGGCTCGAAAATTATCTTAGTATCGTTACTCTTTTCACCTTTTTAATCACAATATTTTTCTTTCTCGATTTCTGCCTGAGTTCTGTAAACAACTTAATCTTCCGTACCTGTCAACTTCTTTGTTTCAATTTTGGCTATTGTCAACAAAAGAAAAAAAAAACTCGGTCACAGCATTTTCGATTCTTTTTCCCAGAATTTCAACTCCACACTTCTTGGCAATTATAATTGGCTATTCAATTTTTTTTTTTTGGTTAACCCCTCACGCACCGCCACAGACGAATATTGTCACAGGGTACCTTCCATAGCTTGAAATACCTCAGTCACATGATATATGTGCCGCAAACTAGCTTATAGCAAAACTTTTGACTAATTCTAGTAAATTCTATCCTTTTGCTGTTAGGATTACATCTTATAGGAAATAGCCAGTATATGTGGCAACATAATTAAATAAAATTCTATTAACAATTACCAAAAAATACTTATCTTCATTTAATTCAAAATATCAATACACATTCAATGAAAAAAAGGCAGACAAACAAAAGTAATCTGCATTCCTTCAAACATCTTTGAGGGGATAGGAAAATTGCTGTAATTGCCTGAATGTTTAAATGTTCATACAGAGAAGAGAAATTCATTTTTGTGTAATTGATAAGAAAATAAAATTCTATTTTCCGTAATTTATGGAATTATCTGGATGTCATATACACCCATGGGCAAAAATATAAGACCACCCTCAAAAATGAAAAAAAGGATATTGTTTACAATTTTAAAATTATGAAAAAAAAAAAAAAAAAAAAAAAAGATAAGGCACAAAGAGAATTAAATTCAAAATATAAAGAAATTTGTTTATTTTTATATGTATATTAGCATTTATGCTTAATTTTAAAATTTTGTTTGGACATTAATATATAAAACCAATGAGCAGAACTATAGAATGTAAAGGCAAATCTTTTATTTAATATTTTGTAGATCTGTCGTTAGCGTTAATAATCTCAAAAATTTGGCTTGGCGTATTATGAACTAGTTTCTGAAGTTAAACCAAAGGTATTTTTCCCATGCTTCTAAGTTTGCATTTTTGAGTTCAGAAATTGCTGAGTACTATCAATCTCCTTCATAAACTTTTGCAACAATCAATGCCCATAAATTTTCTATAGGATTGAGGTCTGGAGAGCACGCTGGAGGGTCAAGAAGTCTTATTTTTTGTTCAAGCAAGTACTTATTTGTTATTGATGCATTATGGATAGCAGCATTATCTTGCGGAAAAATCCATTCTTCTCTTCTGCTTTTTGTTGACCACTGACAAATTGTAGTTTAAGTTTTCCTGAAGATGAGAAGGCTTCCCAGATCATAAGAGATCCTCCTCCACTATGCCTTATTGAATAATTCTCTTCTGGAAAATCTTTTGCATACCAGTACTTCTGAAAGCCATCTGGACCGTCTAAATTGGATTTCTTTTCATCTGAGAAAACAACTTTTCGCCATTCTTTAGCACTCATGGTTTGATATTGACGAGCATATTCTAGTCGTTTCTCTTTGTGCTTCATAGTTAAACTTGTGTAACAAGGAAATATGACACTCTAATACATTTGCTGGGTTATGGATGAAGGGGTGCGACTCTTTGACCGTCAGCGACTATAGTAGTAAGCAGAATAACGGAAAGAGATGCCGTGTCTCCTTCACCCATCGCCATCATTACAAGGTGATGTGGGCATGGGAGGACCTCACTCCCTATTAGCCATGTATGTGTCAGCGGAGAGGCACATGATTGGTACTGAGAAAGAAACCGCCAAAAAAGGCCAGCACGTAGTGGATTTTCAAACTACGGAAATAGGTTACTTGCCATTCATTCATCACCGGGGGAAGACGCATAAAGAGTTGCTATTTAGTCGTCAACAGGTGAGGACACATAATGTGTTTCCGTTTATTCCTCAAAGACACATAAGGAGTTGCCTTTGTTCGTTGAAAAACCAACAACGTAATTTGGGATATGAAAGAAACCAAAATTCCAAAATGATGCCGCGCAGAGAGCGCAGAGAAAAGAAGCTTATCCTTTGAATGAACTCAGCACTCCGAGGTATGGTAAGCCTCGTTAAACGAATACCCAAAGAAAAGACTTGTCCACGAGAAAAGGAACAATTATTAATCTTGGTCTTATCTGAAATAAGACGTGTATCCTTCTACCACCGTGTTATGAAAACCCAATAGCGAGGGAAAAAAGAGAAGAGAATAAATTCCACAAAACTCCAAGTAAGTGAACATACAATTTAAGTATATTCAACTTTATCCTGCTGCATTTATACTGAAATGATAAACTTGAGATTTGGAGCACGTGCTCTGTCATTAAATCCCATAGTCTGAAGAAAAGCTGACCGTGTCTACTGATGTCGAACCACATTCTCACCTTCCACCATTAATAGATATCTTATGGTGGACTCGTCCGAGGATAAAGATATTTTATGAGGGGCTTACTCTGGGATATGGATATTTTAGTGGAGGCTCCTCCAAGATACAGAAAGACTTTTTCGCTCCTGACTTTTACCTGAATTGTTTTTTTTTCTTTTATTCAATAAAAGAATATTGTTATTAATCTTGTTAACTCAAACACGGCAGTTCAGTGTCCTTTTTTGATTGTGGAAGAATTGTATTTGTTGAAGACCTGGTATTTGAGGGGAAAGCTACCCAGTTAGCTGTGTTGACTTTTAATAATTTCACCTATAACTAGTCTAGTGGCTTTAAAATGTGGTTCCGCTCGAGAGTTGGTGATATCTGTGACACTAAATAGCGTTCGACAGACCATAGCCAACATCTGTGCCCTGCGTTAACTGGTGGACTTGGCGGGAACGAACAGCACCCAGCAAGCCTGCTGGGCACATGGTGGCGTAACACTTGGATGATGAATTTTTTTCTTATTTCTAATTTTTTTTGTTCTTTAAATGCCTTCTAATTGTTCTTGCACTGCAAGGAGCCTCCACTAGAGATTTCAATATTTTTGATGTTGATGAAGTTTTCTTTTTTACTTTCCGAACAATTCTTCTCTTGAATTGTGGCGATAATTTTTCTGGCCTGCCAGTCAGTTTTTTTGTTCCAAACATATTTGGACTTTTCAAGTAATTGCAGATAATGATTCTACTGCGTCCTAAGGCCTTCGAAAATTTCTCTCTGAGATTTTCCGACTCTTTTCAGAGCTGTAATCTCATCTTTCTCAAATTCTGATATTTAGTTCCTTTAACCATTTATGTTTTTGATATTTAAGTACTACAGTTTTGATAGCTTTTATATTATGTAGACTATATATAATAAATTTTTCAATGAAATCAAGTCCTTTTTTCTATAGTTTTTATTGGTGGTCTTGTATTCATGTCAAAAATAAATTTTAGAATTTAGCAAAAATGCCAATATACATTAAAATATTAAAAATGAATTGAAATTTCTTCTTATTTTAAATCTAAATGTCTCTTAAACTTATCTTTCATATCTGATTTTCATAATTCAAAAATTATAAACAATATCTTTTTCTTCATTTTTGAGGGTGGTCTCTTATATTTTTGTTTAGGGGTATATATATATATATATATATATACGTCTATGTGTGTGTGCGCGTGTGTGTGTGCATACAAGATTCCAGTTTGATATACAAATAGTTTCAAGGAATTACAACTTAGTAGTGTTCAAGAATAGAAGCATGTATATGAGGTATGTAATAGTATATCCTTTTTATGAAAATGAAATAAACAATATTTTATAGGGATCAACATTTGTGGTCCCAATGTGTTTGACTTGAGTAAAATCCATTTGTTTGAGGTTAACTATGTTAAAATATGATACTTCTCCGTAAATATTATAGTGCTTTTCTGAAAGTAGCAATCAATGAATACAATCCAAAATGTACATGCCGTTAAATTTAAATTCAAAATCAAAATCAAAATAAATAAAAAGAATCTTGTCATCTTAAAACCTACATCAGGACATAATAGTAAACATAACATGTAACCAAAAAAAATCAATCAAAAGACACAAGAAATAGATTAGCAAATCACATACTGATCCACCTAGAATCAATATAAATCCAAAGTTTTCAAAACCTCACTAATCAATCAGTCATCATTCTACTTGATTTTATGCTACTCTAATCAACATCACAAGGATTCAGAACATGACTTTTATGATTTAAAAATTGGCAGTTGGTTACAGATGTAAATTCACAAAACCTTTCTTTGAAAATCTTTTGTTAATCCTCATCATACATGTCTCTGTTGGTGGAAAGTCTGTGAGTTTTTCTCGATTTAGAATGCTCATCTTCTTTGTATGGGAAACCCAACTTACTTGACTAATTTTCAGGAATCTTTCTGTATCATTTACGCTGCACCCAAAGACATCAAGGTTATCTGTAAGTCACCACATCACACAACTATCTACATGCAACATAATACATCTGTCATCCTATAAATGGAATATGGTTACTCTGGTTACATCAATTAGTCTTCTTTTCCTCTCTTATGGAAGTTCATCTATGACCTTGTGACTTTTGTAATTCCCTAGGATAATCAAACTATCCTGTGTCTTGGTGTAGACAATAAAGTCAGTCAGCTTTTCAGAGTAAATGTCAAGTAATGTCGCCCACTCAAATGTGAGTGTTTACACAAGAATGAAAGCTATATCTTAGCTATCACAAACAAAAATATTAACTCTTTTTTCTCTGGTTATATCAAGGAACTGTGGAGATATTGTTTGTGGCATAATGGTTACTGTTATAGGAAATAGACTTGAGGAGCTGAGTTAAAATCCTGTTTTTTTAAAAATATCATTAGACTCTCCCTTTCGACAAGAGCCTTTTTTTACTATGTGTTTATCTCTCTCTCTTTCTCTCTCTCTCTCTCTCTATATATATATATATATATATATGTGTGTGTGTGTGTGTGTGTGTGTGTGTGTGTGTGTGTGTGTGTGTATAATATATGAATTTATTTATGATTGAACATTATGGTAGTGTTAATGTTTCACTTTTTTTTCATTAATTCATCCTCAAAGCTGTCTTAGAATGCGGTGTTGTATCTTGAGCAGTATATTCAAATTTTAAAATGAAACAAAAAATAAGAAAATGATCATCATTCTCTAATGGGTCAGGAAAAATTTTGTTGGGATTATTGGTTTTCGTTTGGTTGGTAGAAGTCGGTTTTGGGTCGTGATATCTGACTCATTTTGTTTTCTTCTCTTCCCCATTCGTTGGCGTTTCCTTGTCTGTAGAAGGTTGCAAAGAAATAATTGAAGGAAGGAAGAAAAGAGACTAAGATACCTTCTAAATTTCAACTTTATTTTTTGGATTTCATACGGCTACACTGTAGCGAGGAATGTCTTTCTAGACTATTAGAGAACAGCCTTGTCTTAAAAAAAGGTATTGAAATGTACTAATCATTTCAGTGGTTGATAAGTCTAAGGTCAAAGTAGTCGTGCCCAGTGGGCGTTTTTATAATGTATATTTCGGTGGTGTCGGCTCGCTAGCAGCCAGGCTGTTAGACCTTATCAGCCATGTGTTCACTACTGCTAACCGCATGAAAGAACTAGGGTGCTACGGTGGAGGCTGATGTGAGCTCGAATTTCTCTTTTGCGCAGGGATTATCTTTTCTCCGGGCATGCACCGCCCATACTTCCAGTCAGGGGTTTCTGTGAATTTCTACAGTTTTCGAGTTTATTCTATTTCATTTATTTTCTTTTTCTTTTTCTCCACGTTAATACCATTAGTAGCGTTCTGTTTCAAATGTATGTGACGTAACAAGTATTCATTTTTTAATTTAAAGCTGACGTATTTGCAATAAATCTTAAAACTTTATTATAATTTAGATTTTTTTTCTCGAAAATGAACGTCTTTTTGTGTAGTTTTGAAAATTAAAAAAATGTTCCAATTGAAAATCTTCCTATTTTCATTTTTGCTTTTGTATTCATACTCAATAACGAAACGTATTTGTTGTCATTTGTAATTTGCAATAGAAATCTAGGAAAAATTGACAAAAAATAATAAAGGTAATTATAAGTATAAATAATTAATGAAAAAAGAATTAGATAAGTAATTTTGTAAGGTTTTAGCACTCATTTAAATAAAGGAGAAAAGTCGAAAAAAACCGAGTCTTTGATTACATAATTAGATATTGGTAGATTAAAAAATCTTTCAGCATTGTTTATGATGTACATTAACTAACATTTTGGAATCTTTAAAATTAGAATTGTGATTAGTTTCTAAATTGCATTTTACCAGTGCATTTTTGTTGTCGCCGGTTCTCATGTTTCTCTTATTTTTATACAAGCATTTTTTGACTGATCATGAAGTTTTTCCCCACATATTTTCTATTACGTCGTACGCACTGGAGAGAGTAAACGCCCACATAAGATTTGATATGATTATTGTTATTCTTATTAGTGATAACATTCTTAAATGTTTTTGAAGAGTTTGTAACTATTTTAATTCCAAAGATGTTTAACTTCTTTTTCCACGATATTGGTGGTTGATTTATTGGATGAAATTATATGTGTAATGAATTATTATTGGAAATATATATATATATATATATATATATATATATATATATATAACCCCTACACACGAGCAAGATGAAACAGATGATCAATTTTTAAGCCAAGTTTAACAGGTTTGAATTCAGAGTTTTCCTTCTACTAGACAAGTTGCCATACCAAGATTAAAGAGCTCAGTCTGCTCTACAATTTACCAATAGCTGGAGCGAGAATAGTTGGATTAATGCCTTTTCCAAAGGTATTAGTGCTATGTGAAATGCAAGCAGACTCGTGGAAGATTTGAACTCGGCTCACCGTGTCCATTCCCAACGAGCACCTTTATATATATATATATATACTTGGGTAGTGTTTCTTCGTTATGGCATATTTGATTGAACAGTTTAGACATTTTTTTGTTAACATATTTCTGAGAAATGTACTAAATTAAAAAAATATACAAGGTTTTAGGTCTTAAATTATAACAACCAACAGACGAAAAGTTTACAAAATTATCCGGAAAACTAACTTTTGTTATCAGAAAGAGAAGCATGTCTATATTTCTTAAAAACAAAAACAACTAGTTTCCACTGAGTAATTTATTTCAAGAGATATAAATTTTACAAAATCCGGCTTGGCATATTTTTCCCTATGCTTGTCAAAAACATTGAATAAGGTAACAAAAATAGCATACATTCAAGTAACGACAATATTTTAACCAAAAAAGAAAGAAGGGTAAAATAACGACTGACTTGCTCAAAGCCAAGTTGTCGACCACCTACAGTCAGTTTAAATTTTGTTCATGATAAAATACCTTTCTTTGGTATTTCATGTCAAAGTTCATTTTGAAGCCAATTTTAAGGGTTTATTCTTCTCGGCGCCTCCTTCTTGTGTAGAATCAAGCTGGATGACAATGTTCTTCTAGTTTCCTGTGTAGGCTAGTTGAAAACGAAGTTTACTGTTTCTTTAAGTGAACTTCGAGTAGACCACCGCCGCTTCCTCCTCTTAGATGAATATCTGTTGCGGAGCCGATAAGCGGGTTTAATGTGTGCGAGTAGTGACAGCCAAAGACAATGAAGGGAACAAAGGCAAGGTAACAGATACAACAAAAGTGACGATTTATTGTCAGATTTACAAACGCGTATGTAAAGTTCGTGGCGGTTGTATGAGGTCTTCAGCTAGATGGGTGATGTCGATAGCTGGTATGGTCGAGTCGTGGAATGCAGCTGGGCGATCGTTGCGGGTAGCTGAGGTCAGTCGAGTCGTTGGAATCGATGTCCCGGTTTTGACAGTTCGTTGGGTTAACCGGGGGCGTGTCGATTTGGTAGCTAGCCCGTACAGCGAGTCGTACGTAGGCTAGTTGTTGCAATGCTAAGGCAGTCCGTACAAGCGAGTCGTTACGTGGACTGGATGCTGCATTGCTGGAGCGTCGTGGTCGGTACATCGATATCCCGGTTTTGACAGTACATTGGGTTAACGGGGGCGTGTTGATTTGGTTGCTAGCTTGTACAGCGAGTCGTACGTGAGCCAGATGTTGCAATGCTAGGGTAGTCCGTAACAGCGAGTCGTTACGTGGACTAGATGCTGCATTGCTGGGGCAGTCCGTAAAATCGAGTCGTAACGTGGACTGCATTGCGGGAGTGTCGAGGTCGAAATCGGTGTTGGCAGCTTGGTCGTGTAGAATCCAGCGCGTTGGTGACTAAGACTGAGCCGTGTCTTAGTACTACAGACCAAGTGAACGAACGGGGAACTGTGGCTAAAGTTTGCCAGGCCTTAACACATACGAAGTCGAGAGAGCGGATCAGTGAAGCTAGAGCTTTGTCACGCCCCTAGCAGTGCGGGCATATCGTTTACGGTAGCTATGGCTTTACCGTGCCAAAGCCGTGCGAACGTGTCGTTGACGCTGGCTATGGCTTTGTCGTGCCCCATAGCTGTGCGGGCGTATCGTTGACGCTGGCTATGGCTTTGTCATGCCAAATAGCTGTGCGGGCGTATCGTTGACGGTAGCTATGACTTATCGGGCCAAATAGCTGTGTGGGCGTATCGTTGACGGTAGCTATGGCTTTGTCGCGCCAAAGCTGTGCGGACGTATCGTTGACGGTAGCTATGGCTTTGTTGTGCCAAATAGCTGTGCGGACGTATCGTTGACGGTAGCCATGGCTTTGTCGCGCCAAAGCTGTGCGGAAGAGCCGAGACGGTAGCTAAAGCTTGTGCGCCAAAGCTGTGCGAACGTATCGGACAATAGCTAAGGCTTTGCGCGCCAAAGCTGTGCAAACGATGGGACGGTAGCTAAGGCTTTGCGCACCAAAGCTGTGCAAACGATCGGACGGTACCTAAGGCTTTGCGCGCCAAAGCTGTGCGATAGCTAAGGCTGTTTCGCGCCTAAGCTGAGCGAGCGTATCGGACGGTAGCTAAGGCTTGTGTGCCAAAACTCTGCACTGTCGCGGCTAAGATTGGCATTACCTTAGCGCTGCGCAGGTAGCGAAGTGGTAACTAAAGGCTAACCCATGCCTTTAGCGCTACGCAGCCAAACGGACGGGCCGAACCTTTAGTGCATACCAATGCGATAAAAAAAGGAGAGTGAATCTACCACAAGAAGTGGGATTCAGTCTAGTAGCAAAGCGATTTGTAGAAAAAAAGGTGTTGAATCTACCACTAGAAGTGGCGGTGAGGTGAATGCAACTACGATAACGTAGGATCCAGCCTCGTGGAGCCGAGTAGTCCCTGAGAGCGTCCGCGAGACCTCTGAATTTTCGCCGTCGAAGCCTTTTTCATATGAAAGAAGGGGAACACCACCTCTGCCGCACCACATAAATAGAAAGTTCTTCTACAAAAAAATGGACGTGGAAAATAAGTTCTTCTTTAGCCTTCTATAGGCTAGCGAAGAGTATTACTTCCATTTTTATAGAATTATTTCTGGCAAAAGTGTTTTGCAAATGTTGATAAATATTAATTTATCCCTTTGTTAGCTGTAACGGCCGGTTAGAGTCGAAAAAGGGCTTCGTCATTTCCGGCCGTACCCGGATGTAATTTTTCTAGGGCGAACGAGTAATCCGATCTGTTTACGTTTGTAAGCGGGTTGCGGCAAGACCTTCCTCCTAGATAATTGATCGTCCATCAATTAGATGTAGTGATCAGTCCGTAGATTCCAATGAGAAGTGACCTGTTCTATCAGATCGGGTTTACTGGTGTGATGGGGTCCGAGTGCGTTTGTAAGGAGGTGTAGTGTGTCGTCGGTCCTCCAAAGGTGTCAGTTTAATACGATCGGTATAAACAGTGATTCTGATATATCTGCATCACCATGTTCCATCGTCGCTCAGGCTATACTCATGTAAGGGTCACCACTTTGTAGGAGTGTGAGAAAAGTTTTGTTGTTATTTTTAACGAGGAAAGGTTGTAACGTGCGTGTGTTTACGTTGAGTTGTTTCCTCGCTAAGTTTGTAAGGTATGTGAAGGAGAGAAGTTTCAAGATGACGAAATGTTTTTATGATAGTTTTTAATGTTCGCATGGAATATAGAGTTTGCGTTTATGCTGCAAGCCTCGTGAGAAAGGAAAGAAGTAAAGAGACGAAATGGAGCTGTGCTGTGAGACTCGTAGTTCTTTTCTTAGAGTTGAGATAGCAGTGTGTGTTGTTGGACGTACGAGGGATTATGTTCGCCGTATGGAGCAAAAGTCATGGTTGCTGTTTGAGGAAATAGACGTTGCAGTCACCGTTAGTTTGTGCTTCTGGTAGTTTCGGGGAGAAGCGTGTGGTCTCCAGAAAATGTGGCCCAGAGGTGAAATAAGGGTTAGGTACCGGAGCGGAATTAGACATCGCGATCGACATAGCTAGGTGAAATAAAGTTGTTCCTGTGTGTGGCGTATTGAATTTATCTAATTCATATTCAACTAGGATCCCTTGGTCTAAGAGAAATAGACGCAAGCAATCCATAAATTAGATAGGTTCCCTCATGTGTCCATGCTGCTGCTGCTGCTGCTATTTAAGAGCAGGCAGATGGGACATTTGTGCAGAACCAAGTCGTTCTGCGAAAAGGACTGTGTTTGGCAGCTTCCCCAATTTCTGCTGCCCGGAAAGGAGATCCGGGTAGAATAGGAGAGGTCATCCTGATTGGGTGAAATTATGCGTCGAATTAAATTACATGCCAAACCAAAATACGAAAATTCCTTCTGCTACATATAGCTTGGCCCCAGAATTTCAGGTATGGTGTACCTGATAGTCGATACATAACATTAATTGTAACAGAAGGGAAAGAAAAGAAAAGAACTACGAGTCTCACAGCACAAAAGCGTAAAATACAATGAAAACAAATACATATATATATATATATATATATATATATATATATATAAAAACAAGTAATAGCAAATCAAAAAACAAAGTGTTCTGTTTAGTTCTTATTGTACAGTCTTTTCCTATTTGACTTGCAACCACAAAATTTTTTTCTTTTGTTTTGTGTACTTCGTGGTACGTCTTTTTAAACAAAATGTCACTTTGGGAAAAACAGTTGACGAGTCGAGAAGGTGGCATACAGAAGTAGTAGTAATAGTTCAGAGGAGTAGTGCGAGTTTTTTGGTACTCCGGACTTCATAGCAGTTCTTGGTGGTTTATAGAGAAGGTAGGAGTTTGCAGAAAATATCCATGTGCTTGGTTGTGGTCGGCCATCTTGTTTTCTTTTTGAAGCTAGTTTAGCGGGAAAATTGAAAAGTTCTCAATGTTTCGATGTTTTTTCTTTTGCGTAGGAATGTTGAGTGTTCATAAGGCTGCGTGTTGTAAAGGCTGTATTTTTGTATCAGAAGGTTGTTGTTCATTTCCGACGGTCACCCGGATGTAATTTTTCTAGGGCGAACGAGTAATAAGATCTGTTTCCGTTTGTTGGCAGGTCACGGCATATCTTTCTATTTCAACTCGAATTTTCTTCTGTTGAACCTACGGAGGGGTTTACCACATTTTCCGACCCGACCAACAGCTTCCTTTGTCGGCAAAAGTCCAATAATACCGCTTCCAGATCTTCGACTCAACTTTCTTTTGAAGGGGACAGCATACCAAAACCACAAATAGCCTGCAGTAGGCTTATTGTTTCAACAAGTAACAATAAAAACCCGATAAGAAAAAGAGACTTAGCCCAAGCAACTAATTAGGCCTATTTTGCTCAAGCTACTTAGCTTAAGAAAAAACTACCAAAAGTCGAAAAGCTCGTAAAGAAAAAGAAGCGAGCCAAGTAGATCATTCCACTCGTACTGAAAAAGACTGAAAGAAAAGAGAGGGAGAACCCTAGTGGGTCTCACTTAAATAACAGTAAGAGCGGAGACTAACGGCACAACTTCAAAACAGCCAATCAGATTCGAGCAGACATTAACTGCCGAATTTACAATTTTCAACAATTTTTGTATTTATCCTCTCTAGTTGTCGTATCGATGTTATGATATCCGAACCGAATTGGTTAATAAACTTTCATAATTAATTGGTTCCCTTGTACTTTCGAATTCGTTTTGGTCTATCATCAGGTGTGTGTATTGCAAAAGCAATATAATCTTTGCACGTACATAACTACTTTGTTAGAATTAAGCTTTTATTGTTTATAATGGTGTATTGTTGTCGCGATCTTTTTTAAATTTGATCCAATAATTAGCAGCAGCAGCAACAGCTAAAGACATTTGAGGACATTAGTACGGGATTCAAAATGAATTCTATTGAGTTTAGCATGTTTGTTTCTAACGTGTAAGGCTTCGAGAATTTTGTAGTTTGTTATTTTGTTGCTCTAATATTGTGTTATCGGTAAGAATTTTTCAAAATTCAGTTGTAGGGCAGGAATGTTTTATGATGTTGGGCTATGGAACTAGTTTCTTACTGTAGCATATACGTTGGCCGAATAAAAGCATTTCTGCTTATCGCAGCCTCTCGACAGCTTAAACCTAAAATCCTCAGTGAAAGTAAAACGCAAAGTCATCCGTGACGTCAGCTAACAACGTAATACCTACGTATCGAGTGGAATTTTGTTGCAAACACGAGGACATTTTCGAGAAAAAAGAATTCTGCGAACTGTCTCAGGATAAAATACGTGATATCTAAAATCTCCTCTTGTTAGTATAATGAGTATCTCATTATTACTTATATTTAAATGATAGACTTCCTGTCTTTGGTAACACAAAATTACCTCCACGTAGACCATAAAATACGCAGCCTCTTACCTCGATATAAACACAGCAGCCACTAACCAAGTCAAGCAGCGACGAAGCATACGCGGACTAATGTGCTACTCCTCTGGGCCTTCTACGCGGGTCAAGCTGATTTTCCTGATTGCCCTGGCTGAAACAAAGGAATAGAGAAAACAACCGTGCACGCCTTCTACTACTGTCAGCAGGTTCGTCCCTTGTGGGATCAAGTCGGGGAAATGACGACTTGCATCGATACCAAACAGCTAGTCGTGGACAACATTGATCCTCCGTGTACAGGTGAGAAACAAAAGGTGTTTCTAGCGATCCTGGTCGTAGCACGAATAGTAGTGTGGACTATGTGAATGAAGGAATTGTATAAGCGCAAAAGCTTTTCACATCGTGATCTGATTCTCTTCTTTCGGCATCAGCCAAGGGGCAAAATCAGATGCGATAGAAGCCTAGACCGCATAACATTAAGCAAAAGGTAGGTGACAGGTATAAGCCTAGTTGTACGAAAAGAGTCAATGTTGGAGTCATCCAGCCCCCCCCCTTTCCCACTCATAGTTATAGCGGTCCGGGTCCAGTGGGAACCCACCCCAGGTAATGTAAACTCTAAATCAGGTTCAGCTTGATGTCCCAGTTTTCAGCCCTAGTTAGCTGCATGGAAGTCTGTGTATGGATCATATATGTCCTATCACCTATTTGAGCGTCCATGACCCCTTCCCCTTTCTTTTCTTTACGTCTACACATCTCTAGTTCTGATTCACGTATCTTGGACTCTACCCCTATCCAGCCCACACTCTCATTCTTCTTCCAGTTTTTAGACTCTCACTCAACATAACCTCACCCTTCTTAGCAAGAGTGCCCAGCTTGTTTTCGGCTTTTACTCTGGAAAACAGTCGGCTCTAGATTTAGATGGGGAGGGGACAGGAGGAAAACCAAACTTTTTCATCTCCCTATTTGATATTTAACTTTTTTCATCAGGTTTTCATTCCCTCCCCATTCACTTCAGTGTACTTAATTTCCAATTTCCATTCATCATCGAAAATATGCACAATCATTCGGGTCTTACGTAGGCTTTTCATGAATATTTGCTGGCTGGCTGGGTTGGCTTTTATGGCATAACAACCTTTTTAGGTTATTTAATCCCAAATCTTTATGCATAAATTAAGTATGATTTTTAAACATTTCGACAACATTTCCAGACGATTGGTTTGGTTTTATGGCATATCAACCATTGTAGGTTATTTCATACCAAATCCATGTTATATAAAAGAACAGTTTTATTTCAAACAATTCAGTTTAGTATAAGTACAATTTTTGTTTACTCTGTAGCAGAAGGTATTTTAGTTTGGCGCGCAATTTTATTCGACGCATAATTTCACCCAATCAGGATGACTTTATCTGGGCAGCAGAAATTGGGTAAGCTGCCAAATACATTTTTTTTGGCTGAACAACGCCGCCCAGTGCAGACGTCTCACTGGCGGCTCTTCAATGGCAGCAGCAACATGGACACATGAGGGAACCTATCTAATTTATAGATTCCTTGCGTCTATATCTTTTAGACCAAGTTGAATATGAATTAGATACATTCAACACGTCTCCACAGGAACAACTTTATGTCACCCCCAAAATTGGCTATGTCGATGCGATGCCTTATTTCCGCTTTCAACACCTAACTCTCAATTCACCTCTAGGCCACTTTAATGGAGACAATGCACGCCTCTCCACCAGACGCACAAAACTCACGGTGACTCCAAAGTTCATTTCCTCCAACGGCAACATGGCTTTCGCTAAACTACGGCGAACATAATACCTCGCACGTCCCACGATACGCGCTGCCTTCTCTACTCTATCATATCTCCATTTCGTCTCCTTACTCACAATCTTTCCTACGAGACTTGTGGCACAAAAAGCAAACCCAATATTCCATGCTGCAAATAAAAACTATTCTTAAAAACATTTCGACTATCGGCATCTTACTTCTTCATCCTTCCTTTATATACCCAATAAGCTTTAGCGAGGGAAATACACACTTAGCGAGGAAATAACCAAACGTAAACACACACACGCACGTTACACCATCTTCCTCGCTAAAAACAAAACTTTCCCTCGTTAAAAGTAACAACAAAAATTATCGCCAAAACTCAGTTGAATGTAAAAAAAAGTTAATTTCAAATAATTCAGTTTAGCGTAATTATTCAGTTTAGTTCTATTTGATCCATAGATAGGAATCTACCGCTCCGGGCTACAGTGGACCTGGGAACGATGGCAATAAAGGGGTACTCATTTGTAATTTGTTTAGTCCTCTGTCAATCACCTTATTTATAAATGTTTGCGGGAGTTACACATTTAACGTCACCTGAAACACATTCAGTCATGATTTTAAAAGAGGTTCGAAATCACCATCTTAAAAAAATTGAAAAATTTATCAACATCAAGTCAATAATTGAAAAAAAAAAAAGATAGAGAGAGAGAGAGAGAGAGAGAGAGAGAGGGAGGGGAGGATGACAAATGGATAAAACGTCTGAAGCATATGTGCCATTTGGATTTAATATGAAGCTTAATCATTCGGCTTTGAAAGAATACAGATTTGATAAACACAAACATCTATATAAACAAATAAACCAGATAAGAAGTCATTGTCAATTTGAAAGGCGCTTCCTCTAAAAGATCCAGATAACCAAACAAAGAAACGAAACAGTCAAGTCACGGCTAATTTGCAACGCACTCCTCCCAAACCTAATGAAAATACCATCTCCAGGTGTAAAGAAAGCCCCTGAAATTGCATGTATTTTCAAAAATATGTGATAAAGGAGTTCTAAACATAAAATACTATTTTTCCACACAAAAATTGGCAGTCTGGAATGAAAATTTGTGAGAATGAAGCTGAGAAAAAACCTTTTTTTCTTTGTTCACACTTGTGAGGGATTTTTGATACAAATTAAAGTCAACAATAAAAATTTGCTACGCTAAGGCCACCTCTCCCTATTTCTTTGTTAATGCTCTATGAAAACAAAGGAAGAAATAGACTCCTTTCAGGTCTACTTAAATTCAACAGACAGACTGTTGGGTTATGTCTCATAGACTGATGACATCTTTTGACCAACCGCTGGGGTACGCGGTTGGTTTGGGATCGGTTTTTGCGGTGAAGAGTCGAGACTGCTTTATGCGATTGCTGTGTAAGCTCAGCAGCCGAGTCTCACGGGCGAGAGTGAACTTCCTTGGAGGGGCTAGGTTTATCACCTGGTGTCTAAGTTTCCTCTTTTTTGGAGAATGCCGTGCCATTTTTGTGCTCTCCAGGCGTGTCTAGGCTGGACCCACCTAAATTTCAGCCTTGTGTCAAACTTGCTCATTATGGACGGGCATGAGACAAATATCTGTCTCATCGACTGATATCCACTGCCTTCAATGGGATTGGTTACCCCCCTTCCTAACTTCCGGTATTTTTCTAAACACTAAGGTTAATAAACGATTTCTACTACTTCTACAACTAGCAACACGTGTTCATCTCTGTTTCTTCATTTTGTCTAATAAAACCCAGTCCACAAAACACAACATGGTGTCAGAAGTTGTGTTCAAGAATGGGAAAAATTGTGGAGACCTGGCATAAAAGAAAAAAAATTTTTTCACCAAAATAACTTAGCTAAGAAAAAAGGTTTAACGGGAAAATTCTTCCACTGCTAAAGTTGAATCAAGCCTACAAAGGATATTCAGCCAGATCCACATAAAAAAAAAGAATAAAAGGCGGGTGAACAAAAGAAAAAAGCAATAAAAACATAACAAAACAAACAAACAAAAAAACGACGAACTGATAAATTCTCCCCTTTCCACACACGAACGAACTATAAGTACAATAATTCTTTTTTAAAAAAATTATTTATGTTGTTTGAAAATACGCCGCTAACCTTAGAGTGCTGGATGGTATTGTCATTTATATTATGACTGGTTCATTAAGGGGTTTCTAGTCTTTCAACATAATACTCTCTTCGCCTGCTAGACCCCACAAGGGATGATCAATCCTTGGTTCGCCACTGAAACCTTGCAGATATACTGGTTTTGTTGGCGGGAGCCAATCAACATGATGAGTATTCTTTATAAACCGGTCCACGAGGCATTAGCATTTTTTTCTTTTTCCATTGAGGGATTGTGGATTTCGAGATGAGTTGAATTTTCCTTAAAAAAAAATAACAACCCACCACAAAAAAAAAAATGCATCTTATATTAGATAAGAATTGTGTATGATTGATAAGTTTATATGTACTTTCGTTAATATCGATTAAAATATGTTTGTGCTATTTGTACATGACTATGTTTAAAAACGGAAAATTCTCTGTGGATTAATTAGAAAAGAATTTGTCGAAAAATTGACCAATTGTGGCTTTTAATAATGTAATTTTACATGACGACAAGAGCGAAACAGGTAATTATGTTGGCTTACAATAAAAAGAAAAAAAAAACAAAAAAAAACTAAAAAGCCTAGGAAAATGTCCCAATACTGCAAAAAAAAAAAAAAAAAAAATTCAGTACCAGTGAAAGTCTGTCGAAAGTACCTTGATCTTGGACTTTAACTAAGTTAAAACTTAAAAAAAAAAAAAAAAAAAAAAAAAAAATCAATCAAATTTACCCCCCACCTTTTTTTTTTTAAATTTTATATACGTACACATGGGAAGCAGCATGATGTACGTAAAGGTATTTAAATAAACCCATGGGCGACCAAACTCAATACCTAAACGGGTCCTGGACGTGAGTTTGTCGACTTTACGCTCAGGATCGTTAGTTCGATCGGGGAACTACTGCTGCTCCTCTATAAGAGTGGCTTCTATAGAAGAGAATAAAACAGCCATCGAAAGATAACCATGACCCACACTCAAACCACATACACAAACCGCATCGCGGGTAAAAAAAGGGGCGCGTCCTGCTGAGGTTGGAGCCCTGGCCTCAGTGTTCGAAAAATCAGCTACAGAGCTCAAACAATCAAAACTACTAAAATGCAAGCAAACACTACAAATAGCCACATTTAACGTAAGAACCTTAAATAGAATAGGACAACTACCAGAGCTAATCGTATCGGCCGAAGAACCTAAGATTGACATAATATGCATACAAGAACACAGATACACGCACACCGAAGATATCAAATATCACGAAACCGGCAATGGGTGGTCGCTCGTCACCGTATCCGCATGGAAAAACTCTGTCAACGCCGCAGTAGGAGGGGTAGGATTACTTATAGGACCAAGAGCATTAAAAACGCTAAATAGCGTTGAGAAAATACAACCTAGAATGATGGCAGCTACTTTTAACGGCAACCCCAGAGCGACAATCATCTCATGCTACAGCCCCACCAATGTTAGTGAAGAAACTGAACTAGTCACCTTATACCATGAGTTATCCTCATTAGTGCGTAGCATCCCGAAACACAACATGTTAGTCATTGGCGGAGACATGAATGCCCAAATCAGGAAAAACGGAAACAACAAATACAGCCTCCACAACACGTCAAATAGGAATGGGAACATCTAACAGATTTCATGATAGAAAATAGATTAGCATGCCTCAATACAAACTACCAAAAAAGGGAGGGAAAACTATGGACATACACGTACGCAAACAATACTAAAGCTCAGATAGACTACGTCCTTATAAACAAGAAATGGAAAAATAGTGCAATGAATTGCGAGGCATACTCCTCTTTTGAGGGTGTGTCCACCGATCACCGAATAGTCACGGCGAAAATACGGTTAAGCCTACGAAAAAACGCCAAACGAACAGCGACCACCAAACACTATGACTGGGCCCTATTGAACAACAGAGATATAAGAGATAAATACGTATTAGAATTAAGAAACAGATTCGAAACACTACAAGAAAAGACGGAAAAAAGTACACCAAACGACGATTATGAAAATTTCGTCAATGCACACCTCGAGGCAGCAGCGAAATGCATTCCAACAAAACTCAAAACTAAATATCGAGTCCCTTGGGAAACTTTAGCGGTGAGAGAAAAACGTGCACTAGTGAAAACAGCCTCCAAAAACTATCGAAAAAACCCAACAAACACAAATGCCTTAAAACTAAAAACAGCACAATATCAATTAGCAGGCGTATATATAAAGGGACAGACAGAATATACATTCAAAATCAGATATATAATATTAGAGACTCGGTGGAAGATAGACAATCTAGGATAGCCTGGCAAACAATAAACGAAGTGAGTAGAAGAAAGAACACAGCCAAAGCAAAACTGAAAGCAGCAAACCAACAAGAAAGAATAAAACTGTGGAAACAGCACTTCGAAAACTTACTAGGAAACCCACCGAAAATAACACATGAACCAATCACCAGAATAATTAGCAAACAATTAGACATTAAACTAGGACCGTTCACACAAGAAGAACTCGACTCGGTTCTCAGAAAAATTAAAAATAGGAAAGCTGCAGGGCTGGACGAAATTCCCCCGGAAGTATGGAAGACCAGACAATTCGATGACATACTGCTCCGACACTGCAACGTAGTATACAATCAAAATCCGATAGATAGATGGATGAAAGGATGCATACTTCCCTTCCCTAAAAAGGGGGACCTCGGATTAGCCAAAAACTACCGAGGCATAACACTTACATCCATAGTTGCCAAAATCTACAATGCCCTACTACGAAACCGCATAGAACCCAAAATCGACAACATACTTAGAAAAAACCAAAATGGCTTCCGAAGAAATAGATCCACGACCTCACAAATATTAACCATCCGTAGAATCCTTGAAGGTGTACGGGCAAAAAACTTACAAGCGACATTAATTTTTGTTGACTTTACCAAGGCTTTCGATTCCATTCACAGAGGAAAGATAGAACAAATCCTACTAGCGCACGGCATACCTAAAGAAACCGTAGCGGCAATAACGATTCTCTATAGAAACACTAAAGTAAAAGTACGATCACCAGATGGAGACACAAAATACTTCGACATTGTAGCAGGAGTACTACAAGGGGACACGCTGGCTCCGTACCTCTTTATCATTTGTCTAGACTACGTACTTAGAACATCGATTGACAAAATCAAAGAGAATGGCTTCGAACTGACGAAGAAAAGAAGCAGAAGGTACCCCGCAACAACAATTACCGGCGCCGACTACGCCAATGACATAGCGATACTGTTCTTCAATAACATTCTTTTTAGCTGGACAACGCCGCCCAGTGCAGACGTCTCACGGCGGCTCTAGAATAGCATCAGCAGCAGCATGGACACACGAGGGAACCTATCTAATTTGGGGTGACATAAAGTTGTGCCTGTGCGAGGCTTGTTGAATGTATCTAATTTATATTCAACTGTGATTCCTTGCAAGGAATCCATAAATTAGATAGGTTCCCTCGTGTGTCCATGCTGCTGCTGCTGCTGCTATTCTAGAACCGTCTGCACCGGGCGACGTTGTCCAGCTAAAAAGAATGTTATTGAAGAACGGCCAGTGTGACGTCTGCACTGGACGGCGTTCTCCAGCCAAAGAGAGTGTGTTTGGCAGCTTACCGAATTTCCTGTTGCCCGTAAAGAAAGGCCCGGGCTGAATAGAATAGTTCATCCTGATTTGGTGAAATTAAGTGTCGAATTAAATTTGCGCGTCAAACCAAAATACGAAATTTCCCTTCACTACAATTCCTTGATATTCTTCAAGCGCTTTGTCTGGAGGAGCTCGACTAATTCTACTGATTCAGGAAAACATTCCACGTCACAGAATAGCCGTAACCCCCACCCCAATATAATTTGAGTCTTAAGGAATCCTTGTCCTTTTCCTCCCCTCCTAAATTCCTTTGCAGCTTCGACAAACAAATAAGAAGATAACAAGTGAATGGGGTAAGAAGAAAAAGAGTTAGACACAAACCCCAGAGTTTCTGTACAAAATCAACAATTCACCAAAACCACGAAAAACCTTTCATGTGCGCCATGGATATACACATTGAAATAATACTGGAATCGTGTACTGTTTAAAAGGTTTTCAAAGGTGTGTGTCGATTTACAAGCTTTAAACCGTAATCTAAATATTAAGATGTTAATATTTTACATTATATGTAGCACTATGGGGGTAGGCTGCCAAAGCAGACGATTCAATTGTCTGTTTTGGCGCGAAACCAGACAAAGGATTCTTGGACATGAAATCTCGCCGTACCCGGAAGTGGTACGGGGAGGCGAATGAGAGTTGACGACGCGACCCAGAGAGAGGCAGTTGGTGGCTGGAGAGGAGAAAGGGCAGTTGGTAGTTGGACCCGAGAATGAGAGTTGGTGGCTGGAGAGCAGAGAGGCAAGCAGCAGAAGGCAGTTGCGGCTGGACAGGAGAGAGGCGAACAGCAGAAGTTGGCGTGGAAGAACGGAGGGGCAGTCAACACCAGACACCGAGCAGAGAGGCGAGGAGACAAGATAGGGTCCAGTGAAGAAGAGTCTCAAGATGTCTGATTCCAGTAGCATTGTGGAATTTTCGCTAGTAACCCGCGCTAGCGTTAGTCCATATCTGCTATCAGGAATGCACATGCATGTAGTGTTGCATACCTTCCTTTGCTCTTGGTAACCCCAAGCTTTGTTGTTCGTTCGTCTGTTTTGTTTTCTCCTGTCTCCCTCGATCGTATTATTGTGTAGGTAAAGAAATGTGCGTTACCCCCTCGAACCACTAGTTGATCACCGGCCGGCTAAGAAGTGAAATGGTTAGAAGACTGAGATAATGTGGTGGGGGTGAGGGGGTAACGTGTCACAATGGCGCCGTTGACCAGGATGAAAAAATAAACCTGATGAAAAAAAATAGGAATGAATCGAGGGATGAAGGAGTCGGGAGGCGAGCGGACGAAGAAGAAAGAAAAAAAAATGCAATAAGGACCCTGCGAGCAACGAGAAAAGAAAAAAAGGAAAAAGAAAAAAAAAAGATGGAAAAGGAAGAAATCTACAAAGGTAGGAATACACATTCCCCCCTCCCCCACTGCACTCGAATATAAGAACAAAAAAAAAAAAGATTTGTTAGATTAAGGAAATTTTAAGATGTAAACCCCCCCCCCAAAAAAAAACAAGTAATCTATTTCGTTTTTGTGTGTGTGTGTATGTTTAACCCCTTAGCTGCTGATAATTTTTGTTGTATTTTTGTTAGAAGGTAAGGGAAGGTCTTCTTCCCCTACCCGCTTTTCACACTTAACTTGACCGGTAGAATTCAAATGCTTTTTTTTTTCCTTCTTCGTAGCAGTTTCACATAGTAATTTTTATACTTAAGTGTTAGGACCAGTGGCTTAAGAAAGTTAGTCCGTTCTGGGAAGTTTTATAGTAATTTTTTTTATGCTGGAAAGGTGATAAGTCACCGATTTAAAAAAAAAAAATTTTTTTGCTGCAAGGTTCGCTAAAAGAAAAAAAAAAAAAGTGGTATTTCAAAACCCCAGAGAAAGGGAAGATGAAACGAAAAATTAGAGAGAAAGTGAGATTTCTAGGTTAAAATCGACTGGTCAAAGTCGGATCATCCGAGTGCAGAGGGTAGAAGGTGGAGGAAAGCTTCTACCACAAACACCAAAAAAAAAAAAAAATGGAAAATATAAAAAATAAAAAAAATAAAAAATAAAAATGGCAGAAAAATTTGAACAAAGAAAAAGGAAGAACAGATAAAGTCGAAAAAAAAAAAAAAAAAAAAAAAGAAACAAAAAGAGAGAACGAAAAGTAGAAAGAAAGAAAGATTGCTTGGGAATTTTTGTCACTGCATCCATGCCTGTCTCTGTTAAAAAAAAAAAAAAAAAAAAAAAAAGAAAATAGAAAGAAAGAAAAAGAATAAGTAAACTTTGGATTTTAGGAAGAAAAGAAGGTGTTTGTTTTTTGTGGATTTAAAAAAAAAACGGTTGGAAGCAAACGCTATCCCCTCCCACACCACCCCCGGTAGAGGGAAGAATTCAAGTGGACAGGAGAGAAGGAAAGAAAGACGCAAAGAGAAATGGTGGAAGTGGGCAGAGATCTCAAGGGAAGAGAGACAAGGGTTAGAAGGTGGATGCGTGACAGATTCCTTCAGAACAATTCTATTTTTATATATTTGTCAATTGTAGTTATTTTATTTCTTTTTTTATTTTTTGTCTGGAATTGTTTATTATTAATTTTTTTTTGTTTAACTTGTGTGGATTTTTTTTTGCTATCCTTTGTTTTTTTGTTTGTTTTTTTTTTTTTGTTATACTTTGCCTTGTTTTTTGTTGGTTTTGGGGGACTGGGCTTACCGTGTCATTTGCTTTGTTGTTTATTGTTATTTGTTTATTTTATTTTATTTTTTTAATTTAATTTATTTTTATTTTTTATTTTTTGTTTTACCTTCATGGATTTTCTGGGTTTATTTTTCGTAAGTTTAACTGCTCTTGGCACTTCTTCACTTCGTCGGATCGTGTTCCCCTGGGGTGGTTGGGTGCACGGGAGCCCCGTTTCGCGGACTGGTATCGAGGGGTAGTAAGTTATACAAGTGATGATTTGGGAGGGCGAGTGGCCTGGTTGACATGGAATTGATGAAATGGTACCGAGGAAACGGTTGACGATGGGTTGGGAAGACGATACCTGGGCGCGGGGCGGTGTCCGGTTGCTCCTCCCCCCTGGCTGGTCATGGCTGGACGATCTGGGAGATGGTGTCAATTGCTTTTTTTTTTTTTTTTTCTTATCTTTTGAAAATCCAAGGTGATTGATGGCTGAGAGACTTGTTTTGTTTGTTGCAGGGGGCAGTGAAGGCCCCCAGGTTGGGAAGTGAATTCCACAGTGCTTTCTGGAACATTATTCCTGTTACGACACCGATCGAACTGCGGAGATTACTGATGCTCCCACGTCGTAAGGAAAGGGGGAGACAAGTCCAAAAATACTCCTGAATTGTTGGTAGGGGTGGTTAAAATTCCCCTGTGTTCTGATGGGTTGGAGAATGGGGTGAAATGTTCGAAAATTGAATAATGTTGGAGGTGAATGGAAAAATCCTCCTGAAATTGTTGGGTAGGGGTGGTTAAAATTCCCCTGTGTTCTGTTGGGTGGGGGCGGGGCGAATTGAAGAAAAATTGAATACTGTTGGAGGTGAATCGAAAAGTCCTATTGGAATGAAGAATAGGGATGAGTCAGGAGACCCCAGAATTGTTCACAGGAGGGCAAGGTGGAAGAGCTGAATCCAGCAATATTTTTTTTTATTTTAAAAAATTTTTTTTCATGTGTATGATGACATGGTGTTGTTATATTATTTATTATTTTTTTTTAGGGGACGACCGAACCCCCTTAAAATTTTGTAAGTTCGGTTGTTACTTCCTGTAAATGTTCTTGTTTTTTTTTTTTTGCTTGTTAAATCGTGTTGTAATTTATTGAGAATAAATGACAAGGGTAAGAGAGGGTGGTATGTAGCACTATGGGGGTAGGCTGCCAAAGCAGACGATTCAATTGTCTGTTTTGGCGCGAAACCAGACAAAGGATTCTTGGACATGAAATCTCGCCGTACCCGGAAGTGGTACGGGGAGGCGAATGAGAGTTGACGACGCGACCCAGAGAGAGGCAGTTGGTGGCTGGAGAGGAGAAAGGGCAGTTGGTAGTTGGACCCGAGAATGAGAGTTCGTGGCTGGAGCCCAGGAGAGACAGTTGGTGGCAGGAGACCAAGAAAAGAAGTTGGTAGTTGGACCCGAGAGAGGAGTTGCGGCTGGACGGGAGAGAGGCGAACAGCAGAAGTTGGCGTGGAAGAGCGGAGGGGCAGTCAACACCAGACACCAGAACAGAGAGGCGAGGAGACAAGATAGGGTCCAGTGAAGAAGAGTCTCAAGATGTCTGATTCCAGTAGCATTGTGGAATTTTCGCTAGTAACCCACTCTAGCGTTAGTCCATATCTGCTATCAGGAATGCACATGCATGTAGCACTATGGGGGTAGGCTGCCAAAGCAGACGATTCAATTGTCTGTTTTGGCGCGAAACCAGACAAAGGATTCTTGGACATGAAATCTCGCCGTACCCGGAAGTGGTACGGGGAGGCGAATGAGAGTTGATGGCAGGAGCCCAGGAGAGAGAGTTGGTGGCAGGAGACCAAGAGAGGCAGTTAGTGGCAGGAGACCAAGAGAGGCAGTTGGTGGCAGGAGACCAAGAGAGGCAGTTGGTAGTTGGACAGGAGAGAATGAGAGTTGGTGGCTGGAGAGCAGAGAGGCAAGCAGCAGAAGGCAGTTGAGACTGGACAAGAGAGAGGCGAACAGAGAAGTTGGCGTGGAAGAACGGAGGGGCAGTCAACACCAGACACCGAGCAGAGAGGCGAGGAGACAAGATAGGGTCCAGTGAAGAAGAGTCTCAAGATGTCTGATTCCAGTAGCATTGTGGAATTTTCGCTAGTAACCCACGCTAGCGATAGTCCGCACATGCATTAGTGTTGCATACCTTCCTCTGCTCTTGGTAACCCCAAGCTTTGTTTGTTCGTTTGTCTTTCTATTTTCTCCTGTCTCCCTCGATCGTATTCTTGTGTGGTGACAAGAAATGTGCGTTACCCCCTCAGCCACTAGTTGATCACCGGCCGGCTAAGAAGGGAAATGGTTAGAAGACTGAGATAATGTGGGGTGGGGGTGAGGGGGTAACGTTTCACATATATACGATGCATTGGCATAATGGTTAGAGTGTTCGCCAATGGGCCGGGAGACCTGGGTTCAATCCCAGGTCGAGTTATGCCAATGACTCAGAAATAGTACTTGATGCTACTTTGCTTAACACTCAGCATTATAAGGTAAGGGTAAAGTGGAGCAATCCAAGGAAAGTTGTTCCTTCTCCTTCGCCTTGGTGTAGTAGCTATCGAAAAGACAGCCTTCGGATCACCCTCGACTACGGTCGCCATCTTTACTTTTTACTTACTTATATACGATGCAATTACAACTTTCCAAATCATAGATACGAGAGAGAGAGAGAGAGAGAGAGAGAGAGAGAGAGAGAGAGAGATGAACTATTTTCTAAATGAAAAACTAATTTTTTTGATGGAAATGTTGCTTGCTCACCCATATGCTACTTCATTTTATCCATAGCCATTTTGCAGTTTTTTTTTCAGCAATATCAGAGATTGTTTTAATTGCTTTTCTTTTTGTGGCTCCAACTAAATCGATGTCTGTTAGAATCCTGCAAAGAGATTTTGCTGCAAATTCTCTTGTGCCCACTTCTATTATTAGGCAAAATGCTTTCAATTCACTACTTCAACATTGCATGAGAAGTTCGTTGTATTTCATTTTTTCTCTCATGCGCTCCTTCAACGTTCCTCCCATGATTGTCAATTCCTACATAACAATAGTCTTTAACTTGTTCAAGAAGAATACCAAGTTTGGGCGAAAGGTTGATTTTGCTATACGGTCCTGAAACTTTAATCTCAGCACTAAATCGACCCTTAATTCCCAGTCTGTTGCCAGTGGCAGGATGCTTGGTATGGACTCTTTCTTTTTATTTGGTTTCGTGCTAGCCGTGAGGGACTCTATCTCAATTTTCCCTGGGTTTAATTCATTTGTACGGATGGCTATAGAGACCATCTTTGCAATCACTTTTAATATTTGGTCATACAACCATCAGTAACATATATTAGGAAGTGACGTTGGACAGGATGTTGCTCAGAATGTTTTAAAATTCCTATACACGTACATACTGGATATAGCGCTGAATTCGTTTTGCTCCTCAAGTGGAAATTTGTCGGACTGAAGAGGATATCGTATAAAGCCCGAATTAAAAATTTGATTTTACGTTGAGATATATAGTCCCATTTTGTTCATGCTCCTTATTGTTTTAGCTCCACAATTCTTGCTAATCTTTTCTCGTCTTCTCGCCTACGTACTTCACCATGTATGAATCGACGCTTCTCTTTTCCTTTGACCTTGTCTACCTGAATAGTTGGGAAAAACCCAAGACCTGCCCGTTCTGTTACTCCGGCTCCTAATATTGATCTTTCTCGGAGTCGTTCTTTTTCATATTGTAATTTACTTGCGTCTATGGTAGTCGACTGACTACTCATAACCTAAACAAAACAAACAAACCCTATTCCTAAAAAAAATGATGAGTCACTGATGTCGTCAGCCAATAATATTTAGGAATTTTACGTTAAGGGACTACATTGCTCCGCACAGAACGTTTTCTTTAAATACTAAATTCCGTTGTTTTTCTAAGAACAGTCTTCAAATAATGGACAAAATAGGTAGAATTTAAAAACACATGGTCGAATTAGAATGAAGTTTCTCACTATAATAAGCAAAGTCATTCACCATAGACCCCATAGCGTAGTGGCAAAGGGTAGCTATATAAGCAGCCGTATCAAACCGGGTCGAATGTTGGGTCAGCTGCAGGTGTGGGAGAAAGCCAGATTTCTCCCTGGTCGTTCTACGACTGAAGCCTAAATCAGCAGCAGCTGCCTATGAGGACTGCTCAAGGTTTCCACTGAAGCAGACGTCCAGATTCGAGCCGCAGACGACGCAGGAAGATTGCCAACCTCTCAGCTTAAAAGCCCTTTTCAGGGCTACTCAGAAAGTCTTACCAAACACTTCCTGAGACGGCACAATGCAGCAGACTCCACGACTAGCCTCTCAATCTAACAAACCTTTTCAGGGCTAATTCAGAAAGTCTAATACTCTTTGAGACGGCACCAGCAGCTACCTTCTTGCACTGGCGACCACCTCACTGCAGCGGCAACTACCACTCCTGCACCAGCGACCACCTCACTGCAGCGACAACTACCACTCCTGCACCGGCAACCACTTCCCCGCAGAAGCAGCTACCAGTTCTGCACCAGTAGCTGCCCATCCTGCAGCAGCGACCGCCTTCCTGCACCAGCGATCACCTTCCTGCACCAGCGGACTCCAGCGTCCACTTTCCTGCACCAGTGGATACCAGCAGCCGCCAGTTCCGCACCAGCGACTACCAGTCCTGAACCAGTGACCCCTTTCCTGCATCAGCAGATACCTGCAACTAACAGTCCTGAACCAGTGACCACTTTCCTGCACTAGCAGACACCAGCAACTAACAGTCCAGAACCAGCGACCACTTTCCTGCACCAGCAGACCCCAGCAACTACCAGTTCTGGACCAGCGAACACCTTCCTGCACCAGCAGATACCAGTCCTAAACCAGCGACCACCTATCCTACGAATACCAGTCTTGTACTAGCTGTCCAGACCTGCTCCAGCGACTAGATTATGTTCCAATGATCACCATCCGGCCGCGGCGATTGTTCGCCGTATGCTTTTTTCGATTTACGATTCGCCATAATAAAATTTGGCCTTTCGAAGAAAACCCTTGTTTTGTCATTCTTGCCAAGTTCGTTGTCAATCACGTAAATTTCAAAACTTTGCGGGGACCAGTATATTTATCTGGCCTCCGCAACACGTCTTTCCATTTTCTATCAATTCGTTATTGAAAAAAAAAAAAAAAAAAAAATTGAAATAGGCCTTATTGATAGAAAACAATTTTCAGCCAATATTCCAGTACCTTAAGAAAATTATACTTGTTGGAAATGTTGTAAACAACTGACAAAAATTTAAACGGAACTTTCTAAATTATTCTATTGCCAGTAGACTGTCTAAGGAGCCAAACATCCAGAGTTCGATGTTCTTAGCAACTACCGAGGAAGAAGACTTCAACATATATGATGGGTTAAAGTTTGACAGTGAAAAAAAAACAAAATGAAACTTGACACTGTGAGAAAAAAATTGAGGAATTTTTCGTAGGTGAAAAGCACGAAGACAACGAATCTTGTAAATTCCACATCTGGAAGCGAGAAGCATCAGTAAGCAGAGTCCTAAATAGAGGTTCAGTGACATCTTGCAAAAAAAAAAAAAAAAAAAAAAGAACTGCAATTTCGGACAGTTGCAAGATAGCCTTATTCGGGATCAAGTCATTGTTGGTGTTAGAGATGATACTGTCCTGGAAGTGTTGCTGCCAGATAAGCAATTTACTCTAAACAAGTACCTACAATTAGGTAGAACCCACGAGACGTTCAAACCACAAGCACAAATTATTTCTTCTGGCGTTGATACTGTCAACTCTCTTTAAAACTGGGTTACAAAGAATAGAGACAATAGATATAATTTCAATAAACCTCGAACTAAATTGAAACCGATATCCAAGAAATGCATGCGTTGTGGACAATTCCCAGCACAGTATAGAAATGATTGTCCAGCAAAAGAAGTACACCGCAGAATTTGTTCGCAGGAAAATCATTAGCGGGAATAATATGTCGAGAGTCAGAGAAATAAAAAAGGAGAAAGAAGAGCAACAATTTTCAGGTTCTGTGACTCTGGAAAACGTCTATACAGTCAAAGAAGATGGTACTATTAATGGGCTGGCAAAAATTAAAGTAACTACTAAGCTCTCTGCTAAAATTTTGAATTTTTGTTTATTTATAGGTGCACACATGACTAGTCCCGGGCCTGATTTTGAAAAAATTCCCACTCAGCCAATCAACAAACAAGAGACTCTACGGACCTGGGCATTATAAGATAACGGTCTCAGAAGTGTGAAGACTACTCTGGCTATGGAAAAAACCAGCGCATAGGACCTGTACGTTGTAGACGTCCACTCTGACCCGGAGTAGTAGTACCTGTTAGGTTTTGATCCATGGTTAAAATCATCATCATCATCATATCGCGCTAGTAGCACGGATATCCCTGACCCTCTCTCGCCACTCCTCCCTATCGTTCATCGCCCTAGGCAGGTCTTCAGGACAACATCCTGTATCCTCACATAGCTGCTGAATGTACGTTCGAGCTGGTCGTCCTGCTTTTGCGCGGCCATGTGTGGGGATCCATAAGAGTACATCTCTTATGAGTTCATCTCTGCTTCTCCAGCAGTGTCCTGCATGTCTGGCTCGTCTAACTTGAATAGTTTTCGTGATAGGGGGCAGGTGGCCGTATAGTTGGTGTCTTGTGGGGTGTTGCTACCAGGACTTGTTCAGGATTGCACGCAGCATTCTTGTGTAATTGCCATCTAGCTTCTTCTCCAGTCGTTTTGTTAGCATCCATGTAGTGCATCCATATAGCAGTATCGATGTGACCGCTGCCTGGAAGAAACTGCGTTTCATTTTATCGGTTAGGTCTGATTTCCATATAATCGATAACCTATTGATAGCTGTCCATGCTTTCGCTAACCTCGTTTCGATGTCCTTTTCGGTTGATTCGACGCTGCTTTACTAAATTGAATTATTTGTACTAGATAGCAATACTTGAAACCGTTTAAATGTGTGCAAACAAATGAGCTTCCGTTCGTTTAAAAATGCTATGTACATACAAACTATTCACTTAAAAGTCATATATGTAAACGGGATTTGATATTAAATAGCCATCAAGAGTTGATATGCCATTCAACTAAATAACCTAGAAATTTCCTCTACCAACCACAGAACAGCTACTGGCTAAACTCAACTGAGCCACAATATTTAGCATGCTAGACTGCAGTAGCGGCTTCTAAAAATATTGTTCCCCATGAAAAATCACAGGAACTCACGACGTTAATTACACTTTATAGAAGGTACTATTTTAAACGTCTTCCTTTCGGGATAAATTTCGGACCTGAGATTTTTCATCTGGAGATGACTCCCATTTTGTCTGGGATACCAGAGGTCATCTGTGACAGATGATGTCCTGATAAGCGGAAAAAAAAACGGGAAGAGCATGACCAGTGACCAAGAGCGGTACTTAAGAATAAAAGTAGCTAAAATCACATTAAACCACAAATGCGTACTTTCCATCAAAACTATAAAGTTCCTGGGACACATTATCTCCTTGAAGGACTCCAAATAGATACCAAAAAAGTAAAAATCATCATAGATCTACCCCATACACGGAACATTTCTGAACTATGACGCTTACTGGGCATGACTAATCAAGTTGTGAAATTCGCAAAAAATCTAACAGATACGATCTGACCACTTCTTAAAAAAGAGACAGAATGGATCTGGAACGACGAGCCTAGGAAAACAGCATTCCAAACCCCGAAGAAACAACTGAAACCCACAACCATAATAGGCATACAAATATATCAGCAGATTCATCTAGCTATTGCCTCGGAAGAGTACTTCTTCAGAAACAAGGTAAAGGCTGGAGACCTGTTTTCTATGCATCGAGATCTTTGACAGAAACACAACAGAAATATGCCCAAGTTGAGGAGTTACTAGCTGTCACTTGGAGTTGCGAAAAATTCGCCAACTCCCTGATAGAATTGCGAAGATTCACTGTGGAAACAAACTACAAACTACTTTTGGCACTGTTAAAATCAAAGCGACTCGACGGGGTGACTCCAAAAAGTTGATGAAATTCGTTTACAACATCATATGCACCGTGTACCAGGGAGTTGTCCAGTTAATCAGGATATCCAATTAAAGAAGAGACAGATGATCCACTCAGTCATTGATCAATAAATACCCCGAAAAAATCAGACTTAAGAAAAATGCTGACGGGATCTGCTGCCAGGTCATCAATTATTACAAGATGAACCATTGGCCGGAAAGAGCAAGGCAAGATCCTGAAATAAAACAGTTCTGGTTTATTAATCAGGATTTATCATTTTACCAGGATCTCCTACTGTTCCGGAACCGACTAGTTATATCCAACACTTGTACGACTTAATTATCACAAATCTCCTCTCAAACATGGTAAGAGCCCAGGAGACCTGTTGATGAATAGAAAGCAACGAACACAGATCCCTATCATTCCACAAATCTATCGTTTCAATAAGAAGAATATCATGGAACGCAGAACGGCGGACACTTCACTCAAAGCGAAGCAAAAACTTAATTATAACAAACGTCATTTTGAACAAAGACACCCAAGACTAGTCCTGCCATAGTAAACAATTCTATTGTTCAGGTTGGTTCAATTAAGACCGATTCAGACTTGTCACCTAAGGTGCGAAGAAACCAGCTTCTTTCAGGGAGCCACTTCACGAGAAGCTAACATTTTCCCACGAGTCTCAAGAAACAGTTTTATCTCCAACCATGAGGACGACTCAACAGAACTTTCAAACGAATTCAGGAAGTATTGATGAAGCAAAATATACGAGAAGTGGTTGGCGGGTCCGGCCATCCAAAAGATTATCGCAGTAAGGAACTGTACAACTAAAAAGGGGATGTAGGATTAAGTCCCTTAGATTGATGTCCGCTGTCCTCATAGGGATCGGTTACACCTCTTCCTTAACTTAAAATACTTTGTTGACATTAAAGTTAATAAAAGTTTACGACTACTACTGGAAACACATGTGTCCATCTCTGTCTCTTCATCTTGTCTTACTAAATCCAGTCCATAAAACACATGGGGTTCTTGCTTTTGGAGTATCAGGGTAAAAAATGTCTCTTGAAAAAAGAGGACCCAACTGAATCAAAAAAATTTTTTCCCTCGCAAAGATAAAGAATTGTTTTTCGACCCAACAAAATACTGGAAAATACTTTTTAGAGACGGCTAAACGGAGTTGCTGATCAAAAACCAATAAATAAACAGGCGAAACTACCACTAATCCAGTTGGAGTTGTTTTTAGGCAAGCGTAAATATGCATGAGGGTCGTTCAAAAAGTTCTACTCCGCACCCAGAAAGAAGAGCTAGCAAAACATTTTTGTTGCGGCAACACACTATCACTTCATATAAAACTATAAAAACTAATTCAGATTTCTATCTTAATTTCCGTGCAGTAAAGGTCTATGGAAAAGTCGGAGGAGTGCGATAAGTCTAAAAATGGACGAAGAGGCACGAGTAGCCATAAACTATCTATAAAAGAAAGGAATAACACCCAAGGAATTTCATGAGGAAATGGTACAGATACTTGCTAAAGTCTGCTCTTTCTATACAATTGTGAAGAAGTGTGCCGCGGAATTCGAGCAAGACGGGAACAACACAGAAGATGACCTTTGGCCAGGTCGTCCAAAAACCTCAACCCCTGACGAACAAGTTGATGCCTTTCATTACATTGTTTTCGATACTGATGATTTCTAGTTTATTCCACACTATTTTAACTGAGATCTTGAGAGTGAGCAAGCTGTTTGCAAGATTGTTTTCAAGAATGCTGGCGCCATAGGACAAGCTGAAAAGGGTTGACATTTCCTAGACATTTCTGACTCACTTCCAGGCTAACCCTAAGAAATTCTATCGCAGATGGAAACCTAGGTTCACCAATTCAATGAAACCTGGGTGGACCTCTTAAAAACCGAATCAAAGATGCTCATTAAACAGTAGAAACACTCTGGTTCCCCACTCCCAAAAAAGTTCAAGCAAGAAGGGTCTATTGGTAAGGTGATGGCTTCTGTTTTTTTTTATTCTGAAGTCGCAATCATGATAAACTACCTAGAAAATGGAAAAACTACTTACGGACAGTACTATGCATCAGGTTTACGACAACTGAAAGAAGTAATCAATTCAAAATGCAGAGGGAAGCTGAGGGCAGGCGTGATCTTGCTCCAGGATAACGTACCTCTTCACACTACTCAGGTTGTAGTTGCTGAAGCAGACAATTGTGGCGTTGAATTGCTACCAAATACCCCTTACTGAACAGACTTGGCTTCAGCTGACTTCTTCCTTTTTTCCTAACCTCTAATCCCACCTGAGTGGTCACCATTTTGTAAACAAAAATGAAGTCATATGTGTTGTGGAGGAGGTTTTGGAGGACCAGAATGTCACCTTCTTCTGTGACCAAGTGCATTGATGTCTTTAGAGACAAAATATTGAAAAAGTGTTTAGTTTCTCTGACTCCTAGCTGAGGCTTAGAACTTTTCGAACGACTCTCGTACTCAGCACCAATCTCATTGATATCAATTAAAAGGTAAATTGATTTAAATTTTTCCTGAAATTTTCACAATGTTATAGTATATTTTGGTGAAATGAAAGTGTTTTTATTCAAAAGGAACTATTTGTAGTCTCATTTGCTGCATTTTGTTTAAGAGCAAAATGTAGTATTTTCTTATGCCAATGAAACATTGCATTAACTTTCAATTAAGAGTTTGTGTACCTCTAGCCAAAGAAGGTAGTGTGAAAAGATCACAGAAGGGTTAAAAACCACTTTAAGGTATTTGAGCATTGAAGGAAAGTAGAAGAGGAGTACCAATAATTTGGCAGAGAACACATAATGATAGTTATGGCTCGAAAAGAGGAGTGACGGATTAATAAGTGGCTAACCCTCTGAATACAATTTGGGTTTTTGATTGGCCCCAGCTGAGTCACTTGAAGGAGGGTGTTGAAAAGCATGAAACAGTTGATAATTCCAGGTACATCCCTGAAGATGTGTCCAGAGGTATTACTTGATGTATGAATATTAAGAATAGGATAGCACTGGGAATTTGACAGTACTCACACTTGGTAGTTAAAAGGTTAAAATACGAAAAAAAAAACTTTTACCTTATGAGCTCTGAAAGGATCAAAGATGCTTACGATACAAAACATCAAAAGACAAGAAAAGCTGCTTATGTAAGAAAAAGTCGACTTGAATTAATAAAAATAACTATGTTCCAATACAATTACTCCTAATGTTATACTAATCCAGATTTAACTTTTGACTTTGAATTTTTATTTAAAGGTGAATAAGTACTCTAATGTTTATCTCTGATTATTCATGTATACATTTTACTATTTGGTAACTCATTACTGTTATCTTGTTTTACTTATTTGGTTTATTTACAATCTATTTTACTGATTGGGAAAAGTTTGTCTTCCCAGTAGATAGCTACATACCTTTTAATATGCATGTGTACTTTTTGGATCTTGAAGAACGATTTAATTTTGTTTCGAATAGAAAAAGAGGGGCTCTAATCAGGAGGGAATCTTTAACAATAAACAATAATCAGCTGAGGTAAGTAATTGTACAGAATTTAAATCTACAATCATCAAAAGATAAAAAGATTAATATATTGTCTAAGTAAAATAACTATTCAGATTTAATTAAACATTTCTAATTAGATTTTCCAATACTTTTGAAAGTTGAAGATATAGAATATTCATACAGCGTTATTGCTTTATTAGGACAAACAATCGGGATTTAAAAAAATGTTTAAACTAACAAACTTCTTATGTGACATTTGCTTTAATTTTCTTAAATTTTAGAAAACTGGAATTTTTCATTGAACAAAAATAACTTTGCGTAATTTGTGGAATCTCTTTTCTGTTATGTGGATTTGTCGTTTATAGTAACAATCATCATATTGGGATTCTTAGTGATAGGGATGATATTTAGTCAAACCTCCACTCACCAACGACCAATATTAGCATTAGTATAACCATGATACACTAATACTAAATACAATAGAAGGAAAGACAAGATAAACTCAATTACACATACAGAAACATGTGTGTATTATAGACATACTAGTATTATTGAAAAAATATGTCCAAGCAGATAGAATATGCATATATTGTTTCAGGGACAAGCTGAATGTAAAAGGGGTACAAGGATGGGGAAAGCCTTACTTGATAAAATTGAAGGGTATTATGATACGTGTACACAATTCCGAGAGGAGACTGTAGAGAAGAGGAAAATCTCATATTTTGTTTTGGCGCGCTATTTAATTCAACACTGAATTTCACCCAATCAGGATGACTTATCCCATTCAGCCCGGACCTTCACTTCCGGCTAGCAAAACGGGTGAGCGGCCAAACACACTTTCTTCGGCTTGAGACGGCGACCAGAACGGACGTGTTTCTGGTCGCCCCTGCTTAGCGATGCCCTTTAGCTAAACACGCCACCCAGTGAGGACATATCACTGTGGCTTTAACCCTAGCAGCAGCAACATGGACACTCAGCGAGGGAACCTTCTAATTTATGGTTTCTTTGCGTCTAATATATTTTAGACCAAGGAATCCCAGTTGAATATGAATTAGATACGTTCAGCATGCCTTCCACAAGCACCACAAAAATTTACTATGTCGATCCGAGCGCCACTCCGCTCTCGACACAAAACTACACTGTGACTTTGAATACTTCCCTCACACGTCCAACGACACGCTGCCATTTCCAGCATCCCGCTAAGCCATTTCGTCTCAAACATCCAGCAAGCCTAAACACCACGAGTCTTGCAGCACCAAGAACAAACCTCCTCAAAGCTGCTAATAAAGTATTTTCGTTATTGTGTGTTGTTTAAATCAAAGTCTCGTAATTCATTTCTAGTGCCTAAAATATATAGTGTTAGGGAAATTAATTAATTCCCTCAACAACTGCTATAAGACAAAGAGAGGGTGATAAAGAGTAAAGAAATGAGTGACAAGCAACAGGGTTAAAAATAAAGGTATATTCATGAATGTAATAACATGATACAGATAGAAGAAGTCCGTTTGATTGAGGTTCTGTTTGTGTTGTGGTTGTACTTGGCTGGACGGACAATAGTCAGAGGAAGGATCAATTTGGCGCTCAAGGCTTCGGCTTAGCATGTGTGGCATGGATTGGAAGTAGTTGCAGATGGACGGACAGTAATTAAAGATATGTTTAGTTTCCTTTTTGCTTCATGAATGGCGAGGACTACCATTCTTTTCTATCGATAAGAGCTGGCATCAGAAAATATTCAAGAGGTCGATGTATGTCATTAGTGTTGTAGATGAGGAAGTTGAGTCTTATGTGCTGCAGCTGGGAAGAGTGGATATGGCTGTGAGAGTTGTAGCTGTGCGGATTTTCAGTTGGTAGAACGCCGGTTGAGTTGCTGGGTTTTTGTACTTGTGTAGTCAGGACTTGTGTGGCGCTCTATCTGAGAACGAGTCATGAAGTTGATAATAGCCGTATCCAGGAATTGCTGGCTGCTTCTATAAGTGTTTGTTGGTCCGTTGGTGCGCTTAGTTGAACACTGCTCTGGAGAAAGGTATATTTCGTTGCTGGGCCAATGGCCAAGTGCGTATGTTACGACCAGGGCACAAATGATGGCATACTGGCTGGCAACACATAACAATAGATTCCGGCACACACACACACACACACACACACACACACACACACGATTCTACCAGTGTTACTTTCACATTGATCGAAGAGGGTCACACAATTTGCCCACACATTCCATTGGAAGGGTAAGCTATTAGCCAGTGTTCAATGTGGACGAGTATCATGCTATTTTTTTTTACCCTAACAAAGAGTCATAAATCGTCGAGAAATTTGATCGGGACAAGAAGACTCAAATGGCCATAGTGGGAGAAAGAGATGAAGTCTTTACTGTTAAAAAATAGAGGCAAAAGAGTGAGAATAGTTTGTCTGTTTATGAGCACCCTAGAGAACACGCCACTTCTCAAAGGGAGAGTTATTTATTGTCTATTTACAATCATTTGTAACTATTTGGCGTAAATTTTTTTTTTTGACAATAGATATTATAAAACAAATATAGTTTAGAAGAATTAGGCAAATAAAAGGGACATTTAAAAAAAATTGTCAGTTGATTTTGCCATTCTTAAATGCAAGTCTTGATCTTTTCGATGAAACTTACTCGAAATTTGTCTGCGTTAATGAATTTATTTATTCATGATAGCTTTTTATTTAAACTTTTGGTAACTGATTATTGTTTAATAAGAACCAACAATGACTGTCGGTGGAGACCACCTTCGGACCCTGAGAAGCCTCACACATAAATACGCGAAACATGTTATCAATTCAACATATGGAGTCAAGCCGGCTCCACACGTTGACTTGATGACACATCGAGTGAATGCCGTCACACACACACACACACACACACACACACACACACACACACACACACACACACCTCTATTGAAACACAATTCAGAAAACAGATTTTAGAATATTGGTTGATATATGATCATGAGGTTAATGATTCATTGCAGGTGTCAGCTTGGATAATTCTGTTAACACAGATGTTTTAAAGAGTATTTTTTCATTCGGCTTCTGTTAGAACTTAATTGAGGACGTTTTCTTTTTACTAAGTTTTATTCAAGTTATCTGAGATTAGGTTTATGCACCTAATTTTAAAATGATGATATAGTGCCAATTCCTAATCATAAGGAAAATAGGTTCTAAGTAAAATTCAAACTTAGCTTTCACTGAATTCAAATACTTTTTATATGCCCTGTGACACGATGGAATTTTGGTGTATTAGTACAGAGAGT
The DNA here is from genome assembly GCA_963585895.1 of Sepioteuthis lessoniana. Taxonomy (NCBI): domain Eukaryota; kingdom Metazoa; phylum Mollusca; class Cephalopoda; order Myopsida; family Loliginidae; genus Sepioteuthis; species Sepioteuthis lessoniana. Next base: position 92,345,796 of record OY757904.1, read on the forward strand.
TAGATGTATGAGCATGTATGTGTCTATACATATGTGTATAGTTGCGAATCAACCATAGATATAGATGTGTATATGTATATTATGTATATATATATATATATATATATATATGTGTGTGTGTGTGTGAGTGTGAGTATATATATATATATATTCATGTAAGGGCCTATGTGTGTCTTTGTAGTGTCTAACAAGATGAGGGAAGAGGAAGTAATTCATCCACCCACCACCAGCCCAGCTGGCTTGTAGGTCAACACGTGAGTTTGAGAGAAATGATCTCGCGACCTTAAAAAAAGAGGGAATGACCAAGCACTTCATGTTTCTCGGATGGTGTGGAATTATCCTGAAAATACTGGAAGGTTCGACTACCCCGTGGATACAATAAAACTCGCTCCCGTTCTCAGGGGATGAGAAAACCCGAGCCACAGGTGCAAATGTGAGGTAGAGAAGTGAGCGAGCTAGCAGTGACTGGAGAGCCAAGTTTGACGAAGATAAAAGCAGTTGTTAGCGGTTATAGAGATAGCAGAGAGGCAGGCTAGTATTCACACTGCACGCCAGAGAGGAGGACCAGAGCGTGTCACTCCAGAACCTGGTTCTGGAGTGACACGCCCGACCCGTCCATGAGCAGGTCCAATCTCTCGAATCGTGTTGTCTTTTCTTTTTCTTTGTTATTGTGACACCCACCATTCTCTGGGTTCGCGCACTGTGATGCGCATCACTAGAGTACACGGTATCCTGACATCCCTGCACAGCAGAATGTACAGCAGTGTGACGAAATGCACAAAGTATGCATAATGTACTATGAGTAGTGTGCAGGCAGCAGGTAAGGCAGTTACGTCACAACCTATAGAAGCTTGCTTACAACTGGCGAGTCCTTGTGCTGGACTACAACATAGTTGTAGGTGAGTTCGAACTCGAAGTTCCCTTTCAGACTTATACTCTTAAGAAAGGTATGAAACTTCTCATCCTAAGCTGTGGGTTAAATAGTAATATTACATTGTTTCTATGAGGATAGTTTTGGCATTAAATAATCCACGAAGATTGATATACCATTAAATAAAGAAACCTGAGCATTTGAAAATTGAAAAAAAAATTCCTTTAGTTTATTGCAAGTCAATTCTAACTTTCATTGTGTTCAAAATCAGTTGAAATAAGATTTTGCCGATTTTTCACAAGTAGAGAACAATGGCATTGGCACAGTTTGTAGATCTAATAATTTGTAATAGATAGATATGGTTTTAAGTTTAGATTTTTCCTTTCTCTTATATTGGTTGCCTGACCAAAACTAAAGAATCCAGTTTGCCTGACCATTTTACTATAGCTGGAGTAGGGGAGGGAGAAGTAAGTGATTTCCAGAAAGCATTATCACAAAAGTGAAACATAGCCTTGTCCAGCATTTGAACTCGGCTTGTCGTGTCCATTTTCTAAAACGATAACTGTTACGCCGAGTAACTTCGAAAATAACAATAGGTTAAATAATATTTTCACATATCTAAAATAGGTAAAATATGGCATTACATGAAAATATGTGTTTATACAGTTTTGATTGTGTAATCGTAATAGTAACATTACACTGATGTAGTTACTAACTTCATTTTCCTAAAAATAGATATGTCAACGAAACCCATAAAACATATAAATATCTATGAGTTTAAAAAGGTAATAAATGCTGAAGCAATGATACAAAATATTGTGTTTATTGGATAGATAAAAAACAAGTTATTGAAGATACTTTGAAAGATTTACAAAAGGTGACCTTGCCGCGACCTGCTCACAAACATAAACAGATCGGATTACTCGTTCGCCCTAGAAAAATTACATCCGGGTACGGCCGGAAATGACTAAGCCCTTTTCGACCCTAACCGGCTGTTACAGCTAAGATGAGGGAATAAATAACATTTAACAACATTTACAAAACACTTCTGCCAGAAATAACTCTAAAAAATGGGATTAATTATCTTGTCTAGCCTATATCAGGCTAAAGTAGGATTTATTTTCTACGTCCATTTTTTATGGAAGAACTTTCTATTTACGTGGCGCAGCAGAGTGGAATTCGTTCCCTTAGTATATAAACAAGGCTTCGTTGGCGAAAAATTCCGAGGTCCGCGGACGCTCTCAGGAGCCACGAGGTCGAATCCTAAGTATCGTGGTTGCATTCGCTTTACCATCAATTCTAGTGGTAGATTCACCCTTTTTTTCCCATCACATTGATATGCACTAAAGGTCCTTTTAAGGACCATTAGAGGTCGTCCGTTTGGCTGCGCAGCGCTAAAGGCACGGGTTAGCTACCGTTTCGCTATCTGTGCAGCGCTAAGATAACGCCAATCTTAGCTGCGGCCTCCTGGCCTGTTCGCTCGACAGCACAGAGCTTTGGCACCGCAAAGCCTTAGCTACCGTCCCGATACGTCCGCAGAGCTTTGGCGCGGGAAAGCCAAAGCTACCGTCTCGACTCGTCCCCACAGCTTTGGCACGGCAAAGCCATAGCTCTCGTTTCCCATACGTTCGCACAACTAGGGGCACGACAAATCCCTAGTTTCACCGATTCGCTCGCTCGACTTCATATGTGCTAAGGCCTGGCAAACTTTAGCCACGGTTTCCCTGTCCGTTCACTTGGTCCGTAGTACTAAGACACGCCTCAGTCTTAGTCACTTAGTCACCACTCAGTCGCTCGACTCTACACGACCAAGCTGCTAACACCGACTTCGACCACGACGCTCCAGCAATGCAGCATCCAGTCCACGTACGACTCACTGTTACGGACTGTTCTAGCATTGCAACAACTAGCCTATGTACGACTCGCTGTACGGGCTAGCAACCAGATCGACACCCCCCGGTTAACCCAATGTACTGTCAAAATCGGGACATCGATTTACCAACCACGACCGACCTTAGCTACCAGCAACGATCATCCAGCTGCATTCAACGACTCGACCGACCTCAGCTTCCTTCAACGATCGTCCAACTGCATTCTACGACTCGGCCGACCTCAGCTCCCCGCTACGATCGTCCAGCTGCATTCTACGACTCACCCGACAACTACCCTCATCGAACATCCTGTTGCGCACATCTACATCTCGACCATACCAGCTATCGACATCCCCCATCTAGCTGAAGACCCAAATACAACCGCCACGGACTTTACACACACGTTTGTAAATCTGACTAAATTGTCACTTTTGTTGTATTTGTTACCTCGCCTTTGTTTCCTTCGTTGTCTTCGGCTGTCATTACTCGCACGCATTAAACTTAAAACATTTGCAGGGTCGACATGTTTATCGGCTCCGCAACAACTTTAAGTTAAAGTTAGTCGAGGGTAACCCTAAGGCTCCCTTTTCAATAGCTACTACACCAATGTGTAGGGGAGGGCGCTACTCCTTCAAGTTAAAAGATGCGCAAAAAATTGTTAGGTTTTGTTTAATGATGACCTTCTTTTGTCTGAACTTGCCGCGACCTGCCGATAAACGTAAACAGATCGGATTACTCGCTTGCCTTAGGAAAATTATATCCGGGTACGGCCAAAAAATGACTAAGTCCTTTTTTTACGACTTTGACATCCCATTACAGCTAGAAAAAAGGGATAAATTAAAATTAACAATATTTACAAAACACTTCGGCCAAAAATAACTTGATAAAAATGGAATTAATAGTCGTCGCCAGCTTATAGCAGGTTAAAAAAGTATTTAATTGCTACACCCATTTTTTATAAAAGAATTTCCTATTCCCGCGGCTGGGGCTGTGTGTCATAGCACCTTCTTAATATCAACAAGCCTTTTTCAACGCTCGTGGGCGCGTTCTTCCCGAAGAACACCGTAGAGCCTGTTCTGGACTTCCGTCCGGAGCGTGGCTCTGCAAAAGGAACAATGGCAGACTTGGGGCCTTTTAGGCACCTAGTTTCGACTAGGCTACCCTCGGGTGGGCGAGCTACACTTTTGTCTCCTTTGTAACCCATGTATGGCACTAGACCTCGCGTCTAGTTTAAGCCGTAAACTGGCATACGTGCCCGGACCCACATTTGGGTTCGTGAAACTGCTTGCCTCATCAGGCTCACATTGCACCAAGTTAGCCGATCAGCAGCATAGACCAGCAGGGTTCGAATCTCGGCTCGTTCCCGACCTCCACTCCGCTTTATCACCACTTTAATCGGCCTTCGGGCTTTTGACCTTGTGTCAAGTCGTGTCTGGTGGGAGGCAGCGACAAATATCGGCACGTTCTTTGCGGAGCTCATATGAGGAAAAGAATCCTACGTTATTCGTGATTGGATTCGTCTCACCGCCACTTCTAGTGGTAGATTCAACAACTTTTTTTACGGTCCTTTTTAAGGGCTATGAGAGGTATCCTTCTGCGGGTCGGAGTATCTCTGGCGGTCATTAACGACCAGTCGAAATAGACAGCCAGGAGGCAAATACGAAGAGGACTCACTAAGACCAGCCGGTCTTAACCATCGCTCGGTTCCGCTCATCCGTTCGGCCGCGCAGCGCTAAAGGCACGGGTTAGCCTTTTGCTCCCACTTAGATACCTGCGCAGCGCTAAGATAACGCCAATCTTAGCCATGCCCCCCCCCGGCCTGCTCGCTCGATAGTGCAGAGCTTTGGCGCCCAAAAGCCTTAGCTACCTCTCACAGCTTTGGCGAGAAAAGCCTTAGCCACCACCACAGCTTTGGCGCGAAAAGCCTTACCTACCGCACAACTTTGGCGCGAAAAGCTCAGTACTAAGACGCGATTAAGTCTTGGCAAACCGGTCGCTCGATCTGTATGCTACCAAGCTGTCAGCACTGACTTCGACCGCGACGCTGTTACAGACGCTCCTGCATTCTACGACTGATCTCAGCTTCCAGCAACGATCATCCAACCGCACCTACGACTCGAACATACCAGCTACCGACATCGCCCATCTAGCTGGAGACCGAACGCTACGATCACGTCTGTAATTTCTGACAATAAATTGCCATCCTTGTTGTATTTGTTACCTTGCCTCTTTGCCCTCTTCATTGTCTTTGGTTGTCACTACTCGCACGCATTAAACTAAAATTCATTTGCGGGGTCGACTCGCTTATCGGCTCCGCAACAAACTCAACAGAAATAGAGCTGATACTGTAGAAGAATTAGCTAAAAACTGAATTCTAGTCATTCAACGATTCATTGTCATCTGAAACATCTTAGAAATGTAACTAAACTTAAGAAAATAGGTTCCTTACAATTTGACAGAAGTTAGCCATAAAGCAAGAATGAACATTTCTACTATTTATTCTCATGAATCGATGTTTCGTTTTTTGGATCGCTGATGAAAAAGAGATATTTTGTAAGAAATATAAAATAACATGCACGCACAAAAATAAAGATCAATGTAGGCTAACAGACTAAAGTGCAATCCAAAATATATCTCAACCTAAAGAAAGTTTAGGTGTTTGGTAGAGTTGCATTAGTGTGATCAACTTTGAGTTGCTACCAGTCAGTATTATAAACATAGCAGAAATTCAGTGTTGACAGTTTAAGTATCGAAACAACAATAACTTAGTTTTATCATGATACGTATTATATCAGCGTATGGTTGCAAGAAAGAACAAAAACAGTTACTAAAAACAAAGAACTCGAAGACACGTAAAAATTTTAACAATTGTACTGAAAAACAAATAAGTAAAAAGTTCAAATAACTTGGTTATATAAACGTGTTGATATGGAATTAAAAAGTGGAAAAATATCCTATGCTTAGTTGTGGTCGGATTGTTAGACTTGCGCGCGCGCGGTCAATCAGATGTTACGAGTGCAGAGAGGAGAGGAGTGTTTAGCGATTTACGGGTTAGTTGCTTCCTTCAAAGCGTAGAAGAGGAAAGTCAATGTGGGTGATGCGTGGTTTCGAGTTTCACCTCTCTCTCTTTCATTCTTTCTCAGATCTGGAGTTCCAGTCTTTTGGTCGTCTGCCTTCTTTTGATCTGGCTCCGCTGTCGAGAAATTTGTCTTTTATATCGTTTTTCTCTTCTGATCGGATCAAATTGGGTTTTCTTTGTTTTTACCGCGAAGGTCATGGATTGACCGAAAAACTACTTTTAATTATTTTTATTTTTTGATAAATTTCATCGACATTTTGCTATGCGCTGATACTATACGCAGAAGCTCCTTTTTCCATTTTGAAGAAAGTCTCGGCATCGATAACATCCAGTGAATGTTCTCGTGGGCGCTGGTTGCAATCATTATTTTGTATGTAAGATAAATTAGTCTTTTAATTTCTCGTACACACAAAATAATGAACTCTTTCGGTTATTTAACATACGTGTATGACAATGCAGCGGAGGAGAAAAAGAGGGGATGATAAGAAGTAAAGGAATGAATAACAAACAATAAGGGTTAAAAACAAAGAGAAGGTATATTCTTGAATGTAATAAAAAAGGTAATACAGATAGGTCTGTTTGACTAAGTGTTCTATTTGTGTTGTGGTTGTACTTGTCTGGACGGACAGCAGGTAGGAGCGGGTACGAGATAACCGCCCAGAGGTTGATAAATGGCACTGATTAAGTGGATGAGGATGTTAGATCTTTCATCAAGAACGACAACCAAAGCGGTCATCTGCCTTAAGTAACTCTTCTCTATTGTAAAATAAAATTAATCCTTTTTCTCCTTTCCAAGATACCACACGTGTGTTTATTCCTCCGTCTATACTAACACTACATTCCCTTATTCCACGACATGGCCGACTCAACAGGTTATGGGCCTTGTAGAAAAGAGAAAGGAAATAAGTTTAGTAGGTTGCTATTTGACGGAGAAGAGACCAAATAGGAAATTTGGGAAACAAAATTTTTAGGATACTTCCGCACGTAAGGTTTAAAAGACGCCATCTTAGGCAAAAACCTGAACGGAGATGAAACTGATAAGGAAACGAATGAAGAACTCTACGCCGAATTAATTTAATTTCTGGGTGACAAAATCCTGTCCCTCATCATGAAGGAAGCCTCAGATAATGAAAGGGAAGCCTGAGGATATTACATGACCACAATGCTGGTTACGGTAAGTCAAGAATTATTTCTCTTTATACAAAATTAACGTCACTGAAAAAGGAACCAAATGAAAGTGTGACAGATTATGTCATAACAGAAGCAACGTTTACAGCATTAAGAAATGCCGGGGAATCATTAAGTGACGGTTTGATAATTGCCATGATTTTAAAAGGACTGTCTGACACGTCTAATCCCTTTTCTATATAGCAGTAAAGAATTAACATACTCGGAGTTTAAAACACAACTTCGAAGTTTCGAGGATACCGATAAATACCGTCACAACTCAAATGACGACAATGTCATGAAATTGACAAATTCATTTTCGAAAGAGACGACAAATGATGTATCGTGGTTTACGTGTGACAGGAAAGGGCATTTAGTAAAAATATGTCCTAATAACCTCATGAAAAATAAATGGTGTAGCTACTGTAAAAGTCAGGCCCATAAAAAGGAGTCATGCTGATATAAAAAGGAAGATACTATCAAGAAAGCAGCAGTAGAAGATAGTTCTTTTGTTTTTTAAGTAAATGACCAACAACAGAAAACTGTTATACGTAAAGGACTTACGATGCGGGGGTTACTTTGCATATATTTAAAGATATAAGTAAATTTAAAACTTTTGATGACTCATTCCAACCAGATAACCGTTTTATAAAGCTGGCTGACAGTACCAAGACTAAAGGGGCAGCAACAAAACGGGGTGACGCTGGGATATACCTTGTAGATATGGACGAAAACCACGTGACCGTCTCTTTAAAAGGGGCACTATATATACCTTCCTATCAACAGAATATACTGTTATGTCTGCCACGGTAAACGGGACGACTACAACATTTAAGAAAAATTATGATGAGATGGTGTACTGGAATGGTACTGCGAGGGCTGCTACGATATTCATAATTGGCACCGGATACTTGGTCAATGCAATTATGATGACATTAAGAAATAACATTATGAAATTGAGGGAATGAAGATTAAAGAGATAATAGGCACTCTAAACAAGGACTGTGAAATCTATATCCAGGGAAAATTTTCTCAGAGCAGACATTAACAATCCGACAGACATGAAACATCCATTTTTGAACTGGCACACACTGACTTAGCTGGCTCAAAAGACTCAGTCGATATGAACGGACACAGATATGACATCAAATTCACTGATGACTTTTCCAGTGCAGTATTTGTATATTTTCTGAAATCTAAGAACGATACTGCTTCTGCCACTAAAAGATTATTGCTGATACTACCCACTATGGTAAGATAAAATCCCTAACGGGTCAGAATTCAAGTCAAACGATTTCCAGAAACTACTCTGTGATAATAGTATTAGACATGAAATTTCTACCCCTTATTCACCCCACCAAAATGGGACGGCAGAAAGAAATTGGCGAACCCTATCTGAAATGGCTAGATGCATGATTATTAAAAATAGCTTGCTTAAAAACTTATGGACCTACGCTGTGATGACATCTGCTATAATCAGAAACAGATGTTTCAACGACCGTCTGAAACAAACCCCATACTATATGATAATAGGAAGGAAGCCTAACCTATCAAATATGCACATTTTGCGATCAATATGTTATGCCTACAAAAACTTGACGAAAAAGCTAGATCCAAAATATGAAAAAGGGATATTCGTTTGATATGATAGAAACAGTCCCTCACATATAGTCTTTTATCACGTGAATAAAAGAGTCCTCAAACATGGCTTATAAAATTTATTACCAAAATGACAAATCAGCAGACTCAGACTTATCCAACCAATAACGATGATAAGGAGGAGGAGGATTTCTTCCAAAAGAAGAATATACAAAAACAGAGATCAGTTATAAATCCAGATCCACAAATTAAGATATCTGATTCACAAGACAACACATAGATCGAGGAAGATAGTAAACTTCGACATTACACCAGAAGAGAAAGAAAAGCCCCTCAACACTTAAATGATTATATAACAAATTCTGAGGAAGACAGTGATCAGGCATTGATCAACATTGATTATTGTTATAAAGCCACTTGTAACTTACCACTATCTTATAAAGAGGCATTAAATGCTTCAATGCACACTGCTGGATTGAGGTAATGTATGAGGAAATGGAATCCCTAAAGATAAATGATGTTTTTGAGTTGACACCTCTATCATAAGGTAAAAAGACAGCAGTAAATGGGTTTACACGATCAAGAAAAACCCTGATGGATCAGAAAGATACAAAGCAAGATTCGTTGCACGATGATTCAGTCAAACAAAGGGGTTAGACTATCAAGAAACTTTTTCCCCTATTGCAAACATCACCTTAGTACCCATCTTAATACAAATGGTAGTACAATATAATCTAACTGTCCATCAGGTGGATGTAACCACAGCCTTTTTACATGGACCAATTGATTATGAAATTATTGTTGAACTGTTGGAAGGATTTGAAACAAAAACAGAGGTGATAGATTAGTCGATAGGTTAAATAAATCTCTATATGGACTGAAGCAATCAAGCCGGAACTGGAATAAAATGCTACATGATTGCTTCCCCAGAAAAAAAAAAACTTTATACAAAATCCGGCAGGCCACGGTGTCTACATGAAACAAAATGAGAGAATAATAATCATATCATAGGTTGACGCAGATGATAAAGTTATCTCCCTTAATAACGTCAAGAAGATGTTGATGTCAGAATTTAAAATGAAAGATTTGGAAGAACTCAATTATTTCATAGGAATAGGCTTCGACATAACGCAAAGATGTGTGAAAATGAACCAAAAGAGATATATAGGAAGGGTGTTAGAAAGGTTTGATATGTCCATTTGCAAACCAAGAACAAAACACTGTGCGAACAAAGGATTGATCTCAGTAAGACCAGTGACCCTGTTGACACAAGAAAATATGTGGAAATTATCGGGAGTCTAATCTACCTGATGACCTGTACTTGACCAAACTTGAGCTCTACTGTAGGAAAATTATCGCAGCATCTATCAGAACCGCGTCAACAACATTGGGTTGCGGCTAAACATATTTAAAGATATTTAAGAGGTACATCCCAATATAATCTGTGTTATAAGAAAAGTGAAGAACTAAGGATCTTAGTTTATAGTGATGCAGATTGGGCATCTGATCAGGGAGATCGAATTAGTACAACTGGATTTTGTTTTTATCTTAACAAAGATAGCTCTCCAATCTCGTGGAAGTCGAAGAAGCAACATTCAGTTGTCAACCTTTGAGGCTGAATATATAACCCAAGCTAAAACGACACAAGAAAGTCTATATTTAATTCAACAAATAAATGGAATGGACTCTCAACACAGATATGAAGCTGTGAAAATACTTGGAGATAACCGAGGTGCAATCGCACTATCTAAAGATCCTGTAAATTGACAAAGTTGCAAACATATAGATATCAAATATCATTTCATGAGGATTCGTTGCACAAGAAGAAAACAGAGATCGTCTATTGTCTAACCACAAATATGATTGCTGATGTAATGACAAAACCAATGACAAAATTAAAATTAAAGATTCAAAAGACTTTTATTTGGAGTTTAAATTCTTTTTGTATTGTGCTCTCATAAGTATGGGAATAAAATAAAATATAAATATGAGAACATGCGGAGGTGTTAAAAGATTTTTCATCAAGAACGATAACCGAAATTAATCCTTTTTCTTCTTTCCAAGACACCTCGCGTGTGTTTATTCCTCCGTCAATACTCATCCTACATTTTCTTATTCTATATGGCTAACTCAACAAAGGATGTAAGGTCTCTTGCACAAAACGTGGAATCGTGGGAAGAATGGAGACAGCGGCGGACTGCTACCTTTAACAGGGTCTCGTCGCAGCATCTACTTACAGTCGGTAAGACGCCTACGGAGTTTGCATGCTTGTACAGTCAGGACGTGTGCTGAGCTCTATCTGAGAACAAATCGCAAAGTTGATAATAGCCGTATTCGGGAATTGCTGGCTGCTTCCAAAAGAGTTTGTTGGTGCGCTAAGCTGAACTTTGCTCAGGAGAAAGGTGTATGTTGCTACACCAATGGTAAAGCGCGTGTATCACGGCCAGGTCTTAAACAGGTGAGTTCTCGCTAGCTGGCTAGCTGACATGGGCCAAGAGGGAGAACTGTGGAAAAAAGTGTACACGTATATACCTCAAGCGTATTGCTTGTGTTGCCTTCCCATTAGTCAAAGAAAGTCGCGCGATTTTTCTCTACATCATGTCTATCAGGTAAACAGTTAGCCAGTGTTCAGTGTGGACAGGTGCCGTCCTATTTTTGACCTTGAATAAACGACATGAATCATAGCGAAATTTGAGTATGAAATATGTTTGATCAATTACAAAGGTATGAGGATCATTAGATAAGTTTCCAGACTTTTTTTTCGTATGGGCACTTTTATTGATAGTATAAACATGAAACTCTAGTACCCTTCGAAGTAATCTCCTCTGGCTGCAATGCACTTGTACCGTTCTAACAACTTCTGGAAGGTCCATGGTGGTTCTCTTGTGTGAGCGTGTCAATGGCCTTCGTCACAGCCTCTTTCATCTCCTCAATTGTCTCATAACGACAGCCTCTGAGCTTAGGGAATAAGCAAAAGTCACAGGGAGCAAGGTCTGGGCTATTGGGAGGCCGAGGAACTGTTTTGATGCCGATCTTGGTCAAATAGTCCGTGACAAGGATGGAGTAGTGAACTGGTGCATTGTCCTGGTGGAAATGCCACTGACCCAATTTGAAGAGTGCTGGCCTCTTCCGACGGAATCTCTTCCTGAACTCCCTTAAAACCTCAACATAGTAACCTTAAGCCTAACCCTTTGGCTAATCAACTCTGGTGTATTGACTTCCTTACTCCTCCCACACCTCTCATCATCCCTCAAAGACTCCCTGCCTTCCTTGAATCTCTTATGCCACTCAAAGACTGATGCTCGATTCATGCAAGATGCTCCAAAAGCAGTCTGAAGCATTCCATACCTTTCTTTGGCATTTTTTTCAAGTTCAAAACAGAATTTTACGACAATTTTAAATGCCTGTACAAAAAGGTATGGAAACCTATCTTATGCACCACGTATTATGTTCCATTATGATAATACACAGCCCTATAGTGCAATGATTGCATTTGAAAGGAGTGAAAACCTATGTTGGGGAAAAATCTACACTTTCTCTATTCTTAGATCTTAGTCAATTCGATTACTTTTTGATGACAACCCATTCTGGTGTTTATAAGATTTGTTTTTAAAACACATGAAATGGTAGAGACAACACATTCTTCATTTTTTAAAACTGAAAGAGAAACAAAATAGTTTTTAAGGACTATGAAGTTTTGAAAAGAGTTTATTGGTCATGATAGCGCCAATAGTAATGAATAAATTCTAATTAAACTTGATTTTTTTAAATCTAATCCTAAATTTGGACATCTATAGTATTACTTGATATTATTCTATCTTGGCACACACGACAATCAAATGGAAATAGATTTTCACAAAAACTATTTGATATTGCATTGTTGGGAAAATGAATTCAGAGAAGAGAAATATCAATTTCATTTATTTGATTTATCATACACGAAAGTGTGTGTTTTTTCTTTTATTATTTTCCAGACAATCTTGGGGTTTCAAACTTCGACAATTTATTTCCTGTTGGATTGGATAGTTAGAAATAATAACCAATAACGTACCTCTTTATGGTAAAAAAACGAAAGAACCCCCCCCCCAAACCTAACAAAATCGACCCCACAACCCCCCCCCAAACAAAAACTAACAGACAAGGAGTTGAAATGAAAATGAATAAAACTAGAAGTGTCATAAAAATGAATAAAACTAGAAGTGTCATAAAAATGAATAACTAGAAGTGTCATAATAACTAGAAGTGTCATAAAATAACTAGAAGTGTCATAATAACTGGAAGTGTCATAAAAATGAATAAAACTAGAAGTGTCATAAAAAGAAAAAAGTAAACATCGAAACTTGATGATTTAACCCAGAGATTCTACAACGCCTTTTCTTTTCTTTTTTCTTTTATACCCCCCACCTGCTTTTTGAAGTTGGTGGAGGGCTTTGAAGGAATCGTCAATTACTCATCAAGCAAGCAGTTCTCTTGGATGTAAGGCGGGACTTCCTTCGTCTTGCGTTCGTTAGTCTCATTAAAATTAGATCCTTAATTCTTTCTCCTTCTACCTTTTGTTCTTTGAACGGTTAGGACCTTCAAATTTCTAGTCTTCACTCGTGGAGCGAAATGTACCTGATTTTTTAAAAATTTCTGTTGGTTGAACAGAATAGAGACATTGTTTCCAAATTCGGTGAGGCCCTTTATTTCCCCTCGCTATGAAAACTATCAGAGAAAGTAAGACATTTATATTTATTAATTTTGTCCTCCTTTCATACATACTTGTTCTTGAGGAAATGAGTACATTTATCTGCTTTTAGACACATTGCGAATTGTTGCAATATTTATAATATCATTATATGTACTTATTAAATTTTTAGATGTTCTCATGAGTTTATCTCGTTCTTCTTTTCTGTCTATATCACTAGATTATTACCGACCCATTGACATAATGGTGAGAGTGTTCACCAATAACCAGGGAGACGGGGGTTCAGTCCTAGGTTTGAATCATACCAAAGACTCAAAAAATGGTACTTGCTGCCTCCTTGCTTAACATTCAGCATTATAAGGTATTGATCAAGGGTAAGTGAATCAATCCAGGATAGTGAGTAGCGCTCTCCCATACACCTTGGTGTCATTGCTATTGAAAAAGGAGCCTTCGAGTCGCCATCGACTATGGTCAGCCAACTTATATCACTAGATACACTAATGCTAATATCGAAACCTGATAAGTAGGAAACGATTAAATATTCTTCCTAGTACCAAATAGCCGGTAAATTTGAAACAACACAACCTTACCGATTTACCTACTCACAGTTATAACAGAACGACAACTGATAGTTAAGAAGGGGAAGTACTCTTTTATACTTTTTTTAGTTTAATTTACATATGTACAATATTTTCACTTTCTTTTCTGTCCATTTTTACTAGGTGTGGCAGAAATACTTTCCACATTTTAAACTGTTATCTGTGAGGTGCAAGTGAACTTAGTCAAGTGGTAATGGTAGCTCCATCTTACCGTTTTTATTTTCTTTTTTCTTTTTTTTTTTTTTTTTTTTTTTTAGATACAATCAGTTACGATCCTAGCTTGGACCGACGCATTCCGTTGAACGTTTTTAAGACTGGTGAATCAGTAATTGCTAGACAGGGAGCATTTCGTGCTTATTTCATGTTATTTCAGAATGGTACTGTTATGGGTTGAAAATTTGAGAACCACAGGTTCATAGTTTAAAAGAAAGCTGCCTGGAAGATCTCGAAGCGTTCAAACTCCCACAACTGTTCAAACCGCGAGACAATTTGTTGCGCCATCTTCTACATGCTTCTGTTTTGGATTTCTGATCGAACAAAAAATGATAAGACGTTAGATCAGTGGTTCAAAACCTTTCTCTATTCATGCCCTCCTTTTGATTGATAATTTTTTAATGGCTCCTTCCTGGCCGTTTACGTAATCGCTCACTTTACAATTTCTGAAAAAAATAAACAGTGATATTTCTCTATATAAATTTAAAAACTGCTTGTCTTAAAAATCAAACTAGTTAAATGAAATAAACTTTTATTTCAGAAAAAAAAAAGTTTTGTATATCAATATACTCAAAAAATTTTTAAATTCTGCGAATAAATTTTACATAAATGCATACCAGTAACGTAAAAGCACGTGAAAGTTGAATAATTCATAGTTAATGCTTAAAGATAAAAATGTTATCATTTATTTAATCATTAATGTGACATTCATCAGTAAATTTTTCATTATCAGGCTTATTGTCTGTAATAGATGAAGATCTCCTCTTTTTATGTCAAGCAGTTATGAGTTTTTGATAGAAAGTGTGAAACACGGCTAGAATCCGCTTCAGCAAGGTAGGATGAGTGGAAAGCAATAACAGATGTTTGCTTTATCCAAGTAAAGTGGATATTTCCTTGCAATATAACTGTTTTTCTACAAATTATGTTTGAATTTACTGTTTTTGACATCTAAACAGCGTATTTATGCTAAATTGGATTGTTTAAAACAGAACTGTTTTGACATTTAAACAGCGTACTAATGCTGAACTGAATTGCTCGAAATAGAACTGTTTTGACATTTAAACTGTGTACTTATGCTAAACGGAACTATCTGAAATAAAACTGTTTTGACATTAACTCTGTGTATTGTCCAGTCGCCTGGGGTTGTAGAATATACCGACTGCACCTCTGCAGTGGTGTAAGACACCCACCCAAACGATTGTCCTGGATATGATACTAAACAATCTGATGGTGAGGTTCCAGTGATACTGGGGCTTTGGGGAATGCGGAACACCTCTTCATTGCCATTGCCCCTAGGTCTACTCTGGCCCGGAATAGTAGCATCTGATAGGGCCCTTATCTATGGGTTAAATAGAGCTAAACTGCAAACTTATGCTAAACTGAATTGTTTGAATTATAACTGTTTGACTAAACTGAATAGCTGGAAATAGAAATGTTTTTGACAATTAAACTGTGTACTTACGTTTAAACTGCGTACTTACGCCAAACTGAATCGTTTGAAATGGAATTGTACTTACGCTAAACTGAATTGTTTGATATAGAACTGTTTTGACATTTAACTGTGTATGTAAACAAAATCTATACTTATGCTAAACTGAATTGTTTGAATTAGAATTGCTTGACTAAACTAATTAGCTTGAAATAGAAATGTTTTTGACATTTAAACTGTGTACTCATGCTAAACTGAATTGTTTGAAATAGAATTGACTCTTTGTATAAAAATGGATTTGGCGTTAAATAGCTTAAAAAAGTTGATATGCCATAAAACCCAAACAACTAAACCAACCAACCATTGCTGCTCCTCTACAAGGATGGCTTTGACATTAAATAACCCACGAAGGTTGATATACAATTAAACAAAGAAACCAAACCAAACTTAAAACCATCCGATGAGACCCGCAATCTCAGATTGACTCGAAGTTCAACGTTCACCATCGAATTCGCTAACACCTGTATCTTTCCTTCCCGGGTCCAACTTAATGGCTCAGGACCTAATTTAAACTTCACACAACATGTCAAAAATAGGTCTCACTGATCTATTGAATGAATCCTAGAGTTTTACAAAATAATGAAGATAATGTCCTTTCGGTAACCACCGAAGCTCTTTATCTATTACAAGGCGTTAAAAGTCATTTAAGTAACATACATAAAAAGAAAACAGTCTTAAAGATATGTTTGATATTGTTGACAACTTTTATTACTATATCAAAGTGTTGGAATGATTTTGTTGTTATGGGAACATCTTCTTGGAAGGGACTTTTATGGTTGTCACTGCCGCAAGGAAGTGACGGGATTTTTTTAACTGACACCACCTAAAATAAATAATAAAATAATCCTTTTTTGGGCCGAGACCGTGGAGGAGAGAAGTCATTTTTGTAGTCCGGTGAATTTTCGCCGGATGTGCTGGTTTTTAAATCTTGCTGTTCCCTACAGTTAACTGAATAGAAAGTAAATCCCTCAGAGAATTTTGCTGCTGTGATGGAACTCTACCCGTGAAATATGCTGTTACCTTTGTCTGTAAAATTGTGCTGTCTTGATTTGTCCACGAGGTGTTCCAGAACTACTCTGCTGTGCTATATTCGTCCAGGCGAAATTTGCTGTTGACTATATGAGAGAATTTGTACTGTCTCGATCTTACCCACGATAGTATCCATTTGAATTTGCTGTCCTGTATAAGTGCTGAAAGGATTGCTGAATGAACTCCCATGTGTCTGCATTATTCGGTGTATTTTGTTTTCCCAAGATATGTTTTTGCCTAAGAGACTCCTCTAAATATTTTTTCCTTTCATACAAGACCCCTTTTATTGAGTTGTAGGTACCAGCTCTTTTGTTCGTTAAAGACTTATCAGTTCCTTATAATTCATGTGTGACTGTTTTTTTTTTCGAAACAATTTGCATCATTGTTACTTGATTCAGTTTTTTGATTGGTCGCTAAAGTAGCAATTATTTTTAGCGACTAATGTTTTTTACCAAATGTTGTAACTCCTTTTTATCTATTTTTATTTATTTATGGGTTATAAATAATTCTTTGATGTACGCACGAGGTACGTTTGTCTTTTCATTTTTTTCATTTTTTTTTAAAGTAGTGTTTTATTTTCCGTGAAAGGATTCGTTTTTTTTATGAAAATTAACCCTTTTAAAAGGAATCCTCTTGACGTCCATTTGGCAACTAAATGTCAGTTGATCACGCAGTGATTAGTTGCTTTAAAGCTTCTGTACTTCAATTATAAATGGGGCACCATTGGTAGCACAAACCATAATATTTCTTTACTTCGAAAAAAAAAGTGACGACTTCTTTGAAAATCATTTCACTTATCGTGTCTTTTTAAAAATTTCTGGTAAAAAGCATTTGGTCCTTTAAGTAATCTACATCATTTAACCTGACATATGCTAATAGCATAGCTTCATTATCCTTCTAAGTAGATTCGTTTAGTTGAATGGCAAATCGTTTCTCTAGTATTTGGGAGACTAGTTGCTTTTCTACATCCCTAGCTATTTCATCAATACGTTTTGATAATGAATAACTCAGTGGGATGACATTTGTGGTGACCAAATGAAATAATTTGTTTTAGTCCGTTTGGAACGCACCCAGAAAGACTTTGTGGTCAAACCACTAGAGACGCGCCGACTTGATTGCCAGCTGCGTCACGTGACGTTCCAATTCATTTTCTAGATAATAAGTTTCACGCCTGCCCTTTTCACTCTGCCGGAGCCGGTCTTTGACGTCATTACGGCGGATTATTTTATTGAGCATTCAAGCTTTTTCAATTATCTTCGAAATTTCATTAGAGGCCACTAAACCTTTATTCTTTTTTTGGGTGGGGGGGTTATTTGGTAAAACTCTGACTTAAAGTTTTTCTTGCTTGAAAATCGTTACGCAGTTTTTTAAAATACTTTATTGGCTCATTCTTATATTCTTTGTGCTTGTGGAAATTTTATCGGTAAATGGGTTTATTGAATGAAGCGCCAACATTTCTGGGTCTATTCGGGGCCTATTTTGTTTTGTGTCTTTTTTTCTGCTGGTTAACTTTTGTGTTCGGTTAAAATCTATGTGTGGCAGAAGAGCTTTGGTCTGACTGGCTGGAGTCTCTGGAGGAGGGGGTGCTGTTGCCTCTGGAGTTACCCGCCGAAATCAACCGTAGTCATTTAGAAACAGGAGGCCTTAGAATCAGGCCACGTTTTTACTCCTCAACTCAAATGGAGCTGAGTATCAAGAATTAAGTCCACTTAAAGGATTTAGTGTTTCTTTCAGAATTCCTGAAGGGATTTCAAAGAAGGGTTGAAAGCCAAAAAGACAAGAAAAGAAATGAGGAGAATTTAAATCCACCTGAAGGATTTTGTATTACATTCAGAATTCCAGAAGGGAATTCGAAATTAGCATTTAGCGAAGAAGTATGTTACGTTAGTTCCTTGCTATATTGTTGGAAAATAAAGGAGAATGAACGAAGATGCCGTAAGGTTTTCAAGATATAGAAAAGTTTTTAAGAAGGTTTAATGGCAGCCTGAATAAAGGGTACCTTTATGCTGCAAGTCTCGAAGGAAGGAAAGAAGGAAGGAAATAGTTATTGAGTTGAGAAGGAATTATAGCAGCTGAATGCCTGAGCAGAATGTGCGTCGCCATTGTCAAGGCAATACTGAATGTCTGAGCGGAGTATGCGTCGCTATAGACAGAGCATAAGTCGTATTTGCTGTTTAAGGACAGGAATGATGTAGTCACCCATAAATGTGTGGTCCTGGTTGTTGTAGGAGGGAGGCATGAAATGTCTTTAGAAAAGGTTGCCCAGGAATGAAGTTGCTGGATGTCTGAGTGAAATTGCGCGTCGCTGTAGACATAGCAAAGTTAGAGGTGACATAAAAGTGTTCCTGTAAGTGGCGGATTACATGCGTCTAATTCATGTTCAACTGGGAACCATTAGTCTGAGAGGGTAGACTCAAAAAGTCCATAAATTAGACAGCTTTCCTCATGGTATTGTGATTCTGCTGCTATGCAGGGAGCGGACTGAAAGTACGTCTGCCGCGACCTGCCGATAAACCTAAACATATCAAGTTACACGCCCGCGTTAGGACAATTATATCCGAGTACGACCGGAACTGACTAAGCCCTTTTTCTTTCTAACGACCTTGACATCTCGTTATAGCTAAAAGAAAAAGATGAATTAAAATTAATAACATTTACAAAACACTTCGGCCAAAAATTACCTGATAAGACTTGAACTAATAGTCGTCGCCAGCCTATAGCAGGTTAGAAAAATACTTTACGGCTACACTCATTTTTTTATCAAAGAATTTTATATTCACGCGGCTGAGCTGTGTGTCACAGCACTTTCGTGATATCAACAGGATTTTCCAACGCCGACGTCGATGAAACAGCTGCGACGTTTCATTGGAATGATAAACTTCTACAGAAGGTTCATCCCAAAGTGTTCCACTATTCTCCAACCTCTTACGAACTTACTACAGCGGAAGAATAGGAACATTTCACTAGAAACGGACGCTCTTCACGCATTCAACGCCGCAAAGACCGCGCTGGTGAGCTTCACCAAACTCTCGTACATTAAGGACGACCCCAAAACGCATCTCGCCCTTACGACTGACGCATCAGACGCCGGAGTAGGAGCTGTAGTTGAACAGGAATACGACTCCCAACGCAAACCAATCGCATTCTTTTCGGCCAAGCTTTCACCAGCACAGAGAAGGTACAGTACCTTTTCACGAGAGTTGCTGGCCATATACTTGGCCGTCAAGCATTTCAGACACCTCCTAGAAGGCAGAGACTTCGTGATCTACACGGACCACAAACCGCTGACGACAGCAATGAGAACTAACTCCGACAAATACACGGCTCGGGAAATTCGACATCTCGATTACTTGTCACAGTTTTCTACCGACATACGTCACGTCAAGGGGAAGGATAACACAGTCGCAGACACTTTATCCCGGACAGATATCCACGCTCTGGATAACGATGTTCTGAGTCAGGATTTAATCGCAAAAGAACAAAAATCCGACTCAACATTACAAGAGGTGAAAACGAACACCTCCCTGAAACTTCAGGAGTTCCCAGTACCTCTCAGTGACGGAAGACTGTACTGCGACATCAGCCAGGCCAACCCAAGGCCCTACGTCCCCCCGGCATTACGAAAACAAGTATTTCGACACTTGCACGGATTGTCACACCCGAGTAAACGTGCGACCGTCAAACTCATTGCTGAACGCTTCGTCTGGCCCAACATGAACACAGACATCCGCGAATGGGTCTCTACGTGTCTAAAATGCCAGCAGTGTAAAATCCACCGGCACACAAAATCTCCTATTGGCACCTTCAGCAGTCCTGACGCACGGTTTTCCCACTTACACATCGACCTGGTTGGACCAATGCCAATGTGTCAGGACTACCAATATCTATTGACGGTGGTGGACCGCTTCTCACGATGGCCCACTGCTGTGCCTATCAAGGACATCTCAGCAAGCACTGTTGCCAAGACCATACTGAAAGAATGGATAAGTACGTTTGGTACACCTCAAGTCATCACAACCGATAGAGGGGCACAGTTCCAATCATCACTCTTTCAGGAATTCTCGAACCTACTCGGCGTCAAACACATAAAAACGACTGCTTACCACCCACAGGCTAACGGCCTTGTTGAGAGGTTCCACAGATCTGTAAAAACCTCTTTGGCCGCTAGAACTGACTCAACAAACTGGGTGGATGAATTGCCTCTGATCCTCCTCGCATGGAGAAACACTGTCAAGGAAGACATTGGATGTTCGCCTGCCGAACTTGTCTTCGGCACACCGCTCTCACTCCCGGGTGAATATTTCAACGACTCCCTCGACACAGCTTCAAAGCCATCAACCCCGTTCATCCAGGAGCTCCGCCACAAGATGGCACGTTTAAAATATACCCCTCCTCGACAGCAACAGACAGGCACATTCATACCACAACATCTCCGGGACTGTAAGTACGTTTTCGTACGAAACGACACCGTAAGAAAACCGCTCACACCAGCCTACCAAGGTCCATTTAAAGTGATACGACACTCCAACAAACACATCACGATTAAGCGCGGTAATACGACTGATACTGTTTCTATCGACAGGACTAAACCAGCATTTTTGGAGAATCAACACCCCACCGAATCAACGACACCTTCTTCCGAAAGTACTCCAACGCCATCACGTCAGCAAACCCGATCTGGAAGGAAGGTCACTTTCCCTAGCAACCTACAGACCGATTATTACTACTAATTGATGGACGATCAATTATCTAGGGAGAGGGCCTTGCCGTGATCTGCCGATAAACCTAAACATATCAAGTTACACGCCCGCGTTAGGACAATTATATCCGAGTACGATCGGAACTGACTAAGCCCTTTTTCTTTCTAACGACCTTGACATCTCGTTATAGCTAAAAGAAAAAGATGAATTAAAATTAATAACATTTACAAAACACTTCGGCCAAAAATTACCTGATAAGACTTGAACTAATAGTCGTCGCCAGCCTATAGCAGGTTAGAAAAATACTTTACGGCTACACTCGCGGCGTGCTCCTAGCGAAGCTCATTAAGGAGGAATCCTGCATTCTGTGCGGTCGCATTCACCTTAACTTCCGACGTTGATCCCACTTCTCGTGGTAGATCTGATTTTCACCCACCTACATAGGTATGCACAAAGGTCCTTTTTAGGACCATAAGAGGTCGCTGTCTGCGGGTCAGAGCATCTCTGGCGGTCAGTAATGATTAGTCGAAGTAGACGGCCAGGCGGCAAACACGAAGACGGATTCTAAGACCAACCGGTCTTAACTCTCACTCGGTTCCGATAGTCCGATAAGCTGCGCAGCGCTAATGGCACGGTCCAGCCTTTAGCTACTCCTTCGCTATCTGCGCAGCGCTAAGATAACGCCCATCTTAGCCTCGGCCTTCTAGCCTGTCCGCTCGTCCGCACGGCTTTGCCCCGACAAAGCCTTCGCTCCCGTCCGCTCGTCCGCACGGCTTTGACCCGACAAAGCCTTCGCACCTGTCCGCTCGTCCGCACGGCTTTGACCCGACAAAGCCTTCGCTCTTGTCCGCTCGTCCGCACGGCTTTGCCCCGACAAAGCTTTCGCTCTTGTCCGCTCGTCCGCATGGCTTTGACCCGACAAAGCCTTCGCTCCCGTCCGCACGGCTTTGACCCGACAAAGCCTTCGCACCTGTCCGCTCGTCCGCACGACTTTGACCCGACAAAGCCTTTGCTCTTGTCCGCTCGTCCGCACGGCTTTGCCCCGACAAAGCTTTCGCTCTTGTCCGCTCGTCCGCACAGCTTTGACCCGACAAAGCCTTCGTTCTCGTCCGCTCGTCCGCACGGCTTTGACCCGACAAAGCCTTCGCACCTGTCCGCTCGTCCGCACAGCTTTGACCCGACAAAGCCTTCGTTCTCGTCCGCTCGTCCGCACGGCTTTGACCCGACAAAGCCTTCGTTCCCGTCCGCTCGTCCACACGGCTTTGACCCGACAAAGCCTTCGTTCCCGTCCGCTCGTCCGTACGGCTTTGACCCGACAAAGCCTTCGCTCCCGTCCGCACGGCTTTGACCCGACAAAGCCTTCGCTCTCGTCCGATACGTCCGCACGGCTTTGGACACGACAAAGCCTTCACTCCCGTCCGATACGTCCGCACGGCTAGGGGGCCCAGCAAGGCCCTAGCCTTTCCTCGACCTCAGTCCAGCTGTACTCAACGACTCGACCTACGCCAGCGACCCTCGTCGAACGCCCAGCTGCGAACATCTACAACGCGACTATACCAGCTAACGACATAACCCATTCTAGCTGAAGACTACATACAACCGCCACGGACATTTACATACACGCTTGTAAATACGACGAAATAAATTGTCATTTGTAATTATCATTATCTCACCTTTGTTCCTTCATATTGCTTTGGCTGTTCACCTTCACATAAATTCATTTGCGGGGTCGACATACTTAACGTCACCGCAACACGTCCATCCTGCTCCCGAAAGGTTTTGAGGAAGAGATAGTTTGGCGGGCTTTCACCATTTTTATGTTGTCCGGGAAAATGGTCCTGGCTGAATAGGATAAATCATTCTCATTGTGTGAAAATATGCGACGACCATAATTGTCAAATTAATTTACGCGCCAAACAAAAATACGAAGTTCTTTCTGCTACAAGCACAAGCAAAAAAGAAGATAAAAGAAAGAAACCAAAGAAAATAGGTTTCTACTGCTCAAGCTAAAAAGAAGATAAAAGAAAGAAGCCGAAAAAGTAGGTTTCTTCTACATAAATTTATATTTTAGATGAATTGTTTCTCTTAGAAAAAGTATTAACGACTTCAGTTGACTCCAACAATTACACAAGTCTCAGACAGACACTTGCTCTATTGAGAGGGGAAACGACCGACAAAGAAAGAGGAAAAGAAAAAAGAACATTATTAGAGACATTGTCTCGCAGAAGAAAGAAAGACAGAGAGTGGCTTTTTATTTAAAAGAAAAGAAAAAAAAAAGAACATTTTGGGGACTTGGTCTCTAAGAATAAAAATAAAGGTTACACGTACGAGGATCATTAAATAAGTTTCCAGACTTTTTTTCACAACCTCTTTCATTTCCTCAATTGTCTCATAACGACAGCCTCTGAGCTTAGGGAATAAGCAAAAGTCACAGGGAGAAAGGTCTGGACTATAGGGAGGCTGAGGAACTGTCTTGATGCCCATCTTGGTCAAATAGTCCGTGACAAGGATGAAGTTGTGGACTGGTGCATTGTCCTGGTGGAAATGCCATTGACCCAATTTGAAGAGTGCTGGCCTCTTCCGACGGAATCTCTTCCTGAACTCCCTTAAAACCTCAACATAGTAACCCTAACCCTAACCCTTTGGCAAATCAACTCTGGTGTATTGACCTCCTTACTCCTACCACACCTCTCATCATCCCTCACAGATTCCCTTGCCTTCCTTGAATCTCTTATCCCACTCAAAGACTGATGCTTGATTCATACAAGATGATCCAAAAGCAGTCTGAAGCATTCCATACGTTTCTGTGGCATTTTTTCCAAGTTTAAAACAGAATTTTATTGCATATCGTTCTTCTAAAGTGTCCTCACATCCAGATTGCATTTTTGAAATTCACCAGCTGTGACAATCAGGCTTTAGTAGGGTGTATTCCAATTGCTGCTGTAGCTGTTGATTTGAACGTGAAATCATAGAAATTGGTCAGTTATCTCATAAGATATATACCAATAACATAGTGAATTTTCAAGAGTCTACGACAATTTTAAATGCCTGTACAAAAAAGTATGGAAACTTATTGAATGCACCACGTATGAACCATTGTTTAGCTGGAGGGCAGAAGTAGTGACTTCGCTCCCTTTTTTTGTGACTGTAGCACTAGATGAAAGATTTTCATAATTTTTTTACTTCTTTTTTGTATTTATGAGTTGCTTGTCATATTTGCATGGAGACACATGCAACTAACTGGAGTGATCTTTCTTTTGTCATAATAAACTACTTTGAATTGTAAGCAAGGATCTCTCTTCCCCTCATTTTATTTTATTTTTGCCTTCATATTTTTTGTAATATTATTATTAGTCTTACTAGAGTTCAATTTTGTTGACTAAATAATAATTGCGATATGTTTGGTCTCAAAATGATTTTGAAGTTTAGATAGCTTCATTCTATCATTTGACAGTTTTACCATTCATAGGAGACACATTGGTTTCGCCACAGTATCTGCTGATAGAATAAAACCGTAGGACAAGTATTCAACCAAATACTGCCGGCATTTCTTTTTTCTTCACAGTTGGCATGGTTTCTAAAACAAAGAAAAAAGTATTTTCAAAGTGACAGAAGCAACGCTTTTCACACATGCCCTCTTGTTCCCATTTGATGTTCTTTCGATATTAAGTGAGGATTTACAAAACAAATAACCCAGGAAGAACTATTACTGTATTAAAATTCAGCTTTAAAAAACAAAACAAAACAAAACAAAATCTAAAAAAAATTAATTTCTCATACTGGTGTTTTCTATAAATAACTAAACCTAATTAACAAGGAAGATTAATGAAAACAAAAGGAGGAAAAATTCGGCTTGCATCGTAGAAATAAAAAGAAATTGATATAAGTGAGTTCGTAACTATGCATATGTTATTCAATCATCATCATGTCGCGCCGTCAGCGCAGATTTCCCTGACCCTCTCACGCCAACCTTCTCTATCGTCCATCGCTCCCGGTAGGTCTTCAAAGCTACATCCAGTATCGGCACAGAGCTGTTGTATGTAGGTTCTAGCAGGTCGTCCTGCCTTTGCTCGTCCATGAGAAGAGGTCCACAGGAGTATATCCCTTGCAGGACACATTATTCAATAAATAGAAGTAATTTTGTAAATAAAGCTCAAAAATATATTTCACTTACATAATTTAAATTTACTAGAACTAATAAAGAGAGCAACAGAGTTGCAACACTGTGGCCTTTTTCATTGAACTTATGGTCCCCTCAGTTCCTTGAATTTTTCTGTGTCTCCCATGAAATTTAATGGGGTGCCTTTGGAAGCATGTGGCTTCCAGTTAAAAACACTGGAACTCAATAAACAGGTGACAGTTTAGAATATGGTTAGCATTTATGTTGCACCCTGTATGATCAGAAACCATCTTCACCCTTTCTCCTTTATTCAAAATAAAGTAGAATTGAATGTTCAACTAATAAGGTACAAGCATTTACAAATCCAACATGTTTATTACAACAAATAAAATATTATGCATAAATTTCAAGATCTCCTATGCTACTTTTCCATATAATGACCATCAAAATTGATGTACTTGTTCTATTGATGACTGAATATATGAATATTAAAGAATGTGACTTAAAATGAATAGTTCTTCAGTATAAAAAAATATTCCTAGCTGTAGAAATTTTGTTAAGGAACTGGTGATCCTGTTTCATCGAATATCAGCTGCCCCTTGGGGTCACGTGTTGTCCACTATAAAAAAAAGAGCGCCAACTGGAGAATATTCCTCTTTTTGTTCCACTCCCACCGCTGTTAGTCACAGGTCCATTCGTAGCAGCCCTTGACGGCAAACATATTTGGTACCTTCCACCAGCCAGGACCCAAGAGCGACGAACGTGCAGGACACACAGCTTAGTTCCAGCAGGCATTTTATCTGCAAACCCAACCTTACCAAACCTTACCACACCAAACCTTACCTTACCTTAAACCTTTACCTTATAACTTTATCTTACACCTTTACCTTATAACTTTACCTTATAACAACCTTACAACTAAACCTTGCAAACCTTACAAAACCCTACCACCTATCTGAACCTTGAACTCTTTTTTGAACTCATACATATTCGTTGTTTGTTTCACTTGGTGTAAATCCCTGTTTATTGTTGTAGTTGTTGTATATAAATTTTGTTGCACTAAAAGTCGTTCGTCTCCTTTCTTCAAAAGCTGTCAACCAACTCCCTCCTGTTGAAGTACGGTTTATTCTTTTACAAAACGTAGGAATAAACCGGGCTTTTCGGGGCTTATAAAAATCCCCATATAACAAAGAAACAAACCGACCACGTGCGGTACTTGATTTTGGCCTGTGTGGAAAAGGGAGAAGTAATCCTAGACAATACAGCACCAAAAAGCTACCTCCTACTATTTGTCGAAAACTACTATTGGGCCCTCAGAACGAACTTGGGGACTAGACTGTTAAGACAGAAAAAATAGCCAGCAGAAAGGTTTCGTCACTCGTTTCTTGAATAGCCGATAAGTATTCAAATAGGCAAGAAGCTTCCCAGGAAATAAAACTAAAATCAAACGGAAGTCGACCATCGAAATCCGACAAAGTTAAACAACTGAAAGATCATTCAACCCGAAAATTCTGCTGGAAAGATAACTTTACAGAAGACTCAATTGAAATTAAAAGAAAATTAAAAAAACTCAATTACAATCAACTGAAAGATAAGATTGAAACCGTGAACTCAACTGAAAAAACAACCTTTCAGAAGACTTATAATTAAATGAAAACTGAAACATTTCGACGAAACTAAAAAGAAAAAAATACTCAAATTCAAAGAACTTTGTTTCCCTGACACTTTCTCAGATAAGTTCCCGCAAATTACACTAAAATTTGTAAAGCTTAATTTGTTCTATCCATTTCTTTCTTGTTTCTTTTGCATAAAATTCCTTTTTAAAAACTTTATTGTATGTGTTATCTTTTCAAATCAGTATCCGAACTAGAAAGCTGTGGAACTAACATTTAGAATTATACACTAAAGCCCCCTAAAAACATTACCCTTTCAATGATAAATGTGGCTTTAATGTCATTCTCTTCATATTAAAATTTACCTTAAATTCTTCTGAATTTTTACTCAAAATTCTTTTATATAGTAAATTTTATTCTTTTAATTTTTTTTATCAGTCAATTGCTTTGGGATTCAAGAAAATGTTACTTTCCAATATTCTAACTTCTTGTAGACAATTTCATGGACTACTGACTTCCGAAGATGGGATATCACCTCCATTAATCACAAAGCAATTGACTGATTTGATACCATGTTCTTTAAGTAGGAAATTTATGCGCTCATGCACAGATGGTACAAGTGCATCAATCTTAATGGCAACTGCATACAAAAGTAGACTAGCAGAATAATATATACACAATGTTTTTTTTTTGTATAGAAATAAATGTGTTGGTTTTGTAAATGTTTGTACCTTCATCATCATCATCATCATGTCGTGCCACCAGCGCGTATTTCCCTGGCCCTCTCTCGCCATTCGTCTCTATCGTCCATCGCTTCTGGTAGGTCCTCCAGACTGTCCATACAGAGCTGTTGTAGATATGTTCAAGATTGTAGACCAACACCTGCTCGTCTGTGTGAAGGGGTCCACCGGAGAACGCCGCTTATGAGTTCGTCCTTACTTCTCCAGCAGTGTATCGCATGTCTTGTTCATCTGATTTGGATGGTTTTAGAAATGGAAGGTAGGAGGTCATAAAGCTGCTGTTTTGTGGGATGTTGAGATGGGAGGTAGGTGGCTGTACAGTTAAGATATCCCAAAATTTTGATATCATGAGACAATGTTTTTTCTACAATCTGTGGAGTGCTCATAAAGAAATTTTAAAACATCAATGATTGTGCAGTGGTTTTAGTAGCAATTTATTTTATATGGAGTGCAGTTGTCTGTGCCAAGTCTACCAGGTTTTGAATTCATTGTTAACTTTTTCCTTGACTGGTTACCCACTCGGTTGTGGGAACTAAAAATGTGCTGACTGCATTCCTTGCAGAGCGATATGACCCCCCACCAAAAAAAAGGGTTGTCCTGTGTACATTACTAAACTGCAACTGATGGTGATTTTCCAATTCTGGAAATCATCCATTAATCCCAAGTCTACTGTGACCCAAAATAGTATTACCTATTAGGGTCCTATCTATATGTTAAATAGATCTGTTTAAAAATGACTTGTATTCAATTGGACCGTTGGTAAAAAAATCTCTTTAAAAACAATCACACGAAAAATATAAATATAAATGTACGATAAATGAAATTCCCGTACTTTTATGCATGAAATAACCCTAGACAGGTGGACATGCAGTTAAAATCAATCAATCAATAAATCTATAAATTATGGACTGATGGCCTACCAGGGATAGAGATCTAAATCTGCACTACTATTCAATCCATTTTATTAGTTTGTTACTGTGACGGCAAATTAAAATAAAAAGATCCCCGGATGAGCAACCATTTAAACGCGTATGGGAACTGGTGCATTTAAATATTGTTATCACCAAACGGGGGTTTATTTTTTTTTGTTGCACGTGTGAGGACGGGGCGGACTGGCACTTGATCCCTCGTAGAATAAGTCCTTGTTCAGAGTCCTTTCTCGGGCATGTAGGAACTGGCATATTATGTGGGGGTTAATTTATGGCTAGACTGACCGCCGTTGGCAAGGGGTTTCCAAATTTCACACTCTACACACACCCACCAAGGCCACTAGTTCTTCCTCCCCTAGAACAATGGAAGATATGGACCTCTAGGTTGAGAAGTAATAATATTAATTATAGTAGTCGACAACTCCGGTTTCCCGTGTAATATTTTTAAAGGAATTCATATAGGACATGTCAGTTATAAAATAGCAACGTTTCTATTTAGTCTATATCAAGGTGATATGTTCAATATTCTTAGTCAAGCACTTTTACTAATGACTTTTAAAGTTATATTAATATATAAAATTGATAAATCCGATCCATGAAAAAAACAAAACAACTGAAGAACACAGAAAGAAAATCAATAATTTTTTTTGTGAACTAAAACATGAATGATCTTAAAAATGACTTTGTTTTAAATGAGAAAACTTACATGAGTAATTACGCTGATATTTTAAAATTCTAGGTCAGATGTTTATGAAGAAATTTACCCGTGTGTTATAGTCAGCAAGTAATTGATTTCTTAACAACTGAAAATGAATATTGAAAATTTCAGCAAGTTTCAGGAATGTCTGAACTAGATTTCTGTCAGTAAGAAATTCAATAAATACAAAAGAACCCATTCGAAAACACTTACAAATATTGAACAGTTTGAATTAATATTATTGGCTTAGGTAAATTGGAAGTATCATTAATGTGATCAAAATTCTTCTCTGTGCATGTGCATGTGCACACACACACACACACAGCCGGATTTAATATATATTGATTGCGCTCCCTGTAGAGAGTTAGACCACCTCCTAAAAGGGTGTCTTGGGTATGATACTAAATTGCATCTGATGGTGAGGCTCCATTTCTGGAGATATGGGGATGAGGGAGTATCCGTTTATTGCCATTATTTCTTGATACATTCTGACCTGGAGCGGTAGTACCAGTTAGGGTCCCATCAAGTCATCAAATCGCTCACTTTTTTAGGTAAATTTTGTTTAAGAAATTATTCCTATTTGATTGCACGATGTGCCAAAGGAAGAAAATATTAAGACACAACTACACAAAAAATGGAGATAGGAATTCCCTAATCACTAGGCATAAAATAATCCTCGGCAGAATGATATGTGGTTAAAATCAATCAATCAGGTTACACAAACACACACACATACATGCATTCAAAAACAATTGCATTCATTTACATATTTTCCCAAGCAGCGGAAACTGCTGTATGGATGCACTGCATGGATGCTAACTAAACGTATGGAGAAAAAGCTTGATGACAATTACACAAGAATGCTGCACGCAATATTAAACAAGTCCTGGAGGCAGCATCTCTCAAAGCAGCAGCTATACAGCCACTTACCACTCATCACGAAAACCATCCAAATTAGAAGAACCAGACATGTAAGACACTGCTGGAGAAGTAGGGTCGAACTCATAAGTGACATACTCCTGTGGACTCCCTCACATGGACGAGCAAATACAGGACATCCAGCTAGAACATACATACAACAGCTCTGTATCGACACAGGATGTAGCCTTGAAGATCTACCAGGAGCGATGAACGATAGAGAAGGTTAGCAGGAGAGGGTCAGGGAGATCCGTGCTGGCGACGCGATATGATGATGATGATGATGATCTATTGTCGACAAAATCATATATCCTCTGCCCATACCTGATCCACTGATATTGATAAATATTGACTCAGCTTAGCTTCCTTTAGAATCAACTACATACATATGTGTGTTTACCCATTACACACACACACACACACACACACACACACACACACACACACACACACACACACACACACACACACACATATATATATATATATATATATATGGTTGTAAAATTTCAATACAAGTACGCATATAATCATAAAGGTACACACTCACTCGCATGCGCGCATACACACATACACATATATGCACACACTTGTACGCACACAGACATATATATATATTGATGGTTGTGAAACTTCAATACAAGTGTACACATAATCATCAAGGTACACACACACACACGCACACTTAAAACACACACTGCAAACAAGAGTATATAACTCTTGAAGAATCACAAGAGGAACTATAAAAAAATTTCAGTCATAAAAGGAATGGACATGAAACATTGAAAAAGAGCACCAGAAATGCATTTTTCCCTGAAAAACATACATGGAATAGTTGGAGAAATTTAGGTCAGATGAAGTAAAACACATAACAAGACAATTCATCTTATCTGCTTGCCTATTGCTGAAGGCAATCACAAATGTGTCTTCTATCATGTGATTCAATACATCTAACAGGATTTTGATATTGCTGCTGCAGCAGCTGCTGCTGCTACCAATGATCCTGCTAATTTTTAAAAAATAAATTAGGCTTATACATTTTAAATAAGACTTTTGTCTATATCTGTCTACAACAAGTAGACAAATCTCAGAAAATGAATGAAAAATTCTTTATTCTTTTCTAAGATAGAAAGTTAGAGAAATTGGAAATCAAAAATTTTGCTTCCAATAAGATAAAGGAAAATCTTTCACTCAAGTTGATTGAATTGTAATTGTAATTCTTTTATATTTGCTAGTTTATTGATAAAAGGGAATAAAATTCCAGTCAAGTTTTATAAAGAAAATATTATTGCTATCATTCTCACACATCTTTTTAAACAAGTCTCTACTTATATTTACTTTTATCTATTATACTATAAATATTAATTTTTTTTTATTTATATACAAGCTGTATATGTAGAAATTCCATGGAATACATGCGCAACAATTGCTCAATTTTAACTAAAAATGACATTCTGAGTTAAATTTTTGTTTCTATTCTAAAATTTAGTGAATTAATAACAATGCATTTACCTAACAAAAATAAATTAAATATGTAGTGGGTGCATGTTAGTGTTTAGTGGATATGTTACTCTCTGATTTGTAGCGAGTGAGAGTGAGTTCTCATCCGTATTTTACGGGTATTACTTTCATGTTTAGTTCCACCACAAATACAACACAAATTTTTACAAGCACATAAAACAAATGGAATATAACAACAACGAACATTAAGAAACAAACAATTTAATATTCATAACATAACAGGAATAAGAATAAATAAGATACAGAATGTGCGAGCGGTTTTTGTGGAAATAAAGTTATGGTCAGTTAAATGAAAATAGGGTTGTTCACACGTGTCTGTGTGTGTGTGTGTTTACATGTTAATATAGTCTATCAAATAAATTGTTCCATGATTAGCTGAAGTAAGTTGGATAAAAATAATTGTATGGGTATGTGTGTGTATATGAATAATGGACCGTAAGTATGGGTCTTTGTTTTCATTAAGTCCGTACAGTGTGTTTTCTTAAGATTTTGGCGACAACGTGTCACATTGATGAAAGAAAGTCGCAAGCCTTTCCCTTTGAGTCTATATTGCGACTCTCTGCTATTCGTTTCATGACCTCTAGTGAAAAGTCTTTTGGGGTAGTAGATAGAATGACTTTTTGGCCGTGGAAGAAATGAATTGAATGACCGAAAACTGACCGGGTTGATTAAATTCTTCGTTATTCATACTTTAGTAGTGGATCAAAAAATAGTTTGATTTCGGGTCCTAAAATTTAAGCGCGTAGACATTTCTTGACCAATCAGATTCGTATTTTTACTTATTTATTTTAGAGCCTAAAAATTTTCTGTTAATTAGTTTCTGATCCAGATTTTCTAGAATGTTCTTATTCTATGTTTTTAGCTGATTGGTTGAAATATATAAAAATGTAACTTCAATGCTAATGCAGTTTTGATCCAAAATTTCTAGAATGTTCTTATGTATGTTTTTGTTGATTATTTTAAGGCTAATACACATTTTTTTTGTCTTAAAATAATCAACCCCCAAAACATAGATAAGAACATTCTAGAAATTTCGGATCAAAATGCATTAACATTGAAGTTACACTTTTATATTTTTTAACCAATCAGGTAAAAATACAAAATAAGAACTTTGTAGAAAATTCGGTTCAGAAACTAATTAACACAAAAATATTTAGGCTCCAAAATAAATAAGTAATTATACGAATCTGATTGGTCAGGAAATGTCCGCGCTCTTGAACTTTAGGACCCGCAATAAAACTTAACAAAATCCTATTTTTGATCCACTTTAGTTCACTAAAAAAGTATAAATAACGAAGAATTTAATTAACTTATATACACACACTACTAGGCAGAGAGAGGCAACGACGATAGACAACAGAAAGCATCACACACAGAACAGAGCGAAGAAGCATGCGAAGTTCTTTTGCCAACTACCGGTATGCGACACGTTGTCACGAAAGTCATAAACCACTACAAAAAAATGCACGTGTGGACTTAAGAGAATAAAAGGCCCATACTTACAGTCACACACTTATATACCCATACGCATACACATGTGTGTAAGTAAAGTCAATTTTTCATCATTTTTACTTCGGCCAACTATGGACACATTGATTCAATAGACTTTCCCAACATGTACACTCGCACACACGGGCAAACAAATCATTTTTATTGAGCTGGCCATAACTGTGTTTTTTCTGCACACACACACACACACACACACATATAAAATGAACATTGTATTTTAATTGCTTTTATCATATTTGTTATTATGATTATAAAATTGTTTGTTCCTTTATATTTGTTTACGTGCTTGTAAAATTTGTGTTGTATTTGTGGAAATGAAACCTGAAAGTAACTCCTGTAAATTACGGAAGGTACTTAGTCCTCCACATCTAAAAATTATTTTAAAAAAGAAATAAAAAAACTGAAAGGAAAAATTGAAGATTTAGTTTTGCAAAATAAATTGCTCATTTTTTTTGGTAATATATATCTATATTTATCTTACCTAAAAAAGATTAGTTAACGTTTTGATGGGAGGTTCAATTTACAATAAGGTTAACGTTGTTGATTTGTGAGCATTTCAATGGTGATAACAACCCTATTGTTGTGAATTGAATTACTATGATCAGAAAATCCGGCAAACACTTGCGCGTGACATACGGAAACACTGGACAGCTGTTTTGACTTTATTATGTCTCATCAGCAGTGTATACCATGATCTCCCCCACTGGAGATTGAACTAGCGACCACAAAATGCAAAGCCGAAACTCTACCACTGAGCCAACAGACAACAACGCACACAAATGATGCCAAACTAAATAGTTATAGTAATTGCGCGGCCAATTAACCTCAGTGCGTCTTGCAAATTATATCCGTACTCTTTACAGAGGACACGGTCACCTCCAGGGCCGCTTTTTCCCAGGAGGGTTGGAAATACGCATCCGCGTAATTATCATAACCTCAAGGGCTGAGATATAGATGTACATTTTCTTTTTTAAGTTGAGGAATTATATTGTGAATTGAATTACTATGATCAGAAAATCCGGCGAACACTTGCGCACGACATACGAAAACACTGGACAGTGGTTTCGACCAGTGACCACAGAATGCAGAGCCGAAACTCTACCACATCTCACAGTGGAAGAGTTTCGGCTCTGCATTCTGTGGTCGCTGGTTCAATCTCCAGTGGAGGAGATCACTGTATACGGTACAAGGTCGAAACAGCTGTCCAGTGTTTCCGTATGTCACGTACAAGTGTTCGCCGGATTTTCTGGTCATAGTAATTCAATTCGCAATTTAATTCCTCTACTTAAAAAAGAAAATGTACAACCTTACTGTTGTTGAGAAAATTATAAAAGCTAAAATCCAAAACAAGTTAAAAACAAAGGATTTAAAATGAATAATAAAAGATAGTAATCCATTTTCCGTCATATTTTTCTAATAATCACTTGTGGTTGTTTCATAATAAACAATTTTTAAAACAAAATAATTGACTAATCAGAAATTTCGTCATGGCTTTGAAGTTTGCCCGCAGTTTTGGCTATACATAAAAAAACACACAGCAATCAGGTGTTGTCTCTCCAAGCAGCAGCTGCCTCTTTGTTGAAAAGGACAATCCTTGAGACACCCCCAAAAGAAGAGAGTGCCAACAG
Source organism: Sepioteuthis lessoniana (assembly GCA_963585895.1). Taxonomy (NCBI): domain Eukaryota; kingdom Metazoa; phylum Mollusca; class Cephalopoda; order Myopsida; family Loliginidae; genus Sepioteuthis; species Sepioteuthis lessoniana. The sequence continues at coordinate 92,380,775 of OY757904.1, forward strand.
AGACAAGCAGCTTCTACAATTGGCCTTAAATGTGTACCTGTGTGTCATTTGTTGGCCAAAAAATTTGATCTTGTATTATATTGTAGCACAGATCTATTTTCTCTTGCGAATCAATGCCCCCGCCAACTGATTCGACCACACACTGACCAATCAGCAGGCAGAGCGCATTAATTCCATCTTCCTCTAAAGAACTATTTTTTCTGCCCTTTTTGGAAGTCGGCCAGTCGAACAGAGAGAACCTAGCCAGCAGAGAAGAAAGATCCCTCTCTTGTTGCCTGCCACAGGACGCTCCAGCATTGACGATCTTCGCCGATGATAACTGCTGCTACCTGTAACACTCTGATGCTACCTGTGACACACAAATAACTTTTCTCACTCTGACACAAGTCTACTTTCTGTTATAAAAATATACCTTTCATTGTTGTTCTTCCAGGTGGTTTTGTTATTCTGTTCAGCGCTACATAAACAACAACAATTTAACTTATAGTGTATATGAACCAAACATACACTAAAATATCCTTTGTGTGGCAGAATGGTTGGATAAACTATGTTTGTAGGCGGAAGAAGCTGATGTTTAAAGGTCACAATTTTAGGCAGAATCCAGATCTGGACTAAAACACACACACACACACACACACACACACACACACACACACACACACACAGAGCAGCTTTGTATATATATATATATATATATACATATATATATATATTGGAAAAACTCAACAAACCATCATATGGCTATTATAAATTTATTTCAGCTGGCCATCCAATAAGAGAAACCAACATTTCAGATAGCCATCACACAATGGAGAGAAAAAATTTTTATTAAGAATTATAGAAATATTCTTTCAATGGATTCATACTCATTTAAAAAAAGAATAAATAAATTGATAGATAAAAGGTGGGAGGACAAAAAGATATGGGTTAGAAGTTGGTGTAAAAATGGGATGAAGCGTTATAGAGATTTTATAATGTGTATGGTATTTATTGAGACTACCACCAGCCTTTTCCTATTATGCATCAGTCGATCTAAGGGAAATCTAACACAGAATATTTTGGTAAGGAAAAACAAGGTTAATTCACACTACAACAATATACATTTTATATACATACATAATATACATAATTAAGAAACATGACATACTGCCCTAAAGTGTAAAAAAGGTACTTAAGCTGTTCCACAGAACCAACAGGTCAATAATGGCGGTTAAAAAATTACATTTTTCAGGTGTAGGGAAATGGTCCATGATGGAAAATTCGCACACATGTGCTGGTCGTTAAAGCGGGGACAAAAGCCAAATCCTTTCAGTCTGATGTTTGGTACCAAAAAAGGTGGAACTCGCTTCTTGAAATTTCACAAGACAAAACAGCACATGATTCTCAAAAGCTCTGCCCACAGCTTCCAAAAAGGGAGACCACTATGTTTAGTTCCCTAACAGTCATCAATGACATTGATGGCAGAGTATAAACAAATATGGCACTAATGTATCTCCTTGCAAGACTCCAGCAATAACGTCAAAGAAGTTGTTGTTGCCATCTGGTGAGCAAACCATTACTTTTGAGTTTTTGTAAAGCATCATTATAGGGATACGTTTCTTTAGTAATACTAAAGTTCCATCTTTTCTCTGTGTATAGAATTGGAGTAATCTACAAAAAAAATGCCTTGGAGTAATTTACAAACAGCACTGTTGCCTCAATATCATTTGCCTATACTGCTTCAATGGTTTGATGGATTGTCATCATTTGTGAAGTTGTGAAGAGATTTTTTATAAAGCCCTTTTGATTTTTCCTTAGAATTTTCTCAATTTTAGGTCTTTGAGAAGTTAGCCAAACATAGAAGAGGGTGACCCGAAGGTTCCCTTTTTAATAGCTACAACACCAAGGTGTTGGGAGGGGCACTACTCCTTTCCCCTGGATTGCTCCACTTTCCCTCGATTTGTACCTTGTAATGATGTTTGAAGCAATTTGGCATCAAGTAATATTTTTTGAGTCTTTGGTATGACTTGACGTGGGATTGAACCCAATCTCCAAGGCCATTGGCAAACACTCTATAATGGCAATAGGCTGCAATACTGGCTCATTGGTATAAATAAGCAAAAGTAAAATTAGCAACTGTAGTCGAGGGCAACCTGAAGGCTCCCTTTTCAATAGCTACAACACCAAGGTGTAGGGAAGGATGCTACTCCTCTCCTTGGATTTCTCCACTTTATTCTTGATACGTACCATATAATACTGAGTTTTAAGCAAGGAGCTATCAAGTACCATTTTTTGAGTCTTTGGTATGACTTGACCTGGGATTGAACCCTGGTCTCCCTGGCCATTGGCAAACACTCTACCCAATAGGCCATACATTGGCATAAAAACCAGCCCATTGGTATCAAAAACATGAAAGCTGCAGGCTTCGATTTTTTTGAGGCCTGCAGTTTTTATGTTTTTAGTTGCTTTCAGTAGAGTTAAAGGATGTATTTTTTAAAAGTTATCTCATTTTTTCTTAACTACTAGTGACTCCCATGGAACTTTACAGTTGGTTCTTGGTTTGATTGGTATATGCACTCTGCTGCTCTTTCCATGTGAGAAGAAACAAAGTTTTCTTATTTGACATTTGGAGTAACTTTCAGATATCTCCTGAAGAGAATGAAATTTGTTTCTTACAGTTACCATACATTTATTGCTTCTATCTCTATTGGTAAGTGAGGACCAGTCATAATATGTGGTTTGTGCTGTTTGTTTCTTATTTCTGAGTAGGCTCAGGCATATCTTTACTTAGATGATTCTGTAATTGAAAGATACTCCTTCAAAAAATGTGTATGCCTCATGGTTCAAAGTGCTATTTATCCATTTCTTGTTTATGAGTATATAATCTAGAATTAAGAAGCATTCCTACACCTCCTATGGCAGCATTGACAGAATTTTTCCTTGCAGATGCCAAGAAAAATATCCACCCATTACTGGTATCATGATATTTTAGTACTACACATAAGTACACCATTACATTTTTTTAGGAAAAGTTTATTTTCTTTTAAAACAAGTAAACCAGGATTTTATTATTTCTAGTTGAATATTATGCAAGCAAAACTGATATTATTAATTGATGGTTGTTCGTATTTTATAGCATATTAACGTTTGTAGGTTATTCAATATCACATCCTGTTTATACACGTACATATATATATTAAATATATATGATTTGAAAACAAATACTCTGTAGGCAATACTTTTAAACAAACATTTGTTTGTACACCTTTAAATGATTTTAAGTAAAGTAAACAATTAGATATTTCTATTTAACACATACATGGGACCCTAACAGGTACAACCATTCTGGGTCAGAGTGGACCTAGGAGTTATGGCAATGAAGAGGTATTCCAAATTACCAAAAGCTTGATGACTAGAGCCTCACTGTAAGATGGTTTAGTGTCATATCCAAGACATTTGTTGGGTGGGCGTACCTCTCTACAGAGATGCAGTTGGTGAATTCTACAGGCCCACCCATCTGGACTATGATATTAGGTATCATTTATTACCAAATTGTATCGTGTTGAAACACTGTAAACACAAATAAAATTGCAATACCTCTGTAACCACAAATAAAATTGCATAATTCTATATAATAAGTAAAGCTATTTTTGAACTATTGCATATTCATATTTTTGCCAATTGATTTTCAGTGCTGTTTTGGTTGTTGCACCCTCCATTTTTCTTCAGATATTTTTCATAATAGGTAAACTGAGAGTTCCAGACCAAAACCTTTATTGAATCTCCAGGAATAGATTGTTTTCATTTTGCTGTCCAATTCTTAGAGAATTATCTTTCATCAGTATTGGGTTGCTTGGAGATAAGGAAGATATTTACTCACCAAGGTTAAATGTTAGCATTAGTATTTATATGATGTACTAACACTGAATAAATGGAAGGAAAGACAAGCTCATTTATATATATTCATAATATTCATAAAATTATTGCAAAGAATACACAGATGGCCCGACATCTAGAAACATTTACATATTGTTAAAAGAACAAGGATTATGAAGGAGTACAAATATGAAAAATGACTTACTTGATGATGATGATGATGATGATATACAGTAAAATGATCATAACCATGTTGACTTTACCTGGCTTTAGCTGGACCATCTGACATTTGTGCTGGATGAGGTATCAAAACCAATGGCGAATTCGAGGCTGAAAGCCCCTGGCTTTGGGTGGGTGAGCTGCAACATTGACACCTTTGTCCCTCTTGTATAGAACTGGACCTTGCTGTCCAGTTTGAGCTATAATCAGGCATATGTGTCTGGACCCAGATTTGGGTACAAGACCAGCTAGGTTCATCAGGCCCACATTGTATTAAGTGGGCCAATGACCAGCATAGACCAGCAGGGTTAGAGCCTCGGCTCATGTCTGACCTTCCCCTCTCCTAAATCCCCCCTTTAATCGACCTTCAGGTCAGTGACCTTGTGTCAAGTCCTGTCTGGTGGGAGGCAGAGACAAATAAGTCATAACCATGTCGACTTTACTATTCAATGACAGGACAGGCGACAACATCTTTATTGCCCAAAGAACAGTAACAGTGAGCATTGGATTTTGGGAACATCATATGAAATCCCACAAATCATCCATAGACAAGCCCATTATTTAAGGGAGATAATTATTTATTGTCTTCTTATATCAGTTAATTCTTTTTACTTAATTTGCCCTTGTGATGCCATTTTGTCTTCAATTTCCTCAAAACCAGAAACAATTATTATGCATTCATCTTGATGACGGCATAAAAAATTCACTTAAGACAATGCTTTCATAAACTAGTTCTTGAAGCTAATGTCATCTGTCATTCTCTTCAACTGAACCAGAGTATATGTTTTGTTAAAAACCAACATCACTCAAAGTTATCAACTTAAATTACAAATCAACTTCATCTCCTTCGAAACACTTCCACAGAGAAAGCACTCAACCCTGTTGCAGACTGTATCCCTTGTAGAGGGGTAAGATGCTCACCTAAAAAAAATAGTGTCCTGGGAATGACACTAAACTCCATCTGATGGTGAGGCTAGAATGTAGGGTACCCTACATTATTCCCAGATCCACATTGATCTGAAGTCATAGTACTTGTTTGGGTTCCATCTATGTGTCAAATAGATCTATTTAAAAATTATTCCTATTTGATCATGTACAATAAATGTGATTCCCTAACCTCGAGGCATGAAATAACCCTAGATGCATTCACATGCTATTAAAATCAATAAAACACTGATGTAGATGTTGTTATCATTCCTGAAAACGGTACTGGAGGACTTCAACTGACACTGCTTTCAGTAGTTCTCAAATAATAACCACAAAAATTTGTTTTGATTTTTGGGAATGGGAAATAGTTACTGTATTTGATCTTCACAGAGAGTGTGTCATGAAAATACAGACACTGATTTTTTAATTTTTCAGATTGACAACACTGATTGAAAATAAACTGACTAGTGTTAATTCATCACCAATAAATCTTACCTTCAAATGTCAAATTGGCAGAGAGTTCTCACTTTTGTCACATTTTCTTCAGTTCATGTAGTGACCAATTCACTCTTATTAGGATTCATCTTCCACAATCTCTCAGTCATTCAAAAATGCCTTGTCCTACCTAAAAAGATGTGCCTGAGATAGACCTTGATTTTCATAAACCTGTTTTAACTTTGCTTGTTGCATTGTCCTAAAATTTGATACAAAATTTGATCTTGTGCTTTAGTGACAGGCTTAATCAAGCATGCTCAAGGTTACTCAGCAGAACATGAATTTTGAGGGGCCAGCATGAACTGAATGTTTTAACACATATATAAGGCTGACATTTGATGAGCTGATTTTCAATCCAACTTTATATATATATATATATATATATATATATATATTCTTAAATATGGTTGGGACAATTTTATTTTATATAAAAAAATTACAAAGTGTCTAAGCAAAAAAAAAAATCTGCATTGTATTTTTGATTTGGTTTGGTTTATGGCATTGCAACCATTGTTATTTATTTAATGCCAAATTCTCTTTATACAAATATATTAGATATATTTGATTTGTAAATACATTTTGTTGATAACATTTTTAAATGAGCCTAAGCTCATTCTTTTGTACACAGTTAAATGGCCCCAAATATTGCTATGTATCACTAACAATTCAATTAAACATCAGTCATTTGTTTACACAGTTAAATGATCAAACAGTTCTCTTTCAAACAATTCAGTTTAGCATGTCATTTGTTTAAATGTCAAACAGTTCTATTTGACCCATAGATAGGACCCTATCTGGTGCTACCACTCTGGGTCAGAGTGGGCCTGGGAGCAATGGCAATTAAGGTGTACTCTACATTTCTCAAAGCTCCAGCATAACAGGAGCCTCACCATCAGATTGTCATATCCAGGACACTAGTTGGGGCAGGGTTTACCCCTCTGAAGAGATGCAATTGGTGTATTCTACTTCATTTTTGTTCAGTTATAGTATTTGATGTTCTCAATCAAATAATAATGAATTGTTTGATATTATAAATTGATTGCTTATTTTAATATTTTATTACTTATTGTGGTTGCATTATGATGTCGTCAGTCTGTCTTTCTAAATGTGAGAGAGATGCTCAGGTCACCTGATTGACAGTTAACACTGTAAAGAGGGATGTTTATATTGAAAAGGAATGTCAAATCAAAATTTCTTAATATCTTAAATATAAATGTATCCTCAGGCAATGTTGATCAATACATTGAATGAACAGTGTTACACAGAAAAAGCCAGTGCAGCTTTACCCACTTGGCTGGGGCTATAGAATACACCAGCTGCACCTCTGCAGAGGAGTAAAACCCCTGCAATGAGTGTCCTGGATATTACACTAAAATATCTGATGGTGATGTTCCAGAATACAGAGCACCACTTCATTGCCATTGCTCCCTGGTCCACTCTGGCCTGGAATGGTAGAACCTGATAGGGCCCTATCTATGGGTTAAATAGAGCAAAACTACATACTTATGCTAAACTGAATTGTTTGAATTAAAACTGTCTTGACTAAACTGAATTGCTTGAAAAGAAATGTTTTTGACAATTAAACTGTGTACTCATGCTAAACTGAATTGTTTGAAATAGAATTGATTATTTGTATAAAAATGGATTTGGCGTTAAATAACCAACAAAGGTTTATATGCCATAAAACCCAAACAACCAATCTACCAAACAACAATTTATTCAATTCTTTATCAGGTCTGTATAGACTAAAAATAAAGATTAATACAGTTTACTTATGTTTTGAAACAAAACATTTATACAGTATTTAGAGCAAATATATGAACAAAATGCAGCAAGCTTGTGACAATAAGTTCCCACTAAGAGGAACAAAATTATAAACAAACACTTTCCAGTAGCTATTTTTCTGTAGCAACTTAAGACAGAAGTGTTTGTTACACATTAATTAGTTTGAATAATTGATATAACTTACATTTAATTATAACTGACCCATTGCCCTAGTAGGTAGAATGTTTACTAATGGCACTGCAGACCAGGTTTCAATCCCAGCTTGAGTCATCCCAAAGATTCAAAAAATGGTACTTGATACCTCCAGTATTATGTTATGTATCAAGGGTAAAGTGGAGCAATCTAGGGAGAGGAGTAGCATCCTCTCCTATAGGTGTAGTTGCTATTGAAAAGGGAGCCTTCGGGTTGCTCTCAATTACGGTCACCAGCAACATTTGGTAATACTCTCCTGAATATGGTAACACACATAGCCTGATTAAAAGTTTACATTTAGTTCTTGTATATAATATGCACATCTAACTTTTAGGTTTTAGAATATGGAAAACGTGTGTTATACAGAAATAATTATGGTAGGCAACCATATATTGACCTCTTTTATTTATATAAGGGTCTGTTTGCTCAATTCTATCCACATAGAAGCTTTAGACTACAAGAACATCCTTAGTTTCAATAGAAAAGAATTCCCTTACTAACGACTAGGAATGTCTTGAAAGTAATGATTCAATTTTATTCCAAAGGAAAACTCAATCAGATACAAGGAAGACAATAACAATGTTAAAGAGAGCAAGTTTTCAGCCATCACGGACAGTATTTTCACCTGTGATAATCAAGAGCATGAATGCTGTGTCCATGAAAATCTGGACCAGCAAGAATTAACCACTTTTTGATTTTGGTTTGTTGTGGGTAATATTATATTTTGGTGCTGATGATGGTACAGACCAAGTAGTTGTCACATTCATTCCTATAGTAGTTCAGCAGACTTGCATTTGGTGATCTTTTTGCTCTTGTATGAGCATCTATTGGGTTTGCTTGGCATAAATATTGTGATTTCCTAATGTGACCTGTATCATTTTCAATGCATTGAAGCTGATGTTTAGCTTTGTATACAATACTTTGATCATAATATGATGATTTGCTCAAATGAGCTGATCAAGGTGCTTTTCATTTTGTGGGTGGACAATTGTACAGAGCTGTTGAGAATGTTGATTGCCTCTCGCATCACTGTCACCACCAGTAAAACACATTACCCACCACTTAACTGTGCTCACATCTACTTTTTGTTCACCATAAATGTTCAGCAAGTATTGATGAATGTGAGTGAGAACAATTTTTTGCAATGAGAAGTTCATGTCATATCTCTGTTTTCATAAATAGCATTTGCTAAACTGCTGCTCAGCTACTATCTATCATCATCATCATCATATCGTGCTGGCAGCACGGATATCCCTGGCCCTCTCTCGCCACTCCTCCCTATCGTTCATCGCCCTTGGTAGGTCTTCAGGACAACAACCTGTATCCTCACATAGCTGCTGAATGTACGTTCGTGCTGGTCGTCCTGCTTTTGCGCGGCCGTGTGTGGGGATCCATAAGAGTACATCTCTTATGAGTTCATCTCTGCTTCTCCAGCAATGTCCTGCATGTCTGGTTCGCCTAACTTGAATAGTTTTCGTGATAGGGGGCAGGTGGCCGTACAGTTGGTGTCTTGTGGGGTGTTGCTGCCAGGACTTGTTCAGGATTGCACGCAGCATTCTTGTGTAATTGCCATCTAGTTTCTTCTCCAGCCGTTTTGTTAGCGTCCATGTAGTGCATCCATATAGCAGTATCGATACTTACTTACTCGATCGATACTATCTATAATAAGGCAAAAAAGAAATGGATTACTGGTAGGTAGATTCAACCTCTGCAACCATATCACCATCATATACCTCTGATGTTATAGGATGACATAATAAAAATGGAAGCATTATTTTTGAAGTGACTTTTGTAAAAAATCATTCTCTCAACTACACTCTGAATATATCTATAACAGTAGCTGCATGAGTGACATTGGAAACAAAACACAAATTAGTATAATGGCATCCAGGAGTCTTACAGAATGACGGATCTGTGCTCTGATCTCAGCACAGGCCTGGAGAGTAAGGTTGTACAGAAGACTGGTACTTGCTCATGCAACATGTCCCTCATCTTAATCAGATGAATGTTGTCAAAAAGAAAGCAAGGTACAATACAAATTGTTATTCGTGTCATTGAAGGAGTTGCCCTACTACTAAGGTTGCCCTACAAAAGATGCCCTACAAAGGCTGCTCTACATAGGCTGTTCCACAAACTTTACCCTATTAAGGATGCCCTACAAAGGCTGCTCTACAAAGGTTGCCCTTCTAAGGATGCCCTACAAAGGCTTCTCCACAAAGGTTGCCCTACAAATGCTGTTCTACAAAGGTTGCCTTTCAAAAGCTTAAGAGCTCTGACTGTCTGACTATTTTATCCATAGCTGGTGGGAGAGGATAGATTTATGCCTTTCACAAAGTAAAATGCCACTTTCAAGATTTAAACTTGGCCTGTCAAGTCTATTTCTTATAATGATAATAATTACCCTGCCTCTTCTATTGTATAACAGTTACAAAGCATAACTTCTATAATATAACATGGAGTATAAAATCTATAGTTAAACAGTAACATTTCTTAGAAACCCTTATATGGCTAGCAAGTACACCTTTTTTCTTTCACCCCCACTTTTTTTACAGACATTTTTTGTCACCAAAAAATTCTCAGTGGTTAATTATTTCTTATGACTGATTTTAACTGCTTGTCAACACATCTAGGGTTACTTTATGCTTTGAAGTAAGGGAATTTTATTCATTGTTTGTTCATATTTACATTTTTTGTGCAGTTTCTTGGGAGTTTTTGTTTTACACATGGTCCAATTGAATACAAATGATTTTCAAATAAATCTAATTAACCCATAGATGTGACCCTCACAGGTACAACTGGTTCAGATTAGAGTGGACCTGGGAAAAATGGTCATGAAGAAAAACACCACACTCTCCAGATCTCCAGAATTAGAACTTCACCATCAGATGCAGTTTAGAATCATACCCAGGACACCCCTTTTTGAAGGGGATCTTACTCCTCTGCTGGGGATATAATCAGTGTATTCTAAGGCCTGCAAACAGGGCAAGCTTAGATTAGATACCAGATTACACTTGAATAGATAGATACCTTTTCAGTTAAAATATAATGATTTATAAACACTACAATTGTGGTTTGGCTTTTAAGCATGAAGAGATAGGAAATATATATTGGTTAATGGTTTTGGAAAGGAACTGAAAATCTAGAATCAGGAAATGGCTTTTTGTACTGACATTAGGTTTGTAACAAACACAATTGTCAAAGTTAAGAGAACCAATATATAAACTATGGAAAAGAAATCAACTTCAATTATAGTCCAATTTATGATGACCTATTTCTACAAGAGTGCTTCAAATTTCACACTCTCTTGTGGAGGAAAACATCTAATATCACATCTTTAAACACTCTGGTCTGTCATCTCAATGATTAAAATAATAATTTTAAGTATTGATAACAGTCCACTCATTAATTGCTGACTCAAAATTTATGTTTTCCTTTTTGTGCTGTCATATGAATAGCTTATCAATAGTTGGTTTAATTTGAAGAATCATAATAATTTTTCCTTCAAGTAGCTTTTTGAACTTGTTAATCAAAATGAAGTTCTTTTCATCGAATCCTTATCTTCATTGTTTATTGAATAATAAAAAATATCAGACAAAAAACTGGTTCAAATGACCAGATTCAATGTTTCAATCTAAATGAATCTCCTTTGAGCTACATATCTTAAGATTTTGTTATCAAATAACATTGAATGTATTCAAGAAAAAATGTAAAAGTTTAGGGATAGCTAAACATGTGTGGAGAAAAAGATAATCAAATCCTGTGGAATGAAGTCAGTAATAGAGTCTGAGAACTACATAAGAAAAATAAGGCGATTAAAAGAAATAGCATACATGTCAAGCTTAGTTGACCTAGCATACATGTTAACCTTAGTTGACCTAACATAGATCATGTGGTACTCATAAAGTGCACAAAAAGACACAAAAAGATACAATTGACAAAAATCTGTTTTTTCATAGTTACACAGTTAGATTTTAAGAATTAACATTCAGATACTTTCTATAAATTATGCCTCTTTCTCTTTAATGTAGGTTTATTCCTGGTAATAAAATCATTTGCACGCTGATGATGCCAAATCTCTAGTGAAACACATCAATTTTTTTTTCAAAATTTTCTTTTTCATATATATATATATATACATATATATATATATACACAGATACATACATACATACACACACATGTACAAACTGACAGAAAATAAATTGTAACATCATGAAGAACAACGTTGATTCTAACCTAATAACAATTTTTGTATATTTTGTATATTTGTATATTTGGCAAAATTTTCGAAATCTTTGGCCATCTTGTGTCACAGATAAATTCATACCAGTCTACCATCTGCATTTGTATTCAAGAACACAGGCCTGTGTTAGCACAAAAGGAAGATATAGTGTGTTGATATTTAAGTTTGTATACTACTGATACACCCACTATTTTAGAACCCGAGAACATGTTTAAAAAATCTTTTAGATAAGTTGTCAAGTCCACAAGCTATAGGGTAGATTTTGTATTTGGAAAAATACAATAGATAAAGGGAAACAATTATGGAGGTCTTCATACAATGACCTGCAGTCAAGTAATCCAGGTGCATGTATGCACAGACACATTTAATTGTTGTTAGATTAGGTTGTTATTAGAGGCATAAATTCTTCTGATGAGTATGGTATCCTAAATTGTATGAAAACTAAATTTTGTTAAAAAGTTGTATATATATATATATATGTATTTTAGCATGTTTCATTAAATAATAAAGACAAATTTTGTCTGTATAATTTATTTAAGATCCTTTCAAGTTTTCTGATAAGTGTCTTAGTTTCAGGTTGGAATTGGTAGATGAATTTCCCAAAATTGTCCCAAATGCTTTCGGACCCTTCATAGGCCACCATCAAGGGTTGCTTGCTTGTGTAAGGTGTTTTTTTTTAAAGAGTTTTGAAATTTTTTGAAAGTTTATACCATAACAAAAATATGGGAACTAAGAGTTGGATAAAACAGAGTAAGTGATGTATTTAAAAAAGGGAACACTATTTTAAAAAGGGAATGCTATTTTAAAAGGGAATGCTCACAACAGAAATAGAATACAATAGGAATACAGGTCCACTCTGATCCTGAGTGGTAGTACCTTTTAGGGTCCCATCAGAGGATAAAATAGAACAGTTTAACCATTTAACCATATTTACCAACCCCTCCACTCAGGCAGGATATGACACAAGGTCAATTTTTAAGCGGAGTTTAACAGGTTTGAATTCAGAGTTTTCCTTCTCCTAGACTAGTTGCCTCACCAAGGCTGAAGAACCTAGTCCATCCTACTATTTACCCATAGCTGGAGGGAGAATAATTGGATTCATACCTTTCCCAAGGGTATTAGTGCTATGTGAAATGCAATCAGCCTCGTCCAGGATTTGAACTCGTGTCTCCGTGTCCATTTCCTACGACGATAACCATTACACCACGGGCACCTCCATTTAACTATGTGCAAAAAAAAATGACTTATGTTGAATTGTTAGTATTATATAGCAATATTTGAAACCATTTGACAATGCAAATGAATGAGCTCTGGTTTGTTTAAAATGTTACTTACAAACTCTTCTTTTACAAATCATATATATTTGATATAAACAGGATTTGGCATTAAATACTCTATAAAACTTAACCAATCAAAAGTTTTGCATTATTTTGATAACTTTAGGCACAATTTGGCAGCTGCAGATGCTTTTGCTGAGTTTTTGAAGATGATGAACTACACTAGACTGTGATATGTAAAGCTTGCTCTCTGAGTACAACTATGGTTTTAGACTTATTAAACCTTACCTGTCCATTGAGGTTGTTGCCATCCAAGCAAAATTTCTTAACCATGAGATAACTGTACAGTGATCAACTGTACCTCCACCTTTTACAGAACAAATGTTTTTGGTGGCATCGATGGTGCTATGGCCCAGTTTGAACTCATAAAGTATAAGTTCTGAAAGTAGACTATGTTGTACATTCATCTATGTGGCTTTCAAATCACATATGGAGTGAAACAAAGCACAATGTTTTAGAGCACTAAATACCATGATACAACCAACCATAGCCAGTATCTTTCACAGTTTAAACTGCTTCAGTCATGTCATATATGCCCTGTAAACTAATATATAACACAATATTGCAAAACTTTTGATTTACTCTTGTAAAGCTATCATGCTTTTGGAGTTATGGAATAAGTACTGAACAGTCAATAGAAAGATAAATTCACTTTTTTATGAATAAATCTTAGTTATTATAAAAAAACTAGGATGTACAAAATTTTACAAAACTTATAACTCCCCCTAGTATATATATATATATATATATATATATATATTTCGAAAGTTGAACGTAAAAATATGTGTAAACCATCATTGCTTGAGGGCTGCACAGACTGGCACGTCACAACTGATTTAAAACATAATTTTATATTTCCAACTGAAATAGCGTTAATGACAAAGCGTCCAGATATTGTCATTTGGTCCATTAAAGCAAAGAAAGTTTTTGTTATTGAGTTAACGGTACCTTTTAAAGAAAATTTTGACTGGGCACATCAGCATAAGTTGGAAAAATATGAGGATATGTGAGAACAATGCGTCAGAAATAGCTGGATAGCAAATGTATTTCCTATTGAAATTGGATGCAGAGGTTTCATTGCCAACTCAGCCTTCGCATTCTTGACTAATCTTGGACTTCCTCCATCAAACAAGAGGAAATACATGGAAACGATCCAAGATAAGGCTTTAACTGCAATCCCATTGAGTGACAACAATCTGACAAAGTCTGGTGGTGTCGTGAGATACTGCTGGGGTACTCTGGACAAGTGGTAATGATGCTTCGGCCCCGAAACCATGCCTGAACCCAGAGTCATCATCAAGCAATACTGTTGTACAAACATCAATTATTGTATGATACCTATATATATTCTCAATACTCCCTTGCTGATTACCTTAAAAATGCCTATACTTACACATGCTTTGAAATATAACCACACTGAATTTATATTAAAAGCCTTGATTTAAGTGTTAATCAAAACATTCTTTATGGCTCAGTGTTGATAACATCTAATACTCTCTGAGTACAACTTGCTGGATTTACCTCAATGGTTTTAGGCCTCCCAGCCCTTACTTGATCATTGAGGTTGTGATCCAAGCAAAATTTCTTAACCATGCAGTTACTCTACAGTGATCAACTGCACCTTCACTGTTTATAAGACTTGAAACAGCCAGCCAATCCAGATTTGTCAACTCTTTTATATATATATTTTTTGAGAGAGATGAACTTATTTTTAGACTTATTCATGTTTTGGGCTACAGAGTTTCAATGTTTGCTATCTTCTTGCCATTCACTTTGGTGTTGCAACAACAACAACAACAACAACAACTAAAAGTGTATCTATTCATGCAATATATTCACCAAAAGAAAAAGTTTAGTTTGCAAGCATTAGTTACACTTGATTTCCTATGTTACCATTAATAAGTATCTATAGTTTTCTGCATGATTAAATTACATACAGAAACTAGCACTGACCAAATGAACAATGCATCACTATGATATACAATATAAGATGAATATTTACCCTTTAAGAATTTGGTGTAGGTTAATAGATGTAAAAGAATCACAAAAACAAATTATGTGATTGACAGTGAAGACCAAAGAAATAAAAAGAATGGATTTTTATGATGAGTATATTGTAAATTTATTCCTCGTCTTCATTTTCAAAGTTATTTTTAGTAAATTTTGCATTAAATTGTACATTTAGAACTTTTTAAAAAGAAAATCTTACATGTTTATAAGATTTACAGTATTGTCTATAAATAAGTACATATCTAACAACTTTTTATAAATTTTCTTTCAAAATTTTCTTCTAAGCCAAAGATACCGGGATTTTTTAAAATTTCAAGTGGAATATAATGCAATCAAAACAGATATTATAACATACCATTAATTATCAAATTCTAGAACATTGAAACTCAGCAACCTAAGATATGAATATGAATTAGTCCAAATATAAGTACACCTCTCTCCTTCCCTGATCACATCAGACAAACAACTTGGCTGAAACAAATAAAGCGATCATGAGGGAATTCAGTGCTCTGAAAAGGAAGCTCACTAAATCCCAGGAAATAATAGAAGAATATAAAAACAAGAACATTATGTGAGCCAAAAGAAATGAATTGACAAGGATTTGAAGATCACTTGATCTGCAGGGTCTGGGTAATGATTGATCCCAACTCGGTCACCTGGGTAACTGGCCCTGATGTTGAAAGATTCAAAACACTTGATGAATTCAGGAACATCACTGAAAATATATGAGATGTGTTTTTATGAATAAAGGCAATTCTATTTTTGTTTATTTGTTCAATATTTGGTTGTAACAGAATACACTGACTATACCTCTACAGAGGGGTAAGACACCCACAACAAGTGTCCTGAATATGACACTAAACAATCTGATGGTGAGGTTCCAGCAGTGCTGGAGTTTTGGGGAATGCGGAGTACCTCTTCATTGCCATCACTCCCAGGTCCACTCTGGCCCTGAGTGATAGCACCTGAAATGGGTCCTATCTATGGGTTAAATAGAACTAAACCATGCTTCTTTCACGATACTGATTTTTGCATTTAAACTGTTTATTTATGCTAAAAAATAGAACTGTTTTGACATCTTAACTGTGTACTTATGCTAAACTGAGTCATCTGAAATAAAACTGTTTGACATTTAACTCTGTGTGTTGCCCAGTCGGCAGGGGCTGTAGAATACAATGACTGTACCTCTTCAGAGGGGTAAGAACCCTCCAACGAGTGTCCTGGATATGACACTAATCTGATGGTGAGGTCCCAGTAATGCTGGGGCCTTGGGGAATATGGAGCACCTCTTCATTGCCATTGCTCCTAGGTCCGCTCTGACCCAAAGTGGTAGCACATGATAGGGCCCTATCTATGGATTAAATAGAACTAATGGCATACTTATGCTAAACTGAATTGTTTGATTAAACTGAATAGCTTGAAATAGAAATGTTTTTGACAATTAAACCGTACTTACATTTAAACTGTGTGCTTTTGCGAAACTGAATTATTTCAAATAGAACTGTTTTTGACATTGAAACTGTATTTACACTAAACTGAATTGTTTAACATAGAACTGTCCTGACATGTAACTGTGTGTAAACAAAATCTATACTTATACTAAACTGATTTAGCTGAATTAGAACTACTTGACTAAACTGTACTTACACTAAACTGAATTGTTATATATAACTGCTTAAATAGTTTGAAATAGAGATGTTTTTGACGAACTGTGTACTCATGCTAAACTGAATTGTTTGAAATAAAACTGATCATTTACATAAAAATGGATTTGGTGTTAAATAACCTACAAAGGTTGATATGCCATAAAACCCAACAAACCAAACCAAACCAAACCATTTTCATTGTATAATGTTTCCCTAGAAATAGATTTTTGGTATCTTTGGTTTAGAAGAAAATTAACTTTTTATTTAAAAAAAAATTGGTAGGGTTGTATTTATTTATGAGTGATGTTGTAAATATAAAATATGTTTTATCCTTGGAAAACACCAAAGCTTACAACACTCTAGAATGAGACTAGAGCTTGATGCAATCATCTTAACTGCTAAATACTGTTGTTTCTGAGTACAGTGTTACCATATATGTGACTAATATAGTAGATTAGAATTTATGTGCATATAAATTCTACCCTTTTATCTTTTGAGTAGCATCCAGTGTTTCCTCTAAGCTGTGCAGTAGCATGATCGTGAAAAAATGAAGCCATGCAGTAAAACTGAAATGTGCTGTATAAATTTTAAAAGTTTCTAAGTAGGGAATGATTGATTGATTCATTGATTTTAAGAACATCTCAACCCAACTTGGTTTATTTTATGTCTAAAGGTTTGGGAATCACGTTCATTGTTCATTCATATTTACATTTTTGTGTAGTTGTTTCTTAAGAGGTTTTTTGAGCACGGTCTGCTTTTATCTGTGGCCACACAAATCTGTCCAACACCAGTTGTATTGATACGTTAGCACTCGGGTGCGATAAATTATACATAGAGCAAAACATGTTGCAGAGCCGATAAGCATGTCAACCCCGCAAATGTTTTTAGTTTAATGCGTGTGAGTAATTGATAGCCAAAGACAACGAAGGAAACAAAGGCGAGGTAACGAATATAACAAAAGTAACAATTTATTGTCAGATTTACAAACGTGTGTGTAAAGTCCGTGGCAGTTGTATTTGGTCTTCAGCTAGAAGGATGGTGTCGATAGCTGGTATGGTTGAGTCATAGATGTGCACAGCTGGATGCTTGATGCGGGTAGCTGGCGTAGGTCGAGTCGTTGAGATACAGTTAGATGTTTGATGCGGGTAGCTGTTATCGGTCGAGTCGCAGAATGCAGCTGGACGATCGTTGCGGGAAGCTGAGGTCGGTCGAGTTGTAGGATGCAGCTGGACGATTGTTGCAGGTAACTGAGGTCGGTCGAGTCATTGAAGTGCAGCTGGACGATCATTGAAGGAAGCTGGTGTCAGTCGAGTCGTTGAAGTGCAGCTGGACTATCATGCTGGCAGCTAGTCGGTCGTGATTGATAAATTGATATCCCAGTTTTGACAGTACCTTGGGTTAACCGGGGGGTCGATCTGGTTGCTAGCCCGTACAGCGAGTCGTAGATAGGCTAGTTGTTGCAATGCTAGGGCAGTCTGTAACAGCGAGTCGTTATGTGGATGGCATGCTACATTGCAGGAGTGTCGAGATCGAAATCGGTGTTGGCAGTTTGGTCGCATAGAGTTGGGCGAGCTAGTGACAAAGACTGAGCTGTGTGCTAGTATTACGGACCAAGGGAACGGACGGGGAACCATGGCTAAGGTTTGCCCGGCCTTAGCACATACGAGGTTGAGCGAACGAGTTGGTGAGGCTAGGGTGTCGTTGTACCCCTTAGCTGTGCGGACGTATTGAGAATATGGCTGAGGCTTTGCTGCGTCAAAGCCGTGCGGATGTATCGAGACGATAGCTATGGCTTTACTGTGTCAAAGTCGTGCGGACGTATCGGAGGGTAGCTATGGCTTTTCTGCACCAAAGCTGTACGGACGTATCAGACGATAGCTATGGCTGTGCCACACCAAAGCTGTACAGACGTGTCAGACGATACCTATGGCTGTGCCGTACCAAAGCTGTATGAACGTGTCGGACGATCGCTATGGCTGTGCCGCGCCAAAGCTGTGCAGACGTGTCGGACAGTAGCTATGGCTTTGCTGCGCCAAAGCTGTGCAGACGTATCGAGACGATAGCTAAGGCTGTGCCATGCCAAAGCTCTGCACAATCAAGCAGACTGGCCAGGAGGCCGTGGCTAAGATTGGCGTTATCTTAGCGCTGCGCAGATAGTGAAGCGGTAGCTAAAAGCTAACCCGTGCCTTTAGCGCTGCACAGCCTAACAGACTAAAACCATTTTAAAGGTATGCATAGAAATTCAAACAACTCAAATGGTGTTGTTATCGCAGTCTTAAGAATATGTCGGGCTTGTACTGGGTTATTGTGGGATGAGTTTAGCAGGAGAAGTTGGTTTGTTAGTAGCGAGGGAAAGTTTGTTGTTAGCGAGGAAGATGGTTATAACGTATGAGTGTTTACGTTGTGTTGTTTCCTCGCTGAGTGTTGAAGGCCCTCGCTAAGTTTGTGAGAAATGAAAGGAGGATGATGAAGAAGTAAGATGGCGAAGGTCGAAAGGTGTTTTTAGAAATAAGTTTTTATTTGCAGCATGGAATATTGGGTTTGCTTTTGGTGCTGCAAGACTCGTGGAGTTTAAGCTTGTTAGTATTGAGACAAAATGACGTTATGAGATGTTGAGAAGGTTGTGATAGCCGCATATGTCGTCAGACGTGTGAGGGATTGTGTTTTTTGGATTTTTGACAAAAGACATGTTTTAGTTGTGGGAATTGAACTTTGGATGTCACCGTGAGTTTCGTGTCTGGTATTTGGGGAGAGTAGGCGTTATCTCCATGCGTGTCGAGAGCGGGATTACGCTCAGATCGACAGAGCCAATTTTGGGGTGACATAAAGTTGTGCCTGTGCGAGGCATGTTGAATGCATCTAATTTATATTCAACTGGGATTCCTCGTAAGGAATCCATAAATTAGATGGGTTCCCTCGTGTGTGTCCATGTTGCTGCTGCTGCTATTTTAAAGCCGCAGTGAGATGTCTGCACTGGGCGGCATTGTACAGCCAAAGCATCGCTATTGAAGAACGGCCAGTGGGACGTCTGCACTGGTCGGCGTCCTCCAGCCAAAGAGACTGGGTTTGGCAGCTTACCCGATTTGGTGGGCGGAAATGAAGGTCTGGGCTGAATAGGATAAGTCATCCTGATTGGTTGAAATTAAGTGTCAAATTAAATTGCGCGCCAAACCAAAATACGAAATTTTTCTCTTCTCTACAGGCTCTTCAGGAATTTGATGGCAGGCCTTGATAAGGTCTAATTTAATAAAAAGATTCCTATCCTGAATTGTAGCCGTTATATCATGAATATGAGGAATAGGGTAATGGTCAAGTTTAGTGTCAGAATTGTGCTCTATAATCGTCGCAATTGTGCCAAGTGCCACCACTTTCGGGTACCGGGTGTAAAGGAGACGCCCAGTTGGTCTTTGATGGATGGATAATACCCATTTCCATCATTTGTGTAAATTCGATGAGGTTTAGGAAATGATGCAATTTCCTTAATAGAATTTTCTGGAAAAAACGGATCAAAATTGGCACAAAGATATCCAACTAACACCCACACAGATGTTTAAGAAATAAACAATTAAAAATGGTTTTTAGGTCCAATAGGAAGTCTCTAAAATACGCGCCCAAAGAATCTTCGAAAGTCAACGCGTGCGCACGGGATCCACCTTAATGTTATAAAAACACACAATATTCCAGACAATTCTGATCAGTTACTCACGCCAACCCGGAGTGATACGTACTAACTGTTTCTCAGCAGCGCCGTGCTCGGATCTTCAAACAACTGTGTCATGTTACTACTTCAAGTTGGATAAAGATCTTATCCAC
This sequence comes from Sepioteuthis lessoniana, assembly GCA_963585895.1. NCBI lineage: Eukaryota > Metazoa > Mollusca > Cephalopoda > Myopsida > Loliginidae > Sepioteuthis > Sepioteuthis lessoniana. Next base: position 92,401,297 of record OY757904.1, read on the forward strand.
GCTGGATTCAGAACAGGTTTCTGCGGTCGCGACCTGATACACGAATCGCTGTATACCCTACTACATTTCAGCTTCCAACAAAGAAATAAATTTCTTTATTTTTGTAGCACTATTGTTAATATTGTCTTTTTATTCATTAATATTAGTACCCTATGAACTGGTTATGAACTGGGGACCGGTGGTAGTTAAATGGTGAGTAATAGAGTGAGACAGAGTCTGCTTGTGAAAGGACGGTTTGATAATATTTTCAAATTTTTAAAAAGTTTGCAAAATATTGGATTCTCTTCCATGTTAGTCATGGAAGGGGATGAGAAAAATCCTTTGCACACCGACCCAGACGACTTAACGTTCATCACAGGGTCCATCAGACAACGCTTGTTAATGTCCATGAGAGAGCCATATTTGTGAAAAAATCTGCACCCAATATGACTTTCTTCACATCAGTAAGCACAAAAACTAAATTAAGAGTTTCTTTTTGGTGTTTTTTTTTTTTTTATTATTATCCTTATGCCTCAGACCAGTCATGCTTACCCGTGAAATAAAAAAATTCATTTTCTTGATGAAAATTTGCTCCTTGTTAAAATCATCATACACATACTCACTCTCTCACACACACACACAAACAAAACAACTACAAAAAAAAACAAAACAAAACAAAAAAAACTCATAGCAAATAGGAACAATTATTGCAACGTCTTAACACATTATATTCATTATGTTCCTTACGTAAATACTATAATGGATCACAATAATGTATATGTAATATAACATTAACACAACAAAATACAAATTATTATTACTATCTAACACAAAACATCATCATCATCATCATCATCTTGTCGTGCCACTAGCATGGATAGACACAAAACATATTCTCGCATAAAATATTAATATTGCTTAATACTCCATAGTATATTACAAAATACCGGCTCATTAGCCAAGTGGGTAGGGTGTTCGCCAATGGCCCGGGAGACCAGGGTTCAGTCCCAGGTCGTGTCATACCAAAAACTTAAAAAATGGTACTTGATAATTCTTTGCTTAACACTCAGCATTATAAGGTACGTATCAAGGGTAAAGTGGAGCAATCCGGGGGAAGGAATAGCACCCTCCTCTACACCTCGGTGTAGTAGCTATTGAATAGGGAGCCTTCGGGTCGCCCTTGACTACGGTCGTCAACTTTACTTATATTACAATATAACATGTCTCATCACCACGATGTTCTTACGTTCTGATCCACTATACTCCTTCGTCTATAAAGCTTACAAATCAAAAGTTTATTTTTATCATAATGCAATGATGATGATAATTTGTTCCTTAGTTAAAATCATCGCTAAACATACACACAAATACAAAAAAAAAATTATTTGGTCAAACTGTCGCGACTTTCGCTACACATCGCGACTCATATATCAAGGTGACAAACTCAAATTTGTCGCGCGGTCCATGTATCATCATACACACACACTAAAAATTATTTATACGACCACACACATTAATATGCAAATATAATCCGCACACACACACACACACACACACACACACACACAAAGAGTTGTACACAATCTTAATGTTCTTTTGACTGTATTTTTCGATTTTTTCGATTTCTCTGCCTGATGAGTGTCGTAATAAGACGGCATGAAACCTGTAGTCGCTGACAAACATCCATGCTATTAAATTTATATAAAAACAAATATATATATATATATATATATATTCTAAACGAAATGAATATATTGGCACGTAGAGGTCACCTATTATGGGAATTTTTAGTGCGTGTGGTATTAATTGAGACTATCAACAGATTTTTCCTATAATGCCATTGGCTATCTGAATGGTAACCTAACACAGATATTTCGGTAAGGAAAAACAATGTCTATTTAGACTACAATGATATACATTTTATACATATGTATATCATACATAATTATAAAGCCTAACAACTGTCCCAAAGCATAAAAAGATTACAAAAGCTGTTCCACTGAACAAGTAGTGCTGAATGGTTGCTGTTAAAAGGGCCCAGTTGGCTGGGGCTAGAGAAGGGGTAAGATTCCACTAACAAGTGTCCTGGGTATGATGCTAAACAATCTGATGGTGAGGCTCCAGTAATGCTGGAGCTTTGGGGAATGTGGAATACTCCTTTATTGCCATCGCTCCCAGGTCTACTTTAGCTTGGAGTGGTAGCACCTGAGAGGGTCCTATCTATATAGTTAAATAGAGCTAAAAACTGAATTGTTTAAAATAGAATGATTTTGACATTTAAACTGTATACATATGGTAAACTGAATTGACTGAAATAAAATTATTTATATGTATAAAAATGGATTTGGCATTAAATAACCTACAATGGTTGATATGCCATAAAACCAAACAAAACCAAACTAAACCAGCAGTTAAAAATTTATATTTTTTCTTGTATAGGGAAAAGGCTCGCATTTGCACACACATGAAATGGAGACAAAAATGGAGACAAAAGAGAGGGGTCCTCCCTGATTGGTTTCTGTTACCAAACAGAGGTAGAACTTGCTTCTTGAAATGCCACATGACCAATGGTCATGTGATTGTCAGAAGCTCCACCCATAACTTCCAAAAAGGGAGACAACTATGTTTAATTCCCCATCAAGCCCATTGTTTTTATTCAAAGTTATCCTTCTCTTTGGTTTCCCTAACCTAGCTATAGAACCCAAACTGCCCAACTATTTCACCAATTACAAGGGGAACTCAAGAGATTGATTTCTGCCTTTCTCAAGAGCATTAATGCAAAGGGGATGCCTGCCGCATCTGCTGGAATTTAAACTCAATTGATTCCATTTCTATCTTTATAATTGTACCACTACATGCACCCACTGAAACACACACACACACACACACACACACACACACACACACACACACACACACACACACACACACACACACATGCATGTGGGGTGTTCTTGTAGTGTGATGGTTAAAGCATTGGGCTGTGGAATTGTAGTAAGTGGGTTCAAACTCATCACACTATTATGTTCACTTTCAAACAAATACCCTTGGGAAAGGTATGAACCCCCTTATCCTCCTTGCTATGGGTTAAATAGTACCACTACTGGTATTCTAGAAGGATGGCTTTGGCATTGAATAAACAAAGAAGGATGATAAGCCATTAAACAAAGAAATCAAACACATGCATGTATACATATACACACACATCTTAAATAATGAAAGATTTTTAATACTTTAAGAACTTAAAGAAATAAAAGAAAAGAAAAATTTTGTCCCTAAGAGAATGTTGCTTCTGTGTTCATCCTTACTTCTCCAGCAGTTCCCTGCATGTCTAGCTCATCTCACTTGAATGGTTTGTGTCATGGGAAGAGACTATACAGTTGCTGTTTTGTATGGTTCTACTTAAAATACTCTAACTTAGAGGATCAAAGAATTTCCAGTTGAATTTTCTTCTGAATCATTATTAATTGGATGTGTATTTGTGCTGAATATAAATTTCAAATAATGATATCCTCAATACATTGGGGGTTACTATGAAATGCTGATTAAAATCTTTAACTTTTTCTTAAATAGAAGTAACAATATCAGCATGGTCAGTTGTTACAACAGAAACTCAATAAGTTCCAGGATTATCTTGTAAACTTTAAATTTTTTCTATATGCAGGAAGTCAATTTAATTTCATGTCAGATATCAATTTATCAGACTATTGCATTGTTGCTGCCTCTGTTAAAAAAAATTATTAGGTATTGGTAGTAAGATTCAGCCTTTATTGCCAAACTACTAATATTCACCTTTGGACAATATAATAAAATAGAAGGCATTACTTTTGGAGTGATCTGCTTATGAGGATAGCATTTTCAAATTGGCATTGATTCATCTCCATTATGTTATATAAGGTGTATATATTTAAATCTAAAATTTTAAGTTTTCAATTTTTAAAGATTCAAAGATTCTATATTGATACTGATTTTTTTTACTATAGCTCATATATTAGCTTATCAATATTATAATTTAACCTCTGTAAAAAAAAATGGAATCTCTTCAGTTGAAGGATTTTCAGCCAGTTTTTACTTCAAAGCAAATAAACAAATAACAGTTATTACACAAAACAATTTTCCTTTAGCAGTTAAACATCTGGGCTTCATGAAACATTCCATAAATAAATTAAATGCAAATATTTTTACTAATAGTAGGGCACATCATTTTAATTCTTTAAAATTTTTAGTTGATTTTGTTTAAAATTATCTACCCTTCCTAATCACTCACAAAACAATCCCAACCATGACATATCACCCTACAAACCTCACATCTATTAATTGTGCCTACCTATATATCTACCCAGTACATCAATAGGCTGGTTTATACATTTCTATTTAGAGTTATTCACTCCTCCCTCCAAACACATTTTTACACAAGCAAAGTTATCTGTCATATTGTTTTGATAAAATAATTCAAATATAAATTTAAGCAAGATTCTGAGTACAGAAATATTAACATGACATAAATACACAAAAAAAAGATTGATAAATATCAAATTTCTTTTTTCATCTTTTGCAAATATGTATAATTCTTTTTTCACTCAGAACCATCCAGGGAGTAGACCCCAGATCATAATGGCTAAAGTACTGAACTGTGACCCAAAAGTAAGTGAATTCAATTTCCAGTCACAGTATTATGTTCACTTTTGGACTAATATCCTTGGAAAAGGTATGAACCTCCTTATCCTTCAAGCTATGGATTGAATAATACTATTGCTGTTCAACAAGAATGGCTTTGCTATTAAATAACCCAAGAAGGTTGACACGTCATTAAAACAAAGAAACCAGAAAACAAATGAGAAACATTCAATAAATGCTGATCATATAAAAAACATCTGAGTTCAGCCCTACAGTTTTGAGGGATTGACACTGAGCTTTGTTGATTGAAATAACAGAGCTGAGGCAAACAAAGAACTGGAGTCTTTTAAACTGGAAATTCTTCAGATAATATCTTGCTTTCAAAAGTTCCCTTTGAAAATGATAGCTTCAATTACATGATCTATTAGCTTCTTTATCACTGATCTGGTACTATTAGCAAAGTTTAGTGGGTCAAGATTTTTAAGAATCATAACAAGTCTTTATCTCACTCTATTTAACCAGAAATGGCATATTTTACCATCAGGTGACCTTCAGAAAAAGTTAAAAAAGCACTTACTTAGAAAACATGTCATAAGGTTCAACATATATGGAGATCTCATCAGACCAAGGTAATAAAAGTTTGCCTAACAATGGTTGAAACAGTACTGCGGCATAGAAACCTCACATGGACCATCAACAAAATAATGGAAACCCACTTGATGATTACTATGAATAGAAATCAATGTATCTTATAGGGACCATATGACCAATGAAAAGCTATATGGAAGCCTTCTAAAAGTATAAGAAAATGTTAGAGAAAACACATGAGACATATAGACAGTATATGTATCACCAGGAAGGAGAGGATTCTAATTTAGTATTGTGACAAATAAACTAAGAAAAAGTTATTTGAGGAAAGCAGTGGATCACCTATGTAAACTTCCTTAAAGAAGACACGTAGCTGCATTCAGCTGGCAAAATTAGAACAACAATACAAGATTGGACAGGATCTATTAACTTGGCTTTGACAATTGTCCAGCCAAGAAAAATAGATAGCATTGAAAGTCAACTTCATTTAGCCTGTGTTGGAGCCCAAAGTCAGCATTCATAAAAATCATCAGATCCCAGGGACTTTCCTCTTCGCTGTGATCTACTGACAGATATGCATATAAAAGCACCAAATCTGACAGACTAATATATGTTATCTCATTATTACTGTATATTGGTTTCTATATCACTATTACTAAGTTAGCACCAGTCATATCATGAAGCTTTAACAGTTAGTTTCTTATTTTTGTGTAGACTCAGGTGCACCTTTGCCAAGATGATTCTATGAGTGGAAGATACTCCTTCAAAAGAGGAGTATGCTACTCAGTTCAAAGTGCTATTTATTCACTTCTTGTTAATGAGTATATAATCTACCTGTGATTTAGAGTTATTTTTTGAAATTTGGTGTTTTGGCATGGTAACCTATTCTCAAGCGAAAAATTTGCTAGATATTCCTCACTCCTATTTGGTGAGTTGTGTAAGCAGAATTTATCATTTTTGCTTCTATTAGCATTTATGTCTCCACTGATGATTAGAACATTGTATTTAGGAATGTGTCAGACAAGGTAAGATAGTTCATGGTAGAAAGTGATGATATCTGTTTCATCACCGGCATTAATGGGACTGTAGTGAGAGACACCAACTTATTTACATGGAACAGATATAGGGAACATTGTTGGATAAAGAAAATTTTCATCTATGAAACTATTGTGACGGCAAATTGACTAAAATCCCAAAACGGGACTTTATTTTCGCACGTGTGAAGACGGGGCAGGTTGGCACTTGATCCCCTACAGAATAAGTCCTGTTCAGAGTTCTTTTCTCAGGCAGATAAGAACTGGCATATTACGTGAGGGAATAATTTAGGACCAGACTGACCGCCGCTGGCAAAGGGGTTCCAAATTTCACACTAGATCACACACCCACCAGGCTGCTAAACTTCTTTCCCTTAGATAACAGAAGAATACGGGCCTATAAGACTTAGTTGTAATAATATTAATATTGTAGTAGTCAGCAACTCCGGTTTCCCATGTGATACTTTAGGAATTAATAGGACAGTTCTAAGCAAGATAACATAAGGCGAATAGAAGCTGAAAGGAAAGCATGAAATAACAACATAGACCACATGGTAAAATGAAAATACATAGGTTCTTTACTACGGTTATATATTTACATTCGGAGTTTCAAAACATATAATTGGATAGTCCATGAATATAAATGTCTTTTCTTGGCTTTTATCCTTCTTCAAATTGAGAGAGAGAGTGGTAAACGAAATTTGGGTGTAAAGGAAAAATGTCCCCAAAGTTACTTATCTTATTTTCGACGGGGTTCCACTGGAGAATTTTCTTCTTTCACGGGCTACTAGACTTGGTTCTGTTTTTAGTACTGGCTTGAGGGACTCGGGTCTCTCATGTCTCAGTTAATCTTTTTATCTTCAGCCCGGAGTAAAATGGCTATGGTCTGTCTGCCACGAGCCTTGCTCAAAAACTCACCTTTTTTTGTCCTTTACTTCCGCTGAGGGGAAGGGAACCCCACTTCCGTTTGGGGTCCCCGCCAATCATTTGGCCTCTCTCTCTTTCCCCTTCCGATGTCCGGCGACCTGAGGTCACTAAGTACGAACATCTGGTCTATCTCCTCTGTGACCCACATTCTCTCTTAACGGTCACTTTTTGACTGCTAGATAGTGCTAATAGCAACACGGGAGGATAGTATCATTCTTACCTCTTCGTCTCCGTGAGCTATCACGTGACACTATCTTTTCATCACTACCAATGAACAAGAGCCTACATGCCACACTTATAAGGGGATCACTTCCATTGCAATGCTTTCTATTTTTTATGTTAGCCCACAATAGTAGAGTTTGAACCTTTACACCAATTATTCAAAATTTTTATTGTGTGGTAGTCTAGCAAAATGGCATCTGATATGCAAGCAGAAGTATATCATTGACTTCTTCTATATGCAAATTAAACAGGGAATGTAAGCACAGTGGCAACAGCAATGTAAGCAATAGACTATGATTGAAATAGTTTTCAGTCTATGAAGTGAAGAGTGCTTTAATCGGGTCATCTGCATAAATCAGATCAATTAAAAAATAGACTATATGGATAACATTTTCCTGACAATGCTATCTATGCTATCAATGTTACTGATGCTGTGAAAAGGTGGGTTGTCTCTGCTGATACAAAGTTTTATGAGCTTGTCATGCAGGCTGCTGTTGATGTGAAAAGGTAATGACAATTGGTGTGACTATATGGATAGTGTTTTGCAAACTGCGCTATGTGTACCTTCTAAATCTGTTGTAGATTTTGTGTTCTTACTTAGTGTCCATTTTCTTTTTCTTTGTATTAATGGGGAATAAGATGAACCCTTTTATACCAAATAGGACTTTTTACATAGATTTGTTTGGCGGTAGTCCTACTAACAATTTTTTTTTAAATAACTAGGAGGCATTACTTTTGGAATACCCTTATATATATATATCTATATACATCTATATATATATATATATATATATATATATATAAATGCAACAACTAATATGGAACAGAGACAGTATTTGTTTTCTCAAGCAGAAAATACTAGTGAAGTACTTGAAAGAGAAGTATTGACCATAGAAAATCATGTCAAAATTGCTACAAAGTGAATTGTCAATATAACTAGGCTTTTACGAGAATACATACGCATAGAGGTATGTACATGTAAATTATATATATATATATGTGTATATATATATATATATATATATACTAAATGAGCCCTGACCCATTAGGGCTCCCATTGTAACAGCAGTTCACAGTGATATCGATGTTTCTATCGAGGAAATAATGAAAGAATTCAATAAGCATTCACTGTTATTTCCATTGCATCAAAAATTTGAATTGCTAAAAATGTTGTTCTGTGTAAATTAAGACCTCACAAAATTATTATTCAGTCAGAAAATTGGACTGGAAATAGTTTTATTCTCTGATTTAGAGCATTTTAAATGTATTGCTCTAATAAAAATCTTGTTATTATGTGCTGGTTACATGGTTATATGGATACATATATACAAACATAATGTGAATTTTTGTAATGTAATTGATGAACTGTGAATAGAAGTTCACAATGATACTTATCCTTCTATTTAAGAAAGAGAGAAGGATTCTAATTGCTTTTTATTGTTATTATTGTTTTATAGTTATTGAGAATTTGAATGATTAAAAAATGAAATTAATTTTTAAGAAATGCTGCACAAAATTATCATTCAGTAAATTGTACTCTTGTTTGCTTTATTCTCAAAGAGAATTTTATGTGTATTTCTCGGATAAAAATCTAGTAGATCTTGCTATGAGATACTGTTTTTGCTTGTTTATGGCCACACACACACACACACACACACACACACACTATATATATATATATATATATACAGAAAATTTTACGAATACATAGAGAGGACTTTTAAGTTTCTACTATGCAATTTGTCACTCCATCCAGACTCAATTGATTTGAAACAAGTTATCACCATTAATTAAAAATATCTAAAATTAAAAAATTCAGCCTTAAGAATCTTCAGATGGTAACTCTGGAACAGAATAAAATGCCACTGTAAATGAGAATAAGATTAATAGAATGAAATGCTGACACACAAAAATAGGTTTCTATTACACTAGTTATGTCCGGCTCATTAGTCTAGTAGGTAGAGTGTTCACCAATGGCCCGGGAGACCTGGGTTCAATCATACCAAAGAGTCATACCAAAGATTTAAAAAATGGTACTTGTTATTTTCTTGCTTAACACTTAGTATTATTAGGTACATATCAAGGGTAAAGTGGAGAAATCCGGGGAAAGGAGTAGCACCTTCTCCTACTTATCGGTGTTGTAGCTATTGGAAAGGGAGCCTTCGGGTCACCCTTGACTATGGTTACCAACTTTACTTACTTACACTTGTTATGACACTACTATAACTACACACACACAAACATACCCTCAAACCATACATATATAGTATCACCCATAAATAAGTACAATTCAAATAATCTATGTTTTTCATGTACTACACAAATTCTTCAAAATGCAATGATCATTAAACAATTTGCACATAGAAAAATTGATAGAGATAACAATAGCAGTATAAGATTAATGGTATCAGTATTAAAATTGATATTATTGCTTATGTAAAAATGGTAGCAATAATTATTGTAATAATAATGATAAATTAGCAATAATTGTAATAATAGTTACCTTTTATTATTAGGAATATGATTATTAATGATTAATAAATATTATAATGATACTAATGATTTTAACAGTAATCAGAATGGCAGTATTCAGAAAAAGAATATATATATATATATATATATATATATATATATATATATATATATGTATAAAGATCTAAAAAAGAGGCTAGATTTTTATCTTAAATGGAAATCAATTAAAACCTATCATGATAAATGAATAGATAAATAAATAGACAGATTTTTTCTTAGAATAAAATAAGTTAATTTTTTGACAAGATTTTAGTTGCTGAGGGTTTTGTAGGTTGTGTTAAATTTTTTTTTTTAGATACATGAGGATACATGACACTAGACGATGACATTATATCTAGTTTTGACACCAACTTCTAACCCATATCTCTTTGTCCCCCCACGCTTTATTTATAGTAAGAATCCTTTGAAAGAATATTCTTATAATTTTTCATAAAATTTTTTTTTCTCTCCATTGTGTGATGGCTATCTGAAGAGGCTGGTTTCTCTTATGGGGTGGCCAGCTGGAATAAATTTATAATAGCCATATGATGGTTTGTTGAGGTTTTCCAATGTATATATATATATATATATATATATATATATCATCATCATCATCATCATCATCATCATGTTGCGCCACCAGCATGGATCACCCTGACCCTCTCCCACCACCCTTCTCTATCGTCTGTCACTTCTGGTTGTTTTTCAAGGCTACATCCTGTATCGGCACAGAGCTGTTGTATGTAGGTTCTAGCTAGTCATCCTGCCTTTGCTCGCCCATATAAAGGGTTCACAGGAGTATATATATATATATATATATATATATATATATATATATATATATATATATATATATGTCAGGAGCTGTCTGAAGCTGTCTAAAGATTATAGTGCTTTGTTTCATGAAACTAAGTAATGGTGGACAATTTAATAGGGTAAATGTTTTTAATATTTGTTGATTTTAATTTGCCAATGTCTTTAGGATATAAAGCACTCTTTTATGTGTTGTGAGCAATTATTAACAATATATGATATACAGGATGGTTAAAAAAAGATTTAGCAACCTTTTGGAAGTACCTTTATGATATAATTTCAAACTGTTCCCATATGTTACTTATCTTTGTGAACACATTGTTGGAATCTCTCACAGGTGATTATAAAAAAGTATCAATATTTCTAAAGGAATATCTTTATTAGAAAAGCAGAATCGATATTATGGAGACTGCCAGTGTCTTGACTGAGATGGGAAACAGGTGGATATTTTAAAATCATATCATAAAGGAACTCCCATAGAAATGTTAACATCTTTTTAAACACCCTGTATATGTGTGTGCCTGTATATGTGTCTGTCAGTATATGTGTGAGTAAGTAAGCTATTATATATATATATATATATATATATATATATATATATATATTATATATATATATATATATATATAGCTTTAGATTCTGGAAATACTGTTGTAAATATTCCAGTTGTTCAGGTTCCTTTACAGACTTCAGTGCTGCCTATTAAGAACACAGTAGAACACATTCTTGGCAGAAAAACTCATGAAGATATTTATCACCTTTACCAAAGAATTCCTTCTCTGCATATTCCATTTAGAAACAGAATGTCTGTTACACTTTTGAGACAAAATCAATTCATATTGTCCCTTTCAATAGATCAATTAGTAAAGTAATTTTATGATGGATGGATGCTAGATTCATTGTAGGATTTGTTAATCAATTTGAATGATTAGTCTAGATATATAAGTATAGTCTAATTTTCCTCTTTAGACAATTGATATTTGTATAATCTATTATGAGTGCTTATAATCTTAATGTTAAGGCAACATAGGTTTATAATCTAAACTTCATATACACTGGAATTAATAAAGAGGAAAATTTTTATCTTATCAAAGAAGACCTTCAAAGATTAACACAGTTGGAAGTTGATACCAATAATCATTTTATATAAAAAAACGTCCCATCTCATTTAGATGGTTTGGTTTCTTTATTTTAAAGGTATATCAATTCATTTAATTCGTCCTTGTAGAAGAACAGCAATAATACAGTTTTAGTTATAGCTAGCAGGAAATTAGGGGCGTCATACCTTTCCCTAGGGTATTAGCCCAAAAGTGAACATAATAGCACTACAGGAGCTTAAACTTACTTACTTTGAGGTTGTAGTCCTGTTCTTAATCTATTACATTTCTGGGACTCCCCCCATCTCATTTTGAGGATATTTGCAGGATCTTGGACATTAAAAAGATTGCAGATGATGGTACCTATTAGGTTAATACAATTCAATAGCACTGATTTCCTTGGAATGAACAGTAGTTTACTTCCTCATATAGTTTATTTGAAGCTTGGCCTTTACTAGTAATTTAATCAGTGAAGATATGAGATGAGTTGAGAAAGTAATGTGACTGATTTTTTATTTTCATAAAAATGGAGCACAGGTTAGAATTGTGAGCCATACTTTGTAACCACCTTGTTGAATATTTAACAAGGAAACATAATCAATCTTATTACCTAATAAGATGAACTCATGTGTGTGCACATGTGTGTGCACATGTGTGTGTGTGCGTGTATATATATATATATATATACAGCACGGGCTATAAATATGTAGATCCCAACATATCTTTAATATAAAGTTAATTTTTTCTAATTCAAGCATACTAGGACTTTTTCATTTCTAGTGGAACATTTCCAATAAAAGTGGATTTTGTTACGTCTTATTTTTTGCTAAACTCAACTACATTAAAATGTTGATAAAAAAAAAATTGTAACACCTTTGTAATCAAAATAAGATATACAATGAGGTATATGAGGTGAACTTATTTTTGAACAGATACATATCCATATTTTTAATAAAAGGGTTTCAAGACTTGAAAACAAACAACCCACTTAATGCAATAGTACTCTGTTGTCTCATTTTGGATCATAATTTTTATTTAAAAAACACCATCCTAATAAAAAAGAACATAATTTATTATGGCAACTATGTGTTTTAATCCTGGCATCTGCTTGGTCAATTTATGTTTGGATTTTTACATCACCATTTTTCACCCAATTGATACTAATAAAATGCGGAATACTAAAGATAAACAACAAAAAACAAGTATAATTGACTAAAACCTCTCTTTAAATAGTAAGGGTTAAATTATATATAATAAATGTTTAGTTTGCATTCATGTTCACTTTGATAATCTATATTATAATCAGCCAATTTTTCAAGGTAGATAATTTTAGGCATATTAATAAATGTAGGTTGGTTGGTTGGTTGGTTGTTTGGGTTTTATGGTATATCAACCTTTGTAGGGCATTTAAGCCTAATCCAATTTCATAAAAATAATCAGTTCTATTTCAAACAATTCAGTTTAGCATACAAAAACAGTTTCATTTCAAATAATTCAAAAGTATGCAGTTTATAAGAAAGTACACAGTTTAATTGTCAAAAACATTTCTATTTCAAGCTATTAAGTTTAGTCAAACAGTTCTAATTAAAACAATTCAATTTAGTATAAGTATAGTTTTTTAACAACATAGTTAAATGTCAAAACAGTTCTATTTCAAGTAATTCAGTTTAGCATAAGTACACAGTTTAGTTCTATTTGATCCATAAATAGTGCCCTATCAGGTACTACCACTCCAAGCCAGAGTGGACCTGGGAGCGATGGCAATAAAGGGGTAGTTTCCTGGCTGAATTATTTGATCCAGGCCCTTGACCTATGAGGTTCCTTAGCCCAGTATCAGGTGAAGCAGGTTGCTGACCTATTTTTGGATTCATCAAGCATTGCTTCTCATACACCATGCTGTATCTTATGGTTTCTAATGCTATAAGTTTTTGTGACTCATATAATAATTTCCTCATTCAGAATCTGTAATCCAGTGGCAAACTGAAGCAAAATAAGAGTGATTATAGAGACTGCATGTTTGATTATCAAAGGTTTTAATCTCTCCACTCAGATCATAGTTTTATTGTCTCAGAATTATACACCTCCAGTGTTACACTTGGAGGGTTTTGAAAATCTAAGTTTTTCTTCTAAAAAAATTTATTTATTTCATTTTATTCTATCTATTTCCTTTTTTTCTATTCCTTTTTAATTTTTAAAAATTCTATCAATTTGAGATTCTCAACCCTTTTTTGTTTAAAATAAGAAATGAAACTTTTCACAGGCTTGGGTTGTTCGACATAAAAAAAGGTTTTTCTTAAATATTAGTTCTTCATGAAAGAAACATTTACCTTCCTTTTTTTGTGTGTTTTCATTATAAATTGTGAACATACTTTTGTTTATAGTGGGAAGAAGAGAAATTTTAGTTTTGCCCAACTATGCTGGACTAAATTTGCAGTCTTTATTATTTTTTCTTTCAAATGGATTTCATAAGCCAAATTAGAATTTGAAAGACATTTACCTTCCAACAATCCATCTTAATTTAATCAGGCTTTATGGATTGATTTTATTCCTTTCCCTTAACTATTAACCTTCAATTTAGTTATTTTCTTTTTTTCATTCTTTTTCTTTTTTGGCTTTTTCCTTTTACTTCAATTTATATTCTTCTTCTTCATGGTACTATTTCATGATTAGATTTTGCATATTCAGATATTTCCAAAGTATTGAAAATACAGTTTTCCATTAAAAAAAATTTTTTTTGTAGAACTGTAGTTTTGAAAATGAAATGCAGGCTGATATTTACCCCCAAATAGTTCAAGTTAGTTTACCCCTAAGTAGAATCATTTGCCTTCAGTTATGTGTTGTAAACTAGAAGAAGCCATTTCCATTTTGAGTGGCAGGCCTCTGAAATTAGTAGACCATTTCACATAGTGTGGCCACAATATCTCATTTACTGAAAGTGATGTCAACATATGTATAGGAAGGCATGAACTGCTGTTGATGGGCAATTGATCACATGGATATCTGATCTCTCTGATAAAATGAAATGGGATTTCTTTCAAGCTGTGGCTGTGTCAGTACTACTGTATGGATATACCACCAGGACTCTAACAAAAAGTATGAAGAAAAAGCTAAATGGGAACTAGATAAGAATACTCTATGCTGTTTTGAACAAATCATGGAAGTAGCATTCCACAAAACAGCAGCTGTATGCCTACTTACCTCCCATCTCACCAGCCATCCAAGATGAACAAGATATACTGGGCACTGCTGGAGAAGTAAGAACAAACTCATAAGCAACGTTCTCCAATGGACTCACACATATAGACACTCCAGTGTTGGCTAACCAGTAAAGACTTACATATATCAACTTTGGACACTAGATGCCATTTAGAAGACCTGCCAGGAGCAAAGACTGAGAGGGATGGATGGTGAAAGAGATCCAGGAGACTATGTGCTATCAGATTTGTTGTGAATCTGATAGTATAATAGAAATATGTGGAAAGTTGGGTAAATTCAACACTTAACTCAAATTTAGATGTGTGATATTTTGTTCAGCTTTATTCCATTATAAACTTCTTCAGACAGAGACTGTTTTCTGAGTTTTTCTATTTAAAAACATGTAAGGAGAAATGATAAGATGGTGGAGCGGGTATAGTTGTAGCTGGAAAGCTGGGAGGGATTTAAAGTCAAATGTATAAGGTTTCATTAAAAGATATTTTGTTTTGAAAGTGGAGATAGATTTTAGGGAGCTAATAAGAAAAATGTAGGGAAGGGTTTGGGTAAAAAGGGTTTTGATATAACTTGTTTCATGGAAAGATATTGACTATAATGTGATGTTTTTTCGATTTTTTTCTAACGTCCAGGTTTTTATCAAATCTCACCATACCTGGCAAACATCTTGCTGAATGAAAACAAAATCAAAATAGAAAACTGATAGGAAAAAAGAACAAAAAACATATTTTCCCTCTGTGCTACCATACTTTTAAGAATCCTTTCCTTTTGCCTTTCCTTATCATTTTGCCTTTTAGTCCTTTCCTCACCCCAGTTACAACACTGACACCTCAATATAGACAATTTTCTGAGACATCTCATTATAATCAAGATGTTCGTGATGAAATAAAGCCAAATGAAATATCACACATCTAAATTTGAGTTAAATGTTTGATTTATCCAACTTACCACATATTTCTAACATATATATATTTATATATAAATATATATGAGTGGAAATGTACATGCATGAGAGTTGTCCAAAAAGTTCTTAGCTTCACCCAGAAAGAAGAGCCATAGCTGTACATATTTGTTGGGGCAACATACTTGAACTTTTTATAAAACTAGAAAAATGTAAATTAGTTTTTCTTTTTTTTAATAAAAAGTGGTAGTGTGTTGCTAAAACAAAAATGTTCTTTTTGGGTAAGGCTTAGAACTTTTTGAAAGGCCCTCATGCATCTATATTTACCTTTCTTGCTTATGAATGCAGAAAATCAAAATAATATTTATGTGAGTATTGTTACAGTCTTTGCTATTTATTTACATATCAAGTTTTGGTAACAGACCAGTTGTTGGCATAAACTTTTCTTTTTTTTTCCTTTCATTGCATAGCCTAATGACCTGCAATGTGTCTTTCTGCGCAGTCAGTCAGTCTGGTCCAGTGACAGGTGGCCTCAACATTTTTTTTTAATCCATTTTAACAAGTGCAATTTGCCTGTGAAAAAACACAGAACAGTCTGACCCCAATTTTTCAGCTGTGTAGTCAACTTCATCCAGAAAAATTGCAGAGGGAGAGGAGAGTTACAAATAAGAAAGATAAACTTTACAAGTGAAATTGCATAAAACTCATATCATTAACTGTTATACTGCAGATGTAAAATGACATAAACAGGTCATGTATTTATGTTACATGCATCAATACATGCACATGCATACCCATTAATTACTGAGATTCTTATGTTTGTACACACACACACACACACACACACACACACACACACACACACACACACACACACACACACACACACACACACACACACACACACAGATATGGTTTTTGTTGGATTAAATTAAGTTTTGTATAATTGTTAACAGTTTACATAATCCCTCTATATTCTGGACAGAAAGTAGCTCAAATATTTAAAACAAAAGTTTCACTGGATTTTAAAGAAAAATAGCGCTTTAATGATATTCTTAAAAATGACTAATGACATGGGAAGCACATGGGGAGAAAAATTTGGATAATTTTTATATCAAATTGAACCAAAGTTATGAAATCTTATAAGATGACAATATATATATATATATATATATATATAATAAAAAATAAATATATATCAAATTCTTATATTTAATGCCATGGAAGTTTGTCTGTGACCTTTGGTTTCATGAAGTTTTCCAAACAACAATCGTCAGGCAGATAACATTATATTTATTTATTATTATTCTATAATAGCTCTATCTCAGATATTGAGCAATCTCCAAATTATATCGCACTTGGTTTGCTACAAACCTACAAAGTGAATTAGTGACAACCAACACTATTGCAATATATATATATATATATATATATATATATATATATATATATTTATATACGAGGTGCATATGATAAGTTTCCAGAGTTTTTCGTATGGGCACTTTTATTGATAGTATACACATGAAACTCTAGTCCCCTTCCAAGTAATCTCCTCCGGCTGAAATGCAATTGTTATACCGTTTCAAAAACTTCGGGAAGGCCCCATGGAAATCCTCTTGTGTGAGCATGTCAGTGACCTTCATCACAGCTTCTTTCATCTCCTCAATTATCTCATAAAGACAGCCTCTGAGCTTAGGGAATAACCAAAAGTCACAGGGAGCATGGTCTGGACTATAGGGAGGGTGAGCAACTGTCTTGATGCCCATCTTGGTCAAATAGTCCGTGACAAGGATGTCCTCGTGGAAATGCACTGACCCAATTTGAAGAGTGCTGGCCTCTTCCAACGGAATCTCTTCCTGAACTCCCTTAAAACCTAAACATAGTAACCCAAACCCTTTGGCCAATCAACTTTGGAGTATTGACTTCCTTACTCCTCCCACACCTCTCATTATCCCTCATAGACTTCCTGCTTTCCTTGAATCTCTTATGCCACTCAAAAATTGATACTCGATTCATGCAAGATGGTTGAAAAGCAGTCTGAAGCATTCCATATGTTTCTCTGGCATTTTTTCCAAGTTTAAAATAGAATTTTATTGCATGTCATTCTTCTAAAGTGTCCTCACGTCCAGATTGCATTTTTGCCATTCACTACCTGTGACAATCAGGCTTTAATAGGGTGTATTCCAATTGCTGTTGTAGCTGTTCATTTGAATGTGAAATCATAAAAATTGGTCAGTCATCTCATAAGACGTATAGCAATAACAATGAATTTTCAAGAGTCTACAATAATTTTAAATGCCCATACAAAAAAAGTCTGGAAACTTATCGTATGCACCTTGTATCTATCTATCTATCTATCTATCTATCTATATATATATATATATATATATATATATATATATATATATATCTTAGGAAACACCATATCATACCAAATTTCTGATTCAAGCAATATGCTTAAGATACTCTAATTTAAGAATTAGGCAATTTCCAGTTCAATTTGAAAATAAATCATAATTTTGTAGAGTTTACATTTGTGCTGAATATCATTTTTTCATCATTCAAATTCTGAATATAACAATTTGAGTAAATAGTTTATTATACTTTTTATTTTATTGGTGAAAAAGAACTATTATCACAACATTTAGCCAGAGAAAGCAGAATGGAAACAAGCCAGACTTTAAAATTTGATATCAATAATCAAAATAGACAGAAAGAGGCTTACAGGAAACTCTCTTATACAATTTTTGAAAGTGTTTATAAAAAAAGATATGGCGAATGAAAAAATCATAAAGTAAGAATATTTCCTGTTATTGTAAGTTAACCTGATTCAGGCATTTTTAACTCAGTTACTTTTTAGATATATTTATGGGAAAAAATTTCAATGACAAAAATTAATATCATTGCCCTTCCTAACCAAGTTGATTAGATTTTTCTTATGGGAGATTTCTCTTCAAAATTTTTAGGTATGGTTTCTTGCTTTTATTAATAACTTTTGTATATTGTGTGGTCAATTTAAAAAAAACCTCCTTGTTTGTTTTCTTGTTTCTAGGTTAGCAGTTTACAAACTTTGTCACAAATCTTTTATATGATTTTTAAAAAAATCATATTTTCAGACAATCTGTATTTTTCAGACAATCTCTGTCACCCAATTTTAATAAAGCAAAATTTATATCATTCAAAAAATATTTGTGAAAACAAATATGTATTCATATAAAAATATACTATAAATGAAAAATTGAAATAAAAAGCAACTCTATTTTTGATTGTTATAAATTTGTAATTGCTGCAAAAAAAAGTAATAAAAACTGATTAATAAGATGAGATTTTATTTTCCAGTTGAATCTTTTTCACTTCTTACCTTGCAGAGATAAACATTATTCATTTTTCCTTCAATTTTGCAAAAAATATTATTTTGAAAATAATAACTCCAGTTTTTTATAAGTATTTTTTAATTAATTTTTTAAACACAGTATCTTACTTTGCCGAACTCCCAATTTTTTTCATAGAAACTGGAAGTGTCATGGAACCCACTTTAGGAAGTAGTAATTGTTGGTGGTGTTGTGCAGAACAGCACAATCTTGACATGTACAATTGAAATTCAATGGCATGAAAAGTTTAAATCGACTGGTACTGAGAACACAGTGAAAAATATTACTGATTCTTTACAAATAAAAGAGTATGTTTTTCAGTGAGAGTTGTTTACTCACCTAAATCAATAGAACTTAGCTTAGGAAACAAATGCATAGTTTCACTTTGAAAACATGAGGCAAATCTGATTCTAACTGCTACATATAAATCTTAAAATACTTAGCATACATTTAATTTCTTTTTCTTTTCTGTCTTCCCTCATTATCCAACATCTGATACATCTAGATAACTGTGTGTAAAAAAATAGTGTCAGTAATAATTAAAGATGAAGTTAAAACCAATACTAATACAAATGTTAATCCTATATGTATAATAATTACCTCTCTGAAAAACACAACACAAAATGTCTTTAAAATGTAGAAGAATGGTAGAACCGATCAATGAATAA
Organism: Sepioteuthis lessoniana; assembly: GCA_963585895.1. Taxonomy (NCBI): domain Eukaryota; kingdom Metazoa; phylum Mollusca; class Cephalopoda; order Myopsida; family Loliginidae; genus Sepioteuthis; species Sepioteuthis lessoniana. The sequence continues at coordinate 92,421,235 of OY757904.1, forward strand.
GATGTTAATTTTTTTCAGAATAGTCTCTTTGGTAATTAGAACATTTATTTAAGTCATGATATGATGATGATATATATATATATATATATATATATATATATCATCATCATCATCATCATCATTATATCATGACTTAAATGTATTATCTTTGCTGTACTTGATTTTTTTTTTTAACATGGTGATTTGATTGGCCTCTATAAAAAATATAGAAAATCTCATTTATCAACCAAACTCAATAAAAAAAAATATACAGAGATACTGTAATCAGTTGTGTAGAATATGTACCCCTAACTTTCAGTGATGAAATTATGGACAAAGCATCTTGCGTCTAATATAACTTTTGGGAATTTGTAGCAGCTAAATTCTAACTAAATTTATCATTTGTTCAACTTTTTATCTGACGTCTGTTAACTAAAAATAAGAATTTATATAGTTTATATAATATTTCAAAATAGAAAATTTACACAGTATTTAGGGCAAAGGTAAGGCCATGTTTATAGGAAAATGTAACAACTTTTGGTGAAAATATTTTCACAATAGAAGAAAAATTCATAAACAAATACAAATTCCAGTAGCTATTTCTCTGATTTGTGGCTTGGTTTGGTTTTATGGCTTATCAACCATTGTAGGTTATTTAATGCCAAATCTGACTTATACATATATATTAAATAAGTCAATTGCCCAGTCGGTTGGGGCTGTAGAATACACTGACTGCTTCTCTGCAGAGGGGTAAGACCCCCCTAACGAGTGTCCTGAACAATCTGATGGTGAGGTTCCAGCAGTGCTGGAACTTTGGGGAATGCGGAGTACCCCTTCATTGCCATCGCTCCCAGGTCCACCCTGGCCCGGAGTGGTAGCACCTGATAAGGGTCCTATCGATGGGTTAAATAGAACTAACAGCATACTTATGCTAAAATGAATTGAGTAAACTGAATAGCTCAAAATAGGAACGTTTTTGACAATTAAACAGTACTTACACTTAAAACTGCGTGCTTATGCTTAACTGAATTATTTAAAATAGAACTGTTTTTCGCCATTAAAACTGTATTTACACTTAAATGAATTATTACATATAACTACTTAAATAGTTTGAAATGGAAATGTTTTTGACAATTAAACTGTGTACTTATGCTAAACTGAACTGTTTTCAATAGAACAGATTTACATAAAAACGGATTTGGCGTTAAATAACCTACAAAGGTTGATATGCCATAAAACCAAACAAACCAAACCAAACCAAACCAAACCTAAATAAGTCAACAAAGTTAGATAGTCCCTTGTATTGCTATGTATCACTAACAATTCAATTAAACATTGGTCATTTGTGTCTATATTTCTGAGATGAGTTGTATGCTCCGGCCTTCTTCAGGTGGTTGGAATGTTGAACTTAACCATTTATTTTGCTTACCACGGTAGACTGTTCTAATTCCACGAGGGGAAATTAACAGGAGATAACTGATAATTGACATCTATTAATCATGGCTCGTAGAACTAGAACAGTCTACCCTGATAAGCGAAATAAAGGGTTAAGTTCAATATTCCAACCACCTGAAGAAGGCTGGAGCATACAACAGCCGAAACGTTGTGATAAACATGGCGACAAAGATGAGGACAATAGTCCGAAAAATGTAAATAATGTAATTTTTCATTTCACAGTTAAATCATCAATCAGTTCTATTTCAAACAATTCAATAAAGTATAAGTCATTTAATTGCACTCGTTTAAATGTATAGGATTTACACTCGTATATTTTAAAATGGCTGTGATGTCACTTGTTCCCGAAACAAAGATAGCAGACGTCGGTAAACTAATCAGTCTTGGAAACCTATTGGTCAGGAAAATCTCGTGATTTGTGCTCATAACTACTTCCACAACTTTGATTTTGTCCAGCGCATTTGGAGCCGACTGCATGACAAGGGTTGCCTATATATATTCTCATCTTCCAAGACCTCATTCTCTTACATTTTGACTTCCAGAGACAGCACTCTCTCTCTCCACGTAGTAACACAATTCATTACGTGTGACATAAGAGTGTATACATTCTGCAACCTTTTTCTTTCCTGTTCTGCCTTTTCGGTTAGACTTCTTCCAGTCTCGTACATAGCCTCAGAAATTTCGTCAAACCCTGAAAGAGACAAACGACCAACATGGAAGAAGACACGTTCCTCCTAGGATAAATTGTTATATTTTTGTATATTGATACCTCGCATGAAATACTTGGTCTGCATACATTTTATAGTCTACAGGACACTTTTAATATCTAGTCTTTTTCCATAATATCCGTGTTCCTTTTTCATGTATTTCTTGATATACAAATTTAATTTTGTTTGTACTGCTTCATTTTAAATGTTATTTTGTCCGCGTCGTTTCACATCGTTTACTTCATTTGCTTTTCAAATATAAACCAACAATAATTGTGGACCACAAAATGGGGAACCTAAAATGTGGAAACCAAAACAACAACTAACAGTTCCCCCACAAATGTCAAACTGTTCTATTTGACCCATAGGTAGGACCCTTTCAGGTACTATCACTTCAGGCCAGAGTGGACCAGAGAGCGTTTGTAATGATGTTACTGGAGCCTCTCCATCAGATTGTTTAGTATCATAAACAGGACATTCGTTGGTGGGGGGATCTTACCCCTCTGCAAAGATGCTGTCTGCGTATTCTACAGCCCCAGCCAACTAGGCTGGCTATTTCTCTATATGGTATAATATGTGCCCGTGGTGTAATTGTTATCGTCGTAGGAAATGAACACGGCGACACGAGTTCAAATCCTGGACGAGACTGATTGCATTTCACATAGCACTAATACCCTTGGGAAAGGTATGATTCCAGTTATTCTCCCTCCAGCTATGGGTAAATAGTAGGACAGACTAGGTTCTTCAGCCTTGGTTAGGCAACTAGTCTAGGAGAAGGAAAACTCTGAATTCAAACCTGTTAAACTCCGCTTAAAAATTGACCTTGTGTCATATCCTGCCCGAGCGGAGGGGTTGGTAAATAGGATATGGTATAATATGTGTTTATTACACATTTGGACCATATACATGGTCGTGCCATTCTGAATATAGTGATGCAGGTGACAAAAAAAGCTCATATTTAGTTCTCATGTATAATACACCCCCTAACTTTTGGGTAGAAAAATCTGAAAAATTAATGCATCTTATACTTATAAATAATTGCAGCACAATGAACAAATAGAACAAATAGCAAAAGTCAATAACTGTCAAAATAAATGAATATTGTTAATTTTAACGAATATTTTCTTTCGTCTTTTAAATTCTTAGTTGTTTTTTTTTTATCCAAACTTTACTAATCATTTCTATGAAAGTGAGGAACAGTACAAAATGGAGGTGACGATAATTAAAAAAAGAAAAAAAAAAGGTAGGCTTTCTTTCTTTCCTTTGTTCTTTCCTTCTCTTTTTTTCTTTTTTATTAATGTGTATATACTGCTAGGTTAGCGATCTTAGCAAAGATAAAATTGAGATGTTTCTTCTCTTCAACAATTAAACATATATGAAGTATCTAACATCATTATGAAAGGATAAATGCATTTTTGTAAAATCAAAGCGTATTTGTAGAGAAGAGAAAAATCTCGTATTTTGGTTTGGCGCGCAATTTAATTCAACACTTAATTTCACCCAATCAGGATGACTTATCCTATTCATCCCGGACCTTCATTTCCGGCTTGCAAAACGGGTGAGCGGCCAAACCCACTCTCTTTGGCTTGAGACGGCGACCAGAACAGACGTTCGTTTGGCCGTCCCTGCTTAGTGATGCTTTTTAACATAGCAACACCAGCAGCAACATGGACGCTCAACGAGGGAACCATCTAATTTATGGATTTCGTACAAGGAATCCCAGTTGAATATGAATTGGATGCATTCAGCATGCCTTCCACAGGCACCACTTCACGTCACCCCAAAAATTGGCTATGTCGATCCGAGCGTAACTCCGCTCTCGACACACTAGCTCCCATTTCACTTCTGGTCCACATTAATGGAGATAACGCATACTCTCCCCCAAATACCAGATACAAAACTACACGGTGACTCTAAACACAATCCCTCACACGTCCCGCAACACACGCTGCCATATCAACATCCCGCTACGCCATTTTTTCTCCAACACTGTCAAGCCTAAACTCCACGAGTCTTGCAGCACCAAAAGCAAACCATATTCCATGCTGCAAATAAAAACTTTCTTTGTTGTGTTGTTAAAGAAAAGTTTCGTCATTAATTTGTGTTGCCTAAAAAAAGATAAAGTGTTAGAGAAATTAACAATTTCCCGAAACGCTATATATTTACAATTTATCAGAATGTAATATGAGAGGGATAAAAGTTTGTTGCAAGTGAGATTCATAAGTTTGTTAAAACATTAACAAGGCGCTCAATGATATCAAAGGTTCTCTATTCCTTTACCATGTAGGTGGCTGGTTGACCATTTTGTGGGGGGAGTGACCTCGTATTTCGTATTTATGCTTCCCCGCAATTTGATGTTTAAATTTGATATATAGAGTGTTTCGTTTAAAGGTAGAATAGGCATAATATAGGCACATGGATAAAGTAGTAAACGGAGGAAGCCAATGAGTGAAGGATATGCAACAAATGAGTAAAAGATATGAAACAAATGAAACAGCGCGGACAAAAGGAACATTTAAAACAAGGCGACGAACAAAAACAAATTTACATACTATAACAATAAAACTTACATTGATACATAAAAATTATCACTAATTCTACTAACAAAATAATAGTGTGTGTATATGTGTGTGTGTGTGCGTGCGTGTGTCTAACACAACTAAGCTACAAAAGGATTACATATTTAAAATGTCCTTTTTTATGATTAGAAACGAGCAGTTTCTCTGAGACTGGAAAGCGTCTCATAGTCAATGTATATTTTGAATGTCTGCGAGGCCCATCCATGTTGTTGCTTTTCACTCCTGTTGATTCACACTGGAGGGAGTGTGTTGCTGCTGCGAAGAAATTGGGTAAAAGAGAGAAAGGGTGTTTGAAGACGACGTATTTATAGAAAATACGCATCTTGTTGGTGGCTCCAAACGCAGGACTAAAATTTACGCGCGGACGTAGTTTTAAGCATGTCACGTGGTTCTCCAGGCCAATGGTTTCCCGAGACTGAATATATGAGTGTCCGCCATCTTTGTTGTGGGGACAAGTGGCATACCGCCCAAAATAATTTATAGGAGTGTAAAGTCCTATAACCACTTTATTCGTTTATCCTTTTATTCCAGACCATCTAATTTCCCCCACCATTGCAGGCTATAATATATTTTCATTTCATTCTTACTCTTGCCCATCTTCTCCACGTTGGCCCATCTTTCCATTGTTATGTAGGTTATTGTAGCCGTCCTATCTACGATACCCAAAATATCCGGTTCAGAAAAAAAAAAAAACAAAAAAAAACGCTGAGTCACCCGTGATGTCAGACAACAAAACATCGTACGTACGTCATGAGTGAACTTCGGTTATTAACAACCGAACTATTTTATCCTGTGATAATAATTATGTCTCTTAAAGGCTAGCAGAATTAAGTCCTTTCGAAAAATAGTTCAGTTGTCAATCTTTATTGATTTTTACTTTCTTCTTTTAATTTTAGTTCATGTTGCCACACAGAATTCGCTTTTATCTGGGTAATTTGGGATCATAAGATTATTTGTTTATGTGTATCATTAAAATGGAACACAAGATTAAAATTCTATGTTGAATATAGAACGAAAGCATTTAACAAGTTAACACAGTTTTACGGAGATCAATTTCTATCCCAGGCACAGGTGGTACAAGGTATTTTTCGATTGTTGAGAGGCTGTGGAAGATGAACTCCATTCTAGACAACTTCATGAACTGATAAAAGTGACTAATCATCTGATCTGATCAATATTTAATTGTGAGAATGATTGTTGATAAATTAACGTTTGATCAGCTGATTTTAAGTTTGAGTTACCAACCATAAAATTTTTTATACAATCATTCTCATCATTTTCTTGATACTCTCTCTATGAATGAGTTTTTGATTGAAAAGAATGTTCTTCAGGTTGTAGGGGGACTTATATTTATGGTAGATATGCTTAGTCCCCCAAAATTTTATGTTGAGGTTTTATATTTAGTGTTTAGAAAAAGGTAGAATATAGGCGCATGGAAAAAAAAAACAAATGAATGAAAATAACCAATGAGTGAAACATATGAAACGGCGCGGAAAAAAAGGAACATTTAAAACAAGATGACGAACCAAACAAATTTATACACTATAATAAAACAAACATTGATACATTAAAAATATCGCTAATTCTATTAATAAAATAATCGTGTGTGCGAGTGTGTGTGTGTGTGTGTGTGTGTGTAACTAACACAACTAAACTACAAAAGGATTACAAATCTAAATGTCTTTCTTTTTGTGATTGGAAACAGTCGGTTTCTCTGAGACTGGAAAAAGTCTCATAGTCAATGTATATGGAAGAAATGAATGTCTGCGAGGCCCTTTCATGTTGTTGCTATTTGACGTCTGTTGAGTCACACTGGAGCGAGTGTGTGGCCGCTGCGAAGAAATTGGGTAATAGAGTGGAAGAGTGTTTGAAGACGACGTATTTAGAGCGGTTTTGAGGGATTACGCTATTGTTTTTAGGCAGACAAATGAATTACGAGACTTTGATTTAACTACACACAATAACGAAAATTCTTTATTTGCAGCTTTGAGGCGGTTTGTTCTTGGTGCTGCAAGACTCGTGGTGGTTAGGCTTACTGGTTTTGGAGACGCGATAGCTTAGCGGGATGTTGAGATGGCAGCGTGTCGTTGGACGTGTGAGGGAAGTATTCAAGGTCACCGTTTAGTTTTGTGTGTCTGGTATTTGGGGAGAGTAGGCGTTATCTCCATTAATGTGGACCAGAGGTGAAATGGGGGCTAGTGTGTCGAGAGCGAAGTGGCGCTCGGATCGACATAGTAAATTTTTGTGGTGCTTGTGGAAGGCATGCTGAACGTATCTAATTCATATTCAACTGGGATTCCTTGGTCTAAAATATATTAGACGCAAAGAATCCATAAATTAGATGGTTCCCTCGTTGAGTGTCCATGTTGCTGCTGCTAGGGTTAAAGCCACAGTGAGATGTCCCACTGGGTGGCTTGTTTAGCTGAAAAGCATCGCTAAGCAAGGACGACCAGAGACAAGTCTGTTCTGGTCGCCGTCTCAAGCTGAAGAGAGTGTGTTTGGCCGCTCACCCGTTTTGCTAGCCGGAAATGAAGGTCCGGGCTGAATAGGATATGTCATCCTGATTGGGTGAAATTCAGTGTTGAATTAAAATGCGCGCCAAAACAAAATACGAGATTTTCCTCTTCTCTACATATTTGTAGAAAATACGTGTCTTGGCAGTGGCTCCAAACGCAGGACGAAATTTATGCGCGGACGTAGTTTTACGCAGGTCACGTGGTTCTCTTGGCCAATGGTTTCCCGAGACTGAATATGTGTGCGTCCGCCATCTTTGTCGTGGGAACAAGTGGCATACCGCCCAAATTAAATAATAGGAGTGTAAAGTCCTATAAGGTATAACACCTCCCTAATTTCTCTGGTCAGATTCATTGTGACTTAAAAATCAAAACCTATCTCCATTGTCATCTTTGGGGAACAATGGAAAACATGCAACATTCATGTTGTGAAACTATTGAAATCATGCAACATTCATGTTGTGAATAACCAATTGAAGATGTGGGGCTCCGGACTGAATGTCAAGGACAATGGGCAAAGCTGTGTTGCTGCTTGATATCTGACTCCATTATTAGGTTATTTTATTTTACCCCAAGTTGGCTAGTCGGTGTAACTCCTTGCCCAAGAAAGTCCCTAAAAGAATTATACAAAAGAAGACAGTAACAGATAGGAGACGAAGACGTTTCTTTTATATTTTCCTTTATTTCCTGGGTTCAACAACCATTCCATGGGTGAGAGTGTTTTCCCTGAATACAATTGAAATGGTTGAATCCCCAAGTAAGGTATCTAAAATACATTAATCGTTTCTTGCATATGCTTGTCCTCATTTGCTATTTAAAGCTTCCATAAGGCTTAGTTTCTTTTGGAAGTTTGTCAAAGTCCAGTTGTTTTAGTCAGTAGTTTCATTTCGTAGTCTTTTATATTCCGGCATACTGTTAACCGAGAGAGAGATGCTACTGGGTGAAAGGGACTAACCAACGCCTAGTCCAAAGACTTGTGCGTGGCGCCCAGACACCAATCAGCAATGAAGTTGTCAAATCGCTGGTCACTGCCTGAAAGAGAAAGGGCCTGTTCCCGCCTGTCGGGAGGTTGCTTTTTTTCTTTACGCATGCGTTGTCCCTTTTTCGTGTCAGGGACCTCTGGGAGTTTCTGCAAATTTAATAGTTCTTTTTCTAATTCAATTAAAAAAATTTTTTTTTTCAATTTCTATCTATTTATTCGTTCCCTACAAAGGCTTTGTTATCTTCAACATAGATTTGCTCTTTAGATACACTTTCCAAAAAAACAAACAATCTATTCTGTATTGCCTGGTATGTTGTACGCAGTGCCAAAGTGTCAGTGATGCTATCAGTTGATATTATTTTTGTCTTTCTTTTCTGTTATTTCAAAGCACAGGTTCAGATAATGTATGTTTCAATAATTATTCTTCAGATTGGCAACATGCCCAAATATTCTTAGCAAGAACTTTTTATTTCTATCAGAGGAATTTATTTACATTTAGCTTTAAGTGTCCCATAACTTAGTACTGAGTCATTTGGAACCATAGTTCTCTTACTTAACCCTAATTGCTTTCTGACATTCACTGAGGAGCTAATGCTAACCAGCCATGTTAAAATAATCATATAAAATCAATTCTCTTTAACAATTATACCATTTAACTAAAGACCCTTTTCTTCCATTTCCCACTCAAACCCGAGTAAATATTATGAATGATATTATATCTTCTTAGAGCTGAACAGGCTTGCTGCTTCTAAAATGTTATTTCAACATTAAAGACTTGTCATAAAGAAGTCATAACCAGTAAGTACTGGACAATATCATTGTTTTTTTCTATGCACATAATTGGAATACTTGAATAAAGCTTCATTTTTATACTCTTTTTCTTTCAATTAATTCATAGTTCATATTACAATAAAGTTGTATGAAAGGGAATAATTTTTGCCTGAATCTAAGCTGAGCAACTATTTTTAATTTTGTGTTTGTATAACCCTGTAGGGTCATAGAGTAGTCAGGGAAATTTTATTAACCAAAAGAAAAAGAGAAGATATGGATTTTAGAAGAATAGAGTCATATATTACAGCTGTGTAATGGCATAATGGATTCTTGAAATGAAATGTAGATAAAAATTGTGTATTTTGATGAGAAGGAATTTGACAGAAACAAGGGCAGGTAATATTACCATTTATACAAAAATGGCAGTTGAGGTTGTTGAGTTCTGTTGCCTCTTGTTATATTAAAAAGGAAGAACAAATGAGTTGACGAAGATACTGGTGCGGAGCCGATAAGCACATCGACCCCGCAAATGATTTAAGTTAAGCGTGCGAGTAATGACAGCCAAAGACAATGAAGGAAACAAAGTCGAGGTAACAAATATAATAAAGATGACAATTTATTGTTGTGTTTACAAGTGCGTATTGAAAGTTTACAGTAGTTGTATTTGAGTCTTCAGCTAGATGTGTGATGTCGGTAGCTGGTATGGTTGAGGTCAAAGAGAAGCAGCGAGATGTTGGTCGAGTCGTAGAAGTACAGCTGGATGATCGTTGTGGGTAGCTGATGTTGGTCGTGTCGTAGATGTGTGCAGCTGGACTATCGTTGCGGGTAGCTAATGTCGGTCGAGTCGTAGAAGTGCAGCTAGAAGATTGTTGCGGGTAGCTGATGTTGTCAAGGTTGGTGAATCGACGTCCTGGTTTTGACAGTGGGTTGGGTTGACCGGTGATGTGTCGATGTGGTTGCTAGCCCGTACAGCGAGTCGTACGTGGGCTACATGCTGCAATGCTAGGGCAGTCCATACAGCGAGTCGTTCGTGGACTAGATGCTGCATTGCTGGAGCGTCGTGGTCGAAGTCGGTGTTGGCAGCTTGGCCACGTAGAGTTGAGCGAGCGTGGTGACTAAGACTTAATCGTGTATTAGTACAACGGACCAAGTGAACGGACAGGGAAACCGTGGCTAAGGTTTGCCAGGCCTTAGCACATATGAAGTCGAGCGAGCGAAGCGGTGAAGCTAGGGCTTTGTCGTGCCCCTAATTGTGTGAACGTATAGGAGACGAGAGCTATGGCTTTGCCATGCCAAAACTGTGCGGACGTATCGAGACAGTAGCTAAGGCTTTGCTGTGTCAAAGCTGTGGGGACGTATCGGGATGGTAGCTAAGGCTTTGCCATCTCAAAGCTCTGCACTATCGAGCAAACAGGTCAGGAGGCCGCGGCCAAAATTGGCGGTATCTTAGCACTGCGCAGATAGAGAAGCGGTAGCTAAAGGCTAACCCGTGCCTTTAGCACTGCGCTGCTAAACGGACGAACGGACAACGGAACCGACCGAATGGTTAAGACCAAATGGTATTAGAGTCCTCTTCGTGTTTGCCTCCAGGCCGTCTACTTCGACGAGTCTGTAAGGACCGTCAGAGATACTCCAACCCGCAGAAGGAGCCCTCTAATGGTCCTTAAAAGGACCTTTTTTGCATATCTATGTGATGGAAAGACGAATGCAACCACGAGATGTAGGATTCAGCCTGGTGGAGCCTTGCTCTGAGAGCGGCTCCTGAGAGCGTCGTGAGACCTCCATATTTGCCATACGTTCTACCAGCGTACGAATGTGGCGCAAGGCCGTTTTTAAGGTGGGTCTGATCGCAGGGCCGAAGCCCACACATGTCCGGCAAGGCCCAAAATACATTCGGCCCCGTCGGCATTCCCCTTATTAGGGGCGCCTCCTAAGTGGGTAAAAGCCTGGTGGAGATGGCCCCTTGAGGCCTGGAGGAACTCCAGTGCTAAGGCACACCCGGCAGAACCGCCCAGAAGTACGACGGCCTGCCGAATGCAACCCAACAACTGGAGAGGAAAGATCATACATAAGCTCTAAGAAAGCTGTGAGACCTCTGTTTTTTTCACCGCTGAAGTCTTGTTTATATAAAAGGAATGCAACACCACTCTTCCTGGCTATGTAAATAGAAAGTTCTGTAAAAAATGGGCGTAGAAATAAAGTCCTTCTTTAGCCTGATATAGGCTACCGAAGATAATTCATTATATTTTTATAGAGTTATTTTTGGCAGATGTGTTCTGTAGATGTTGTTAGATGTAATTTATTCCCTTTTCTTAGCTGTAACGGCAGGTCAGGGTCGAAAAGGGCTTCGTCATTTCCGGCCATACCCTGATATAATTTTTCTAGGGAGTGCGAGTAATCCGATCTGTTTATGTTTGTGAGCAGGTTGCGACAATACAGATAGTTTCCAATTTGGAAGTTTTAATAATAGCTTGAGACGAAAAAAACTCTTGTGCTGTTAGTAATAATAGAAGAAGGACAGTTGTTAATAGTTGAGCAGGAAATTAGCATTCAGCCTGTGGTCCGATTGATTTTAGGAGAAAGGTGTAAAAGGTGAAATAATGGTCTCCTAAAGAAACAGTGGTCAAATGTTCAATGTGCTCTCTTGTGTTGAGATGTACTTTGGTCTGCTGCTGGAATCAGCCCGGGTTAGAGAGAGAGAGAATGAGCTCTCTCGTGTTGGAATGTCCATCAGACTGCTGCTGGAATCGGCCTGGGGTAAGAGAGAGAGAGAGCGAGAGAGAGAGAGAATGTGCTCTCTTTGTTAAGGCTGGTCTGTCCTGCTGCTAGCAAGTGAGGAAGAGAAGAGGTTGAGGGAGCAATACACAACCTTTTCTATATTCAGGGTAGTCTGATGTTGGCCGGAGAGGTGGTCCGGGCAGAATGGCATGAATCATTCTCATTGGAAGAAATATATAAATTGAAACCCGGACGGCAAAATGATTCTCGCACTAAATAATAATTTGAAATTCTTTCTTACTGCTACAGTCCCAACTGTCAGTCATCAAAAGTGATTGATCTGAAAATTAAATAATCTATTTCCTGAATTTAATATGGAGTTTTTTAATACTCCCAATTTAATAGACTTCTTTGGAGAAAATTAATATTTTTTTGTTTGCCCTCCCTGCCTCTCAGATGAAATTTATATATAAAGCAAAAGTTTTCCTTACCAAGTAGACCAGTAAGAGACAGAGGAAAGAGCTGCACATGAGTCAGTGAGCAGTTTCCCTGAAGCACTGAGTCTTTGACCTTGTATCAGACTACCCTGAATATAGAAAAGGAAGAAAGCTGGCCATAAGAAAATGCTGTGAAAAAGCATAGAAACTTTACGAAATAAGTACTTGTGAAGTAGTACTGATGATTGAGGAAAGCAACCATGCTGCATTTAAGATTGCCTTTTGCCAGACTATTGACAGTATGAATAGAAAAGCCTAAAACTTATATGAGGAATTGATGGACTGTTAATTTGTGAACTGGTCTCTGACTAAAACTCACCTCCTCTGGGATAAATGAGTATATATATCATTTTCAAATGACGTTTTGTTCACACTAAATATTGTTATCTTTGCAAACTATGTTTCGATTCTCTGTTTCATGGTGTAGGCTTTAATTTTTTCTTCTATAAATTTAATTGTGGTCTCAGTTGTTAACTCACCAACTAGTGACACTGATCTAATTGATCTGTTGTCTGGATCTAAAAAAACACAATAAGGGCAGATAGTGAATAAACCATATCATCTGAAGATAGGTGGTGCCTTCAATAAGTTTTCAGACTTTTTTTGTACAGGCATTTGAAATTGACGTAGACTCTTGAAAATTTACTGTGTTATTGTTATACATCTTATGAGATGACTGACCAATTTTTATGATTTCACATTCAAATCAACAGCTACAGCAGCTATTGGAATACACCCTACTAAAGCCTGATTGTCACAGCTGGTGAATTTCAAAAATCCAATCTGGAGTGTGAGGACACTTTAGAAGAATGATATGCTATAAAATTCTGTTTTAAACTTTGAAAAAATGCCACAGAAACGTATAAAATGCTTCAGAATGATTTTGGAGCATCTTGCATGAATCAAGCATCAGTTTTTGAGTGGCATAAGAGATTCAAGGAAGCCAGGGAGTCTGTGAGGGATGATAAGAGGTGTGGGAGGAGTAAGGAGGTCAATACACCAGAGTTGATTGGTCAAAGAGTTTGGGTTAGGGTTACTATGTTTAGGTTTTAAGGGAGTTCAGGAAGAGATTCCGTTGGAAGAGGCCAGCACTCTTCAAATTGGGTCAGTGCATTTCCACGAGGACATCCTTGTCATGGACTATTTGACCAAGATGGGCATCAAGACAGTTGCTCACCCTCCCTATAGTCCAGACCATGCTCCCTGTGACTTTTGGTTATTCCCTAAGCTCAGAGGCTGTCTTTATGAGATAATTGAGGAGATGAAAGAAGCTGTGATGAAGGTCACTGACATGCTCACACAAGAGGATTTTCATGGGGCCTTCCCGAAGTTTTTGAAACGGTATAACAATTGCATTTCAGCCGGAGGAGATTACTTGGAAGGGGACTAGAGTTTCATGTGTGTACTATCAATAAAAGTGCCCATACAAAAAAAGTATGGAAACTTATTTAATGATCCTCGTATATCTGACCAGTGGAATGATCAGCGAATTGGAAGTGGAATCACCCTCATATTTTGAGAGGACAGCTGTACTGCCACATTTGCATTGAACATAATTTTTTCTTTTACTGAAATCTATTGACAATTGAAGACAGGCCTTATAAGTTCAACATCATCTTTGGGTACAAAAACTCATGCCAACAGTAAAAGAGTGAGAATTAACAAAAGGGAAACAAGACCTGCATGCGATAAATAAAGATGTACAGGGATTAGTTATCATTGTATAATGTAATTTGGTTGTCATATCTTCATTGAGGTTGCTGCTGCTGCTTAGTGGCCATTTGAGATGTCTTTGAAGTTACTGCTCCTGATTCTTAATGATCCTTTGGTATCTCCTCAAAGTCGCTTCTGTTGCTGTAGCTTATTCATTGTTTGATGTCTCTTTGAAGAGGCTATTATCAAGATCCATTTTCTTCTGACTGTTTAATCAAACCAGTCTTCTTATATACACTGTAACTGGCTTGAATCAGCTCAGAAATTGACTTGTTTGAAAATCATGTAACGGTTGCTGATTGGTGGGAAAACATTTTATTACCCTTTATATTTTTTCATGTTTGTCCAAGAAGTGGATACGTAGAGCCAGTAGCAATTTTGGTTTATCTTTGCCATGTGAGTGATAACTGTTGAAAGGAATACTTCTGATTGTATTATAAAAAGGACTTCCTATAGGTACAACACATTTTTTAATGTTTCTGTATATATATATTACAAATTTTTATTATGTTTCTATATATATAAGAAAGATCAAGCAAAAATGGCATATCATTTTGAGATTTTTGTTCGAGAAATACATATAATATGCTCAAACTTAGAGAGAATATACAATTTCCCATGCAATCTGAAGCTGAACGATAATTTGTAAGTGTCTGTATTCACAATGAATATCATTTTTAATCAGAAAAAGAGAGCATGTTGAAAGAGAATTTACAATTACAATATGTACAATACATAGAAAATAGAAATAGGTTGTGTTTGTGATATGCAAGAGTGTAGGGGATTTCTTTCAACCTTTCTGTAATAATGGTCTTGAAACAGGTTTTTAAACCTTGAATATACAGGAGGGGTTACACTCTGCTATAACCATCCAAAGAGTGAGTTGTCCTTTCAGGCTCTTACATAACCATCAGATGAACTTAATAGTAAACAACTTTTATCAAACATTTATACCTGTAGCTACAATTTTTGTGTTTCCTTTTTTATTTGATTTGACTTCATGTGAGGCTATTAAGGAACCTATCAAAATGAAATCTGGGAAAAAATAACTGTATCAGATCTACAAACTGTGAAAGTCTCATTGTACTTATGGCATTAAAAAAATGAAATAAAAAATTAAATAAATTAAAAAAGTAGCAGTTTCCTAGGTGACCTGACAGGAAGCAAGATCTGCATATGCCTGAAAGGATGGGCTTCCTGGTGCCAAAGAGAAATTCTCTCACTAAGCATTCACCACTGCTATTAGACGAACCTCTTTCTCTCGGCTGCTAGCAAGGTAGCACATATGCTCAGCAAGTCCCAGGCTTAGCAGCAGGTTGTATCTCCTGCTTGTAGCCATCTCTACTAAACCCACCTCATTGAACACAACTATTGGACACATGATGAATTTCAAATGTATAACTCGCCAAAAATGACTAATATATTTCAATCACTTGCTTGGGAGATGCGACTATTTCTACTGGTTCAGGAAAATGTTCCCACCACAGTATAATTGTTAAACCCTATAATAAAGTTTAAAGGTATCCTTGTCTTTTTTCTTCTGTTCTTAATTCACTTGCAGCTTCTCGAAACAAAATAAGACAACAAGTAAATGGGGTAAGAAGAAGAAAAAGGAGTCAGATATGAAACTCAGAATCATCCCAAAAGAACATACCACCACCACCACCACCACCACCTCAAATAACCAATTCTTTTTCATTCTACCCCTTATATTACACTTATTGGGAAAATGTATGATATTTTATTTAAGTTGTTTTTGAACACAGTAAAGGTTAATTTTTAATAGATACACATTTATTATTATCCTTAAAATTGCACTCAAGTAATTGGCATGTACTTAAATCATCTGCTGATGACAGAATACGGATCATGCTCATTGCAAAGTACTGTTTGATACAATACCTTTTAACCTAAGTACAATTGGAGTCTTTGTTAATGAAAATGCAAATTTTAATGTTTTTCTGAAAATAACCTAATCCTTTACTGATTTCATTACATCAAAGATTTTTATAAACATTTAACTAGTTAATTTTTCTTTTTCTTTGTTTAAACATAAGCAAAACCATAAAATTTTTAAAAATCTAATGCTTAAATGCTTATGTAGGGATATGGAGTTTGGCTGTGACTGTTTTTTGTAAATGTTGGAGTAAAAGTGTGCAGGTTCTTTGGGAGATTAGTTAGTTGAACCTTAGTAGCCAATTTAGAATGAATGATTGGTGAATGAAGTATACTCTTGAAATGATGGTAAACAGTATCAGTGATGGACAGGAATTGGTAGTTGTGGTTATTTTATTTCCACTGGTAGCCACTGCTTTCTTTGGTTGAGAAGACATATATAAAGAGTCCAGAAAAAGAACATTGTTGAAGGACAATAACATTTAATAAATAAAGAATTGAGAAAGAACTTACAAGTGAGATAGAAAGTACACTGAGAGGAAAAATAGAAAAATACTACTAACAGCAGACATGTTTAGTAAAAAAATTCTTTAACAGCTGAGTGAGTGTTTGATCTGGGTACAGTGCTTCTTATATACCCAGTACATGAATGTTTGAGACAATTGTTGTTTGTAATGTTAGGGTGACAGATTTTGCCCTCTGAGCTCAAAATGATTTTCTGTTCAAATTATGTGGATGAACTTTGAAATTATACATCAGCATTAACTCTCTCAGTTTTGTACAAGGTGCATTCAAATGTATCAAAACTGAAACTGTATTGACCAAGACTGAAATGAATCATGAATGAAACATTAATTTTCTTCTAAATAGTCTCTTTATAATTTAACATTTCCTCCAGCAAGTTTTTCATTAGTCAAAGAACCTTTGAAAATTTTCTTTTGATAAGATATGAAGCAGTTCCATTTGCATTTCTTTTCATGTTCTCCACATATTCAAATCTTATCCTTTGGATGAATTTTCAATTTAGAAAACAGTAAAAAGTCACACAAAATTAGATATGGTACGTATGAAGGGTGCTCTATTTTTATAATCCTATTTTTCACCGAAAAAAATTTCAACAAA
Organism: Sepioteuthis lessoniana; assembly: GCA_963585895.1. Classification (NCBI taxonomy): domain Eukaryota; kingdom Metazoa; phylum Mollusca; class Cephalopoda; order Myopsida; family Loliginidae; genus Sepioteuthis; species Sepioteuthis lessoniana. The sequence continues at coordinate 92,438,167 of OY757904.1, forward strand.
AAATTGTTAAGACTGGTTTCATATATGTATTTTTATATTCATACCAACTTATCGAGGAAACATCATTTTTTATATAAGTTGCTCAGCTGTGCTTGTCTTCCTTTAAGACATTCAATGTGATACAATTCACTGGAGGATTGTGCTATACTTTTTTGGTATAGACAATATGTTTTGTATATTTGGTATATTAGTGGGTTAGTTTGTGCAAACAATTAACTCGCTAGCAAGATCCACCTGTAGTCATATTGCAGTGAATGTGTTAAATTTTAGATTTTAAAATCAAAAACATTCACGGATTCAGTCTTGCTACTTTTTGATTAGACCACATAAACCTCACATTGGGTTGTGTATAAAATGTTGGTATTTTGTACTTAGGCCATATAAGTTAGATAAAATATTTGTTTGGTTTCTACACTTATCTTATGCGAAGCCAACTAAATAGAAAATATGCTGATGGTATGCTAGCTGCAATAATTCTGTTAAAAAACATATACTGAAGCTATCCAAGATTGAATTTTTAAAATTCTTGATCACCTTTGATATTTTACTTCTTTACAAATGTAAAACAGTTGTAGTTGTTCCTGCATCTGTTTTCTTGAGAGGTAAGGAGAAAATGAGAGCTTTTTAAAAATATTTATTTGTGCCTTAGATTTAAAGATGACACCATATTTAATCTTCAGTAATATTGCATCAATGATTGGATTGTACCCACTTTAAAGTAATTACTTTTAAATTAGCCAGTTGAACCCATGGAAATTCTGTGAACAGATTATATTATGCAATTTTTTTTATATACTGGGTTTATTCAAAAACTATTGAAACTGAGGTGATATTTACCAAGACAGATAAAACAAAAAGAGCAAAGTGAATGAAACATTCATTTTCTTTAAATTCAACACTCTTATTTCAGTGAGTTTTCTACTGGTCAAAGCACCTCTAAAACTCCTCTTTTGATAAGACGTGATATGAATCTGTGTATTTCTTTTAATGTCATCTATATCCTCAAATCTTACCCATAACATGACTTTCAGTTTAGAGAACAAGAAAATTTTCCATGGAGCAAAGTCTGGTGAGTACGAAGGATGTTGCATTTGTATAATCCTATGTGTATAACCAAAAACTGCTATTCAAAAAATATTGAGAATTATCTCTAACTTATCTAGACAGCAGTCTAAATATTGAGAATTATCACTTATTTATCTAGATAGCAGTCTAAATATCTCGATAGCATAATCTTATCATATAAGTTACTCATTTATGCATAATTTAAATTCTAAATTTTAAAATTCAAAGATTCAATCTTGATATATCATATATGCAATAAAACAAAAGTAGATTGAATAAATTAAACAGATAAACTATTGAAAAGAATATTTTACTCCTTTAAAACCTCATAATAAACAATATTAATTATATTAAGTATTTCCTCTTTTGTTGTCCTGATTCTCTTCAATATTTGGTCGCACAACTTGCGCTTTAATATTAATAAGAAATGAAAATAATTTAAAAAATTTAAACAGTTGAAAATCTTAAGTGCTGATATTTATAAACTACCATTTTTAACAGCATCAATATGATATATAGTTGTAGAAATTTGAGTATTGGTAAAATTTATAGAATAAAAAAATACCAGTCATGAGTTCCAATTTCATGATAATGAGAAAGCATGTTGAAGAGTGGCTAACTGGGACATATGTATATGCATATGCATGAGTGTGTGTGTGTGTGTGTGTGTGTGTGTGTGTGTGTGTGTGTGTGTGTGTGTGTTGTGTATGTGCATGTGAGTGTGTGTGTATGCCTGTGTGCATGTGTGTGTGTGTGTGTGTATGTGTGCGCAAACATAATGAGAATTTTAGCAATATATAGACAAAACACTGTCCCTTCCTTATGTTTATTTGTGGATTACATTTCTTTCTTCTTTAGGTTTTGTTTAATTGTTTCATTAAATGCTGATGAGAGAGAAAAGAAAATCTAAGTTAACGATGATCTTGGGAATATCAGACTATTTCCAAATCAAATCTCTTCTGTGAATCAATCGAATGATTTCAATGGCATGTTGAACTGTCAAAGGCTATTTTATGCTTAGAGATTAGGAATTGTGTTCATTGTACATTTATATTTACATTTTTTGGCTAGTTGTTTCTTCAGAAGTTTTTTTTGCACACTGTCCTATTGAGTATAAATAATTTTTATTTGACCCATTGATGGAACCCTAACAAGTACTACCACTATGGTGAGAGTGGACCAGAGAGTAATGGTATTGAAGAGTTACTATACACTCCCCAGATCTCTGGATCAGGAGCTTTACTACCAGAAGCATTTTGATGTCATACCAAGACAACCTTTTTTTTGATAGGGAGGAATTTTACCTTTCTGCAGGGGATTCAGTCTGCATATCTTAAGCCCTACGAACAGGATGATCTTTTCTGTAAAGTATATGAAACTAAGTGTTTTATTTCCTTCTGATTGTCATTTTTCATTTCAATTTCTTTTTGTATTGGTCATTCAAATAGAAAATATTCGATTTTACTAACAATTACTGTATCAATAATTTTTCATTATTTTATGATTATACTAAAGTAAAAGTATACAGCATGATTGTCAGGACCTACAAAAGAAATATTAAAAGGTAGAACAAGACTGCTTTTTGGGCCCTTAATGCTAATCTAACTTAATTTTAACCCTGCAGAAGCTTTCTAAAGATTGAGGATTTAAAGTCCAAATAGATCTTAAATCCTCCTTTAAGTCTTTTCAATAATAATAATATAACATAAAATAGGAAATAAACCTTTTTCCTATGTATTATACATACTCTGGATAAAAACTGATTTATTGATTAATGAGCCATTTTTTATTCATCTAATTACAAATCAACTTTGTCTCCTTGAAAATAGTTCCCTTGAGAAGACACACAGTGACAAAAACCTTGTTCTCACTCTTGAAAAATGCTTGAAGTTTTCAACTGATACTGCTTTAACTTGGTTCATTAAGACTTGTTACATATTCTTAATGGTTCTCAAATAGATTTTGTATTGGAAACAGTCCCAAGGACACAGATCAAGAGAGTAAGGGTGTTGAGGCACCAAAGGAATATTGTTTTGGGCCTAAAATCAGTCATAAAAAGAGTATCTAGAAAATAAGGCAACTTATATTTTTATTTTTAGGTTGGCAACTCTGAAAATCAGCTAATCAATGTTAAATCATTACCAATCAAATGATCAGATTTGATGAGAATTGTTACTTTAGTTGCATTTTCTTCTGTTAATATAGTAATTAGTTGACTAAAATTGTGTTCATCTTCCACAGTCTCTCAGTTATCCAAAAATGCCAAACAGAATGAATAATATGATGGAAATACTCATCAGAAATTAATAATAAGGGGTGTGCTTCACCAAGTAGATAAAAAATGTTACAAAACTGGATATTGTTTATTGTGGTGAGCTTAATCCAAAATTTGCTAAAATTAGTATGGATTAAAGGCTCATGGGGATTGTTCTAGTTTTTTTAGGGAGGGAGCTGTCAGAAATTCATTGGCCCCTCCATAGCTCTCCAAGCCTACAGACTGATGCACAGGCTTAATTTCTCTCTTAAAAGTCCTGGTGATCTCTTGGTGAAAATTAGACTTCTAATAAATCTTAATGATTTGCTTATTTTTTTTTAAGTGCAGATAAGAAACATATGTTTTTTTGTTCATAGATTTAAGAAAAATTTATAAAGATTCTGTCACTGTCTGCTCTAATGTAAAGCTTGTCTAATTTTTGCACTAGAATTTTGTGATAAGATGAAAATGTTGGAAGTGGATTTTGCTTATCTTCCATGACAAGTTTATTGAAAGGTCAGAAAAGAATCCTAACAGATTAGGGTAAAAATAAAATAATCAGATTGCTATAAAAGAAAATGGGAATAGGATGCTAATAGTGTTAATTTTGTTGATCAATAAGAGCTACTTGAGCAAGGTTTTAGGATATAAAAGACATTGAGAAATGAAAGCGTATTATGTAAAAATATAAATCATAGACAAAGGCGAATCCATTTTGCTGCCTACATGACATTCATGAAACTTGAATTGTAGGAAAATTTTGTAAGTTCTTATATTTATTATAAATATGGTAAGAATTATGACTTTAAACCCTGAAGTTGGTGCCATAATTGTTTTATTTCTTGTGTAATGTTTTGCTCTTTATCATACAAGTATTTTCAAACACAGCTGAAAAGATTTTGAAATACTGAAAAATATATTGATATTATCATTCTATTTATGATATGTAAAAGTGTGAAGTTATGTGAATATATTGTGATATTATATATATATGTGGGCAATAAATCTGATGGTAAGTAAATATATAAAATCACACAGACACACAATGACACAGTATATATATATATATATATATATATATATATATATATATATAATGACCATGTATTCCAGTGAAGTAACAGCCCAGTTGGTTAGGGCTGTAGAATACACCAACTGCATCTCTGCAGAGGGGTAAGACCCGGGCAACAAGTGTCCTGGATATGACACCAAACAATCTGGTAATGAGGCTTTAGTTCTTGAGCTTAGGAAATGTGAAGTACCCTTTCATTGCCATTACTCCCAGGTTCACTCTGACAGAGTGGTAGTACCTGCTAGGGTCCCATGTATGGGTCAAATAGAACTGTTTAACCATTTAACTGTGTGCAAACAAATGTCTGATATTAAATTGAATCGTTAGTTTTACATTGCTGTACTTAAAATCATTCAACTGTGTGCAAACTAATTTTGGTTCATTTAAAATGTTATGTACAAGATATTTATTTGCAATATATATATATATATATATATAAACAGGATTTAGCATTTAATAACCTACAAGGGTTTATATGATATAAAACACAACCAACCAACAAACTATGCAATGAAGGCACTCATTACTCACTCAATAAAAATTTAGAAAAAAATTATAAGTATATATATATATATATATATATATATATATATATATATATTGTGGATTGGTGTATTCATGTATAAAAATTTTCACACTGGCCATGCATTTATTTTTTATGCCCATGTTTTTCAGCTTATATAGAAGTTCTCCAGAATTTTTGATCTGAGTGGGGGATATTGTTGCTGGAAGGGAAGTTTATATTTTTGCTTGGGCCCTTGCTAGTTTATTTGAGGTATTATCAATACCTTATACAATAAGCCAAATGAGGAGATCAAGTTTATGCATTTTTGATAAAACCATTGAGTTTTTGTGCTTTGGATTGATGTTCTATCAGGTGTGAAATTGTTTTGTTTTGCTTTTTATGAATTTTTTGATTAGCTTGTTAAATTTTATTGTTCTCTTGTGTACAGTATTATTTTAAAAATACTTAAGTAACTGTATAATCAATTTGGGATTTCATTTTTATTGTGGGTATCAGTGTTCATGATAAAAATTCCTTCATCTTTGTTTGTGGATGGAAGGTACAAAAAACTTTCGTAGTAGGATCTATAGAAAAAATTAATCTTTAGTCTTAATATTTTTTTATCACAGCACAGATATGCTCTAAGAATTGACCATAGAATGAGAACAATTAACCTTTGTGTAAGGTTCTGTTTAAAATCTTCTGAAGATAACTGACAATGATAGACTCATAAAGAAGGTTGGAGAGTCGACTGGCTGAAATGATGTGACTAAAACAACAACTAGTCTGGGCATATCAGTGTAGAATAATGTAAACTCCTGATCTCAAAAATTTGCAGAAAAAATCATGAAATTCTAGAACTATGAAAACAGATAAAACATTTTATATATACATGTTTGAATAATTGAAAATAGACTGATAATAATGTATAGGTGAACACTGGTAAAGAAACACACACACACACACACACACACACACACACACACACACACACACACACACACACACACACACACACACACACACACATATGAATAGAATATATCATTTTCTTGATGTCAGTTAGACAAAAGAAAAAGATAATAAACTAACCTTGGTCAAGAATTCCACATAAGACCAGCCTTCAGTTAACAAGGTATTATTCCTCATAATTTCTTTATGCTTAATGCAGATCATTTATTAATGTTTCTCATTTTGCCCTTAACATAGTAGAGACACATGCTTCATACAGCAGGAGATTTCCATTTGAAAACATAAACTGTTAGATGTCTTGAGTTGCAGATTCTGTAAGAAGAGAACAGACAGAGAAATCATTGTGGATTCAATTGGAGACTCATAGTTGTTTTGTTAATTAAAAGCTTTTCAACCAATTGAAAAAAAAAAAGAAAGAAAAAAACAGAAAAAAGAAATAACAGAAACCATGATACATTTAATATACTGCAAAGTATCATGCTGATTTTAATGTATATGGTTACATAATGATTTGAGAAAAGTTGTTTACGCTACTGATTTGCTATTTATGAAAATCCAAATTAAATTCTGCATCAAAACATACAAATAAAAGTCTCTATTTTATCAGTAATATGAAAAAATATTTACTGCAAAGCAAATTACTTCTCTCTCAACACATAAAAATGTATTAATTTTTCATTCAATTTAATTTTTCATTCAATTTAGACATAAAAAATCTATTAATTTTGCATTCAATGTACTCATTGAAAATCTATCACTTTTGCATTCAATTGAGACATTAAAAATCTATTAATTCTGTACTCACTTGAGATATAAAAAAAGAGTTAATTTTGTGTTTAATTTATTTATAAAAAATTGAATTATTCATGTTTTATCAATTTTCCATTTATGTTGGCATAATATACATGAATAATTCAATTTTTTTAAGTGAAAGAAAAATTAATAGATTTTTTTTAATATCTTGAGTGATTGCAAAATTAATGGACTTTTTATGTCTCTACTATTTACCCAACCTTTACTGTCACAGACTAGATGTCACACAAGGTTAAATTCTTAAATATAGTACAAGTTTGAATTCAGAGTTTTCCCATTGTTAAATCGGTTGCCATACCAGGGTTAAGAAGCTCCGTCTGCCCTACTATTTACTCATAACTTGCAAAATAAGGGATGGGTTCATGCCTTTTCTATGGTCATTACTACAGAGTAAAATGTAAACAGCTTTGTAGGGGATTTGATCTTGTAAAAAGTGAATACAAAATAATTCTATCAGCTGGAAGATGGAGAGCAGAATAGGTTGAATCTTAAAAAAAATTAACCCATTATTAACTTTTTTCAGATGGAGCCACCAGACCAGGTCAGTGAAACACACAGGATTGTTTACAAGTAAATCTAATAATACTGACAGTATATGTGGCAATTCTATTAAATCAGCCAGAGCTACTTAAAAGCTTCCAGGTAGTGGTGTCTTTTTTTTAAATTAATGATTTATGTTGTAATTTTTTACTGATAGCAGACTGAATTTTAATACTATGGCAACTTGGCATAGATTTATAAATGGCTGGGAAGTCTTATAAATCATTTTTGACTTTGATGACAGGTTTGAAGTGAAAGAAATAGATTCATTTAGTTCTGATGATGGCTTGGACACGTTAAATTTATTACTGCATCTATGATACTATCAAATTGTAAAAGTGGTGCTTTTGTGTGGTTGTTTATTCTTTTGTCTGTTTGATCCAGTTGCAAAAGTGTTTGGGACACTTTACATATAAAAATATAGGTTTCCACACATTTCAAGAAGAAATTAGTAGTTAAAATTTGAAGTCTGGTAGCAATTATCAATAAGCATTTATTCGGTCGCTAAGAAGTAAGGAAGATATTTAATCAAGTTCCAACACATGAAGAACCATTAGTATATCTATGATACACTAAAACTAAATGAATTGAAGAAAAGACAAGATAAGTTCATTTATACAAACAGAAACATTTAATAGATACTTAATATACATACAAGCAGTACTGAAAAGAATTCTTAATCATATCCCATTAGATAAAATATATATATATTGTTCTCTGAACAAGCAGTATGTAAAAGGGATACAAAAATGGAAAAAGTCTTGAAATTGTTGGACAGTAAAATGGTTACAGCCATCTTGGCTTTATGTTCCTATGACAAGAGACAATATCAATTCTGTTTAAAGAACAGAGGCATTAACAGAAATTGGGTGCTTTATAGGAATAACTTATAAGTAGTCATTTAACAACATTGTCTTAATTTTGCAGAAGGTCAAACATATGGAGCACCCAATAAGAATTGAACTCTTGAATAATGGTATGCAACAATGGTCTGCTAGCCTGGCTGATTAACCATCACATCACATGAGGTGCCCAAAATAGTCATTTGCAAAGCTTTGCTTAAATTGACACAAGGTCACAAGTATAAAGCCATCATGAGTTATCCAAAAGGCCACAAGTGTAAGGCCCACATGTAGTGCTCAAAAGGCCACAAATATAAGGCCATCATGAGGTACCCAAAATAATTATTTGCAAAACTTAGCTTAGATTGACACAAGGCCAGAAGTTTAAGGCCTCCAGTGAGACCCAAACTCATTAACAATGATCTGCCAGCCTAACTGAATACCCATTACATCACTTGAGGTGCTTGTGTCAATGATACAAGAAGTACACTTATTTTGGTGAGAAGTATAAACATTGAGCATCAGCTAAAGAATTATGACATTATTTACAAGTAAATCTAATTATACTTTCTGACAGTGTACATGGGTATTTGATTAAATCAGCCTGAGGTACTTAACTGCTTACGTGTTGAGGTGACTCTTTTTGAAATTAGCGATTTATTAGACCAATTTCAGCAGTATTTAGCAGTTCTTTATCTCAATTAATTAGGTAATCCAGTGACCAATTGGGCCATCCTAGTGCATTCTGAAGTATTAGATTACATTTTTCTGAATGGTATCATTTTTATTTTTTTTTTCAAAAACTAATATTAATTGATAATTCATCAATGAAATCAAAATTCTATTAAGATCACACAATTCCCTTGGGCATCAAAAATAGTATGACTGGGACCATAAATATTTTAATCAAGATGACTGGATCCATATAACATTTTTCACCTTAGAGTTAAGATGGTTTAGTGTATCTGTATAAACAAAGATTATACTTCATTGACACAATGAATTTTAACAGATGATTCCATTTGCCAAATAAATTTCACTGACATTATTGCATTTACAGTATTAGCCATGAATAAGTATGTCCCCGCCCCAACAATTTTTTTTATAAAAGGGAATTTTCTTTTAAATGAATGGTGCTATTTGCTATCAAATTTTACAGATTTGAAACTCTGTTACCAAAAATAAAATTTCAACACTTTTATAATCAAAAATGAAATTACTTAGACATATATAAAGGTTTGGTTTGGTTTCTTTGCTTAATGGCATATCAACCTTTGCAGGTTATTTAATGCCAAAGTCATTCTCCTAGAAGAACAGTACTGGTACTATTTAACCCATAGCTGGAAGGATAAGGGAGATCATACCTTTCCCAAGGGTATTTGCCCAAAAGTGAATGTAATAGCGCGACTGAAGAATGAACTCGCGTCCTACGATTCCGCAGTCCATCACTTTAACCATTACACCACGAGGACACCCCCGACATATATAAAGGGTGTACTTATTTTGAGACTGCGACATATTCATACTTTTGGTTACAGAGTATGGGATAGCAGAAGATTTTGTTGGCTCTGTGTTTTGTTGTCTATTTTGGGTTTTAGATTTTAAATATCTACCTCCATCAGTTTCTTCTTACCCTATCTTAATTAGCTGGCATCTTATCTGTTAAGGCTGCAAAGGAATTACTGAAGAAAAGAAGAAAAAAGGCCAAGATACCTTCTATATTTTTACTTTCTTGCTGGGTTCAACAACCATTCTGTGGGTGAGGAAATCATTCCTGAATCCAAATAAAATGGTTGTGTTTCCCAGACAAGGCGTTAAAATGTGTTAGTTTTCTCCGGTGGTTGATAAGTCTAAAGTTGGGAGCTTTTTATAATACTTGTTTCAGCGTGTCTGCTTGCTAGTAGCAGACATAATACACATGCAAAGTCTTGGAGACTTGGTAGACAGGCGTGCTACCTTGCTAGTAGCCAGGTTTAATTTGGTGGAGTTTGGTAATGAACAATGACTAATGATATCTGTTTTGCTTGTATAATGTTCTACGAGAAATGATACAATATTGGTGTCTTTCATTTAGAAAAAAATTAACTTTTTATAAAAAAATCTTTTGTTGTGAAGTTATTTATAGTTTATACCATATCTATCAATTTCAATTAATACTATACTTTATTAAAAATATTTACAAAATAGCGCTGAAAAATTCTTGAACCAATCAAAAAGAAAATGACCAAGAGCCATTAAACTTTCATGTTATTCCAAATATTCATGCCATATTTATGTTCAACACACTTGACATAGCATTTTTCTAGTTCCTTTGACTCTTCAAAAAAGAAAAAAAATATTTTTTAATTATTTAAAAAAAAGATGTGAGTAAATTTTCAGAATTATTCATGTAAATTTTTTGTTATGAATTAAAAAAAGAAATTTCTTATCAAACAGCAGATATTCAGATTATCAAAGAAAAGAAAAAAATTGAAATGTTATCCTCTTAAGTTATATGAGTATAATGTATATCCATGGAGAAATAGAACCTGATTTTGATTCCACTGTTACACTTTAGCATTCCCTTTTGAAAATTTGACTCTATTCCTATTTGACTAAGCAGGCTTGAAATAAGAAATTAAACATTACAAAACCATTTTGAAACCATATCAAGGTGGTATTTGAAAGGAAATACTTAACTCTGATAGTGGACAAAATGTTAGAGAGGCTATTTTATTCTGAATGTACATTGCGAATTGAACCTCTGTCTTAAAACTTAATAAAATATTTTTAAATATATATATTCACATAATATTAACCTTTGTAGCTCATTATTTGATAATCTGAAAATTAAAAAAATTACAGAAAATTTAAATGGGGGTGCATATGTTGAAATTCTGACCTCCAAAATTCCCATTCATCTTGATTAAGTTGAGAAATTTTCAGCACCTTCTCATAGTTTGTGATTCAAAACTGAACATAGAATATTTTTCTCATGTGTGAGATTTATGAATTGTTACTTAAATCCCAGCATATTTTTCTGTATTGTAAATGGCCTGCACCAAATCCATGAATTAAAACCACTGCTTATTTTTAATCCATGAGGCAGTAGAGAAGAGAAGGGATTAAATGGATCTTAGTGTTGGTTCAGATATCCCATGGTAAAATTGATATCTATATATTGGATTTCATCCATAAACATTTACAAGGATAAAAATCTTTCAGTTTATTCATTTTAAATATGTTTTCTTAGTTTGTATACATAAAGAAGTTAATCTTTTGTTTGGAAGCAATGTTCTTCCTATTTTTAGGATGGGAAGATTCATACCCTTTTTGTTCCTTCAAATTTTTTAAATATCTTCAACCAATTCTTCCTTGGAAGAATAGTCTGTTATTTGGTTTCTCATGTAAAAAATTCACTAATTCCAGTTCAAAGCAGTCACAAGCTACTGTAGATGTTAATCTTAGAATATTTTGAACAAGCAGTGAGACTTTTTATGAGTAGCATGACATCAGCCAAAAGAATAGTATATCTACAGAAATATAAATTAGCATTGTGGTGATTATTCACAAATGTATTGGTGTCCTCATCTTGGATGTTATTATTGTCTCAATAGTTTGGCCAATGTACCTCCCGCTTTCTTCCGATGCCAGTGGTAGTTAATAACTTTTAGAGAATTTCAAAGTAAACTATTTTTTGAATTCATCTAATTAAGAAAGAAAAGACACTTGACTTGAGACTTAGAAATTCTACCACCAAATTAGTTGAAGAAACAGAAAAAATGACATGTGGTTTTCAACCTCTACTAAATTATCCTATTGGACAATGATGTGGAAGATATACATATTAGTTAAAGCATATTTAGTTACCAGGTGGTAGTAAGTTCAATACCTGGGTCAGCTATTGTGCAAAAAAAGAAACTAGTGATATTATAAGGGAGAATTAAAAAGTGTAACATTACATAAAATATCTATCTCAGGATGAGAGTTTATTTTATGTGCATGTGACATCGGGGCAGTCTGGCACTTGACCCCTTCGCAAAATAAGTCCTTGTCAAGACTCCTGTTTCGGGCATAAGGTGACTGGCAAATAATGTGGGGGTTAATTTGGGGCTAAACTCATCTCGATGCTGGCAAGGGGGTTCCCAATTTCACATTCACATACCCCATCAAGTCCTTCGTTTTCCTACCCCCTCGGATAACAGAAAGCATGGACTTCTAGGTTAAAACAAAATATATTTCACTGTAGTCAAACTTCCAAAATTCCCTGTAAGGCGAATAAGACGTTTAGGGAGAATAAATGAAAGTGATGCGAAGCTGAAAAAGATGTGTGCAAAAGAAGGCAACTCGATAGATAAACAACATAACAAATAGATTTCAATGCGAGGGAGCATTTAAAATGTAACAAAATTTTAATAAGTGAGGACCAAACAAATAATTATGAGATTTAAGAAACAGTTCCTTTCTTTTCTTTTCTCCTTTTTAAGGTGCCTGCTATGTTAAACCAGCAGACTGTTTTAAACACAAATGTCTCTCTTTCTTCTTTTTTCTTTTCTTTCTTTCTTCTTTCTTTCTTTGCTTTTAAACTATTGGCTTTGTTAAGCCAGGTAGGCAGTGTGAAACACAAATGTCTCTCTTCTTTTTTCTTTTCTTTCTTTCTTCTTTCTTTCTTTTCTTTTCTGAATGCATATAATTCCAATATTTAAGAAGGGTAGAAGAAAAACAGTTTTAAGTTGTACTTATCTTTTCGAAGGGTTTACTTCTCATGTTCCTTTCTCTTGCACATGAGTGACATCTCTCCAGAATCGGCTGGGTCAGCCTTTCTGCTGACTACTGTCCAAAGATTCTGTTCTATGCTTTTTACAGGGACTCCTGGAGCTTTGGGCTGTAGACCGACGTCTTTGTCCGCTGACTTCTGTCCTCAAACTAAAGATTCTTTTCCAAATTTTCCTCTGATGAAAAGGTAGTATTTTTTGGCACTAAAGGCTCAGGCCAATCATTTGGCTTCTTTTTTTTTTCTTCCTATTTCGTTTGGGCAACTACAATGACCTACATTCTCTTCTCTGTCCAACCAATTAGGGGTTATAGATTGCAGGTCGCTTTGTTTGACCTTATTCTGACTGCCTTAGCAGTCAGTCATTGGGGCTTGTTAGTTCAAACACAGACGGGTAAGGGATATTAATCTTACTCTTCCTCTCTCAGAGGCATACCATGTCACACAAGGAAAAACTAAGTATTCTCTAAAGCCTGGATGATTGAATGGGAACAATCTATTACTGTGGATTGAATTAAAGGTTTGGTTCAAAATTGCCAGAAGTTTAGCAAACACCTAATGAAAGCTGAAAAATTCCATAATGATTAAGATGAGGACAATGGAAATAAATCAGTGAATAATAATGATAATCATTCAGATAAAAATCAATACTATTTTAGTTTGGTTTTGTGGTATATTAACCATTGTAGGTTATTTAATATCAACTTAGCATAAGTACAGTTTTTTGTTTACACACAGTTAAATGCAAATACTATTTTATTTCAAACAATTCAGTTTAGCATAATTACTCAGTTTAGTTCTATTTGACCCATAGATAGGGCCCTATCAGGTGCTACCACTTCGGGCTGGAAGCGATGGCAATAAAAGGGTACTCAAAGCTCCAGCATTAATCACCATCAGATTGTTTAGAGTCATAACAGGACACTCATTGGGGGGGGGGTCTTAACCCTCTGCAGAGATGCAGTTGGTGTATTCTGCAGCCCCAGTTGACTTGGCCATTTAGTGAATATTGTTTATGATTGTCTAGATTCCATAAATAGGGGAAAAACTCTTGTATGTTAATGACTATAAAAGTATTAGCTATCAGTAATGATATGCATTATTTTTATTATAGAAAATTTGCAGTATCATGGTTAGCAAATCAATGAGTAGTCAAAGATTATGGCCTTGTATCAGACAAGACTAAGTCTGGTAAATACAATGGGTGTTTCAAAAGTAATACCAACTAATTATTTTCATGGAAACTATAACAGATATAGGGAGTATAATAAAATCATTAGATAAAGCTAATTTCGAGTCATAAAAAATAATTTCTCAAAAGTTTCAAAGGTCTTTAATCAATCTAAAAGTTGCTGGGATAAGTGTGTTAAATGTTCGTTTTTGTCTTGGAAAATACTGTTTCAGTGTCAATGCTTTTTTAGCAAAGAATATATTGTTATGTGTTGTTACGTTGTTGTTATTTCCTTGCTAGGTTTTATAGGTAAATAAATGTAAGGTTTTTATATGAAGGTTTTTAATGGCAGCATGGAATAAAGGGTTTATGTTTATGCTGCAAGTCTCGTAGGAAGGAAGGAATGAAAGAGTTATGGATTTTTAGCAACTATTTGCCTGAGTGAAATGTGTGTCGCTACATTAAGGCATGGTTGAATGTGTGAGTGATTTATGGTCACCATAGGTGTAGCAAAGGTCGTGTTTGCTGGTTAAGGACAGGAATAATGTAGTCGCCCATGAATGTGTGGTCCTGGTTGTTTGGGGAGAGGAGCATGAATGTCTCCAGAAAATGTTGCCCAGGGATGAAGTAGTTGGATGTCTGAGTGGAATTTTGCGTCGCAGTCGACATAGCCAAAGTTGGAGGCGACTTAAAGTGGTTTCTGTGTGTGGTATATTGAATTCATCTAATTCATATTCAACTGGGAACCCTTGGTCTATGAGAATAGACTCAAGAGGTCCATAAATTAGATGGCTTTCTTCATGGTGTCGTGATGCTGCTGCTAATGAAGAGAGCGGACAGTAAGTATGTCTGTCCTTTTTGAAAAGCTCTGAGGAAGAGAGTGTTTGGTGGGCTTTCCTCAATTTGGTGCTGCCCGGAAAAATGGTCCAGGCTGAATAGGATAAGTCATCCCCATTGGGTGAAAATATGTGTCGACCATAACGGTCAAATTAATTTACATGCCAAACAGAGATATGAGATTCTTTCTGCTACAAGAGCTTTGCCCCAGAATTGCAGGTGCAGTGTACCTGCAATTCGATACAGAACATCAATTGTAACAGAAAGAAAAGGAAAGAAAAGAACTACGAGTCTCACAGCACAAAAGTGTAGAATACAGACAATGAAAACAAATACATATATATAGAAACAAGTATTAACAAATAATAAAAAATAAAGTGTCCAGGTCAGTTCTTATGGTACCATCCTTTCCAATTTGACTTGCAATTACAAATTTTTTTCTTTTTTGTATACCACGTGGTCAATTGGAAAGAGCAGAGTAGTAAGTTTTTTCCTCCCTTTTTTTTTTTTTCTTAGCTGAGGGTAAAAATTTTTTTTTTTTAAACTTCGATTTGTTTGAAACAATATAATGTTCGTTATGTTAGCTTGAGTTGGTAAACAAAAATACAAAGTTCTTTCTGCTATACTTTTTAACACTCCTTGTATATAAAATCACATTGTGTTTTATTTATAAGGACATTATTGCAGTTTATTATCATATTCACCTAATACTTCATGGTTTACATATTAATAGCTAAAACTTTTACATAATTACTGAGGTAAGTTTAGGTAGTATAAGAATCTGTATGGATAATACAAATATTAATTTCTGAAATATAAATATTTTTATATTCAAGTGTGATGCTTTTGTGTATTGACATTGATATGTACTCTTACTCACATCATAATTAAAATGATTATTTATATCATTTAAAAAAATTTAAACTGGATTGGGACTCTTCTTACCATGTCTGAAAGCATTATTTCCCTTTTCTCTAAGGGTTTTTGGTATGGAGCCTCATCAACTAAGTATCATAGAAAAAATCTCTGTTATTTTTACTTTCTGAATGCATCAGATTAAACTGAATCTAAATTTTTATTTGGTATGCTGAGTATGTATTTATCATCCTCTACCATTTGCCATTACAAGATGTAACTCAAGGTCAAGTTTATTGTGAGGACTTTTTGATTATAGTTGAGTGGTACCAAAAATAGATCAGTTCCAGGGGCATTCTCTCTAATCCTCATCTTTTAGTGCAATGGAAGATGTGTTGCCTGGTAGAGATGAATCCCAGTAGCTGAGCTAGATAATTACTTTTGGCCTTGAAAGCCATGAAATCTAAACTTTGGTAATTAAGATATGCTAAGTACAAGATGTGTTAAAAATATAAAAACTGAAGATGTATTCACCAAGACAAATGAAAGAAATATCAATTTTCTTCCAAATTGTCCCCTTGGCATTCAACAGATTTATTCCAGCAAGTTTTCTTTTGGTCAAAGCACCAATGAAATTTCTCCTTTGATATGGTGTGAACCTGTGGTTTCATATTTATTTTAATATTCAAATCTTCATAATTTTTGTTCAAACTGATACTGACTCATTTAGACAATGTAGATGTCTAGAAATCATCATTTTATTATGTAAGTTATTCAGTTGTGCACAAGTCATGATTTAAATTTGATAATAAAGAAGTTTAAAGATTGTCTAAAATGGAAGGGAAAATTCACCTCAAGGAGACGTGGAGGGAGATTAAAAGTATTACAATGGTGCAGCTTCATATCAAAATAGGTTTTTCCAAGATGCTTTAATATTTCACTCATTATTTATTTCTATCTTGGTAAATATATCATTGTTGTTCATATTTTTTGATTATACTGTATATAATATAAACATTTTAAACTACCTACCTACTAAACAAGATTGAGTTACAAACATAAATGACATTTTATCCAAGAAGTGAAACATGTTCAAACTTGTACAAATATTTTGTATATATAAATTTTGACTCAAATTTATATCCTGTTTTCCTTTATTGATGTTTTTGCAAATCCTTTTGTTTATTCTGGATAAAAGATTTTTTAATGTGCATGTGGATGTTTCATATATGAAGAATCACATTATTTTTGTTGGTCATGTCATGCAAATAGTTTAAGTTTTTCTTTTCAAGATGCTGTGAGAGATAAATCATATTATTCTAGTTCTGAGAAATAACAAAGGACAGATTATGTTCAATTTTGTTGCACTTATCTAAAGGAGTGCTTTATAAATAAATCAGACTGTTGATGAGCTTGTCTTTAATTAAAACAAATTCCTGACATGTTTGGTCGATATTCTTTTGATCTATTGTAAATAATTTTGTAAATTTATTTATACATGAATCATCATAATTAATACCAGGAAAAAACTTCTTTAAGGAAGTTAACAATTCAGTATTAGTTTGGAAGTGTGTTATATCATTCACATAGCCAAAATAAAATTAATTGGGAATTACAAATGAGTAGAGTGTTCGCCAATGGTCTGGGAGACTGGAGTTCAATCTCAGGTCGAGACATACTAAAGACTCAAAAAATGGTACTTGATGCTGCCTTGCTTAACACTCAGGGTAAAGTGGAGGAATCCAGGGAATGGAGTAGTGCCCTTCCCTACACCATGGTGTAGCAGCTATTGAAAAGGGAGCCTTCAGGTCACCCTCCACTAAGGTCGTCAACTTTACTTTTTACTTAATATTTAAGAGAAAGAGCCAAATGTTAATTAGACTCACAATTTACTTTTCTCAGTACTTCTAATATATCATTACTATTATTAAGCAATACTGATTTCAACTTTTGCTGTGAAGCCTGTAAAATCTAAGACCAGTCCTATGTATAAAACTGTAATATTGCTTTTGCCTAGATCAGTAGAAATACTAAGATAACAATGAATGCAATTCTGCCCTGTTGGTGAGGTTTAGAATATGCTGAACATATTCCCTGCAGGGGTGAGAGACTCTGCTCCCAAAAAAGGGTGTCTTGAGTATGATACTAAACTGCGTCTGATAGTGAGATCTGAGGGAGTGCGTAGTATGCCTATATTGCCATGACTTCTAGGTCCGCTCTTACCAGGGAGTGATAATACCTGTTAGGATCTCATCTACAGGCCTGTTGTGCCCTGTCAAAAATGTAAGCAAACCATATCACTCAAAAACCCTTAAAAATTCAACGTCCGGCTATGACCAGAAATGATGAAATCATCCGTAGCCCTGACCTGCTGTACTAGCGAAGAAAGAAAAAAATCTACCTTTTACAACATTAACAGTGCCAGTCTTTTGAAAGTCACTCTATCAAAATAAAGTGGATTATTTTCAGAAGCCTATTTCAGGTTTAGGAAGGACTGTATTACTACAGATAGTTTTTAAAGATAAACTTTTTGTCCACGCGGTCTTGTAGTGTGATTTGACCTTTGCTCTACTTATAGACAAACCCTTTCAGCAGTCAAATTGGCTCACCCGTGAGCATTTTGCTTCTTGACTGGGGCACACTTTGGTCGGCCATGTTAGCAAGTCACAGATCTGGTTGGGCATGTCCTGGCTCCGGAGGCAGTCAGTAATGACCGGCATCCTTAAACTTCAGGGGGCAGTGCCCTGAGGCTTTAACCCTCATCAGGGGAATATCAACAGGGCCCAACCCACCTAAAAAATGGCCTTGTGCTACACAAGTATCTTAATGCTCATGGGCAAGCATTATGCTACTTGACTGGGATACATTTTGGTCAGCCATGTTTACAAGTCATGGATCTGGTCAGGTGTGTCCAGGCTCCAGTGGCAGTCAGTCGAGGTGTGCCTTGACCTGCATCCTCGTCCCTCAGGAGGCTGTCCCTTCAGGCTCTAAACCTCCTTGGAGGGGTTATGTTGACCACCTGGCACCTGAGGTGCCACTCTTTAGGGGAATGCCGATGAGGCCTGCGGCATTTTTGGAACCGCTGGACACGTCTGTGCCACGGGTCCTCTGTCTGGACCTACCTAAAAAAGTTCTTGTGCCACACTCGTCCACTTGGTGGGATGGTCGAAAAATATCAGCTTGCCTGTTGGTATGATTCTTTAGAATCCTGACACGTAAGGGAACTTCTCAAGGTGTAATCCTAGATCTAGTGGTCGCATTCGCTTTATACCTATATAGGCATGCAAAAAGGTCCTTTTAAGGATCATTAGAGGTTTCCATCCTTAGTGTTGGAGTATCTCTGATAGTTTTCATGATTTGTCAAAGCAGATGGCCAGGAGGCAAACATGAAGAGGATAATAAGACCATCTGGTCTTAACCATTTCAGTCGGTTCCTGCTTGCACAGTGCTAAGGCACAACAGTCTTAGCCATGACATTTGCTTGCCTATTTCCTCAACTTTGTAGTGCTAAGGCACAATAGTCTTAGCCACGGTTTCCCCGTCTGTTTGCTCTGGTTCACAGTGCTAAGACACGGTAGTCCTAGCCATGACACTCATTTGCTTGTTCCTCGGGTCTGCAATGCTGAGACATGGTAGTCTTGGTCACGATGCTTGTTCGTTTGTTCTTCGGCACTGCAACACTAAGACATGATAATCTTAGTTACTCGTTCATCAGTTCGTTCATTTCTCGCCTACATGGACCTAAGACACAGCAGTCTTAGCCACAACACTCAATCATTTGTTCTTTGGCACTGCAATGCTAAGACACGATAGACTTAGTTACTTGTTCGTTCATTCGTTTGTTTGTTCATTCCTTACCTATATGGAGCAAAGACACGGCAGTCTTAGCTCACTCATTCGATCCTGTGCGACCAAGCTACCAGCACCAACCGCAGACCAGCTCCAGCATTGTAGCATCTAGTCTATGAATGACTCACTGCTTGGGCTAGCATTAACACTTGAGACACATCGACCCCTGGTTAAACCAAAGTACTGTACAACCAGGACATTGATCATCCAGCTGTCTCCACCAACAACGACAATCACCAGCTGACTCAACCAACAATGATGACATACCAGGTGATTCTACCAACAATGATGATCACCACTTATCTCTACTTTCGACAACTATTCCACCAGTCATCGCTACTATTTCTATTGTCAGTAAGACCCTGATTCTGTAGCCAGCAACAAAATAAATTGTCATTTGTTATACTGTTATCTCACCTTTATTCTCTTCCTTGTCTTCCAGCTGTCAATTTACTCACACGCTTGACACAAAAAATAATTTCCAGAGTCGACGTTCTTATTGGCCCTGCCACAGGTCAAATAAATCTGTTTGAAAATCATTCATATTTGATAGACTATGCACAAAAAGAAAACTCTTAAGAAATAACTACATAAAAGATATGAATAGGAATGTACAATGAACATGATTGCCAAACCTCTGGGCTTAAAATATCCCAAGAGGTTTGATATGATATTAAAATCAATCAATCAACAAAGGCAATAACAACAATGAAAGAAAGAAAGAATAAGTTCAAAACTTGTTATTTACTGAGCTTTACTGTATAAACAAGCCTAAAGTTGCTAACAGTAATTACTTAAGTACTGAATAAACTTTATCACTGCTTAACTTAAGGGATCTAATGAGGTATAGTTCTTTCTGTGAGACTTGACCATAAGCCAATGCTTGAAATTGTTTGTAGTAGTCCTAACCATTGGACCAGCATCCATTTCTATTTTTGCTCTATTGATAACTGTTAGAATCTGTTGCTCAGCTATTGAGAGATATTTTCTGGTGAAGCATTGTTTGTTCTGAATGTTTTGTTTCCTTTTCATGTGTTCTAAACAGCTACTGGTTATTCAAATTCTGTCTTGGCTTTTTGCCAAAGCTTCTTAAGGCATTTGTACAGTTAATACTTTGCCTTTGCTAGGTTTTGAATCAGAAATTTCCTTCTCTATTTATGTTCTTATTTATGTTGGATTCAATCCAGATTCTCGTATTGATGTGTATTTATGTACTTATATCATTAGATACATTAACATGCATACCCATCCTTAGAGAAAATAACTGTAAGGATAGGATTCAAAACTGTACAGCCATTTCTATTTTCAAGAAGCTCTGCATTTTTGCTTCCTTAATTCTTTAGTTATCTCAAACAAAACCAAAATACAGTCATAAAAAAGTCAGTTACAGGAAATATAATGTTTCACATTGTTTACTGTGAAGTTTGTTCATTGGCTGAAGGTGATGAAATGTGATAGTTGCACTCTATCTAAGAGTCAGTTACTTATTATATAAACCTTTATAGTTATATATGCAGACTTAGCTTAAGGTAATGTAATCATAAAAACAAAAACAAAACATGTAAATTTGGAGAGATTGGTTTGAAGGATATTTGGTATATATAACTACAGGAGCTGAGAAATAGTAAGAATTAAGATTAAAAAAAAAAAAGAAAATGGAGAAGTGAAAGGTGGGAAGAAGAAGTGACTGTAAAAAAAATGAGAGAGAGAGAGAGAGGAGTGTAAAAGAAAATAGAGAAGATGGAAGAAGAGAGTGAAGAAGAGAATAAGGCAATTGAAGAAATAAAAGAAAAGAGAATAAAAGAGGACAGAGAATATAAATGGATATAAAGGGAGAAATAATAAGAGAAAGAGAAAAATTGTTGAGAATATGAAACAAAGGGTGAAGAGAGTGAAAGAGAAAAGTGTCTTAGAAAATGTAATAGAAAAAGAGAGTAAGAAAATAGAATGAGACAAAATATGTAAAAGAAAATGATTAAAAAAGGGGAAAGTAAGATAAAGAATCAGTATTTAGACCTGAGATTAAGAAATAGCAATAATAAAGGTTGAAAGAATATTTTAGATTATGGATATAATGTGAACAAGTTTATGAACAAATAGGAGGGAAGCAACAAAAATATGTATATATATATATATATATATATAATTTGGATGACTGTAGTCAAGAGCGACCTGAAGGCTCTATTTTCAATAGTTGCTACACCAAGATGTAGGGGACGGCACTACTCCTTTCCTGGTTTGCTCCACTTACCCTTGATACATACCTTATAATATTGTGTTAAGCTAGGAAGCATCAAGTACCATTTTTTGAGTCTTTGGTATGCCTCAACCCTGGTCTCCAAGACCATTGGCAAACACTCTAATGATTATGCCAATGGGAGTATTTAAAAAAAAATATCATTTGAGATGCACAGGATGTTTAAGAAAAATCAATATAATTTTGTAATCTAACAGCTAGACAAATTCTTATTCAAATAATCTCAAATTTTAACAGCAAGTCAAAATTCTGTTCAATGTTCAAACACCTTTTTCTTTTCCAGTGAATGACTTTTCTATACCTGAAAAAAATTAACAAGCTTTAAAGTTTGAGATCATTCGTACTAGAATTGGTTAAGTTATTAGATTACAAAGTATCAAATTTTCTGAATTACCCTGTAGACATATATATATTGAGTGAGAGAGAGAGAGAGAGAGAGAGAGAGAGAGAGAAAGAGAGAAGACGTAATGGTTAAGAAAATAAAGAGAGGAAAATAGAAAAGAGAGTATAAGTGGAAGAAGAAAAAATATAAAGTTGAGAAACAGTTGAATCATTATTCATTATGCACAAGGTAAAAAATCTGGAGCACTTACTGAGAACTGAACTCTCTAATAACAGTCTGTCAACTTAGTTTGTTAATCATTGCACCATATGAGATGACAAGAAATATAAATAAGTAAAGAGAAAGTGAGAGATTTGAGATTAATAAAAATATAAAAAAGTGGTTGAAGAAAAAGAAAGAAGAAAACTTGAGAGAAAGAGAGTTTCTCTGAAGTTTTCTTTATTCTTTTTCTTCTAAGTGAGAGAGAGAGAGAGAAAGAGAGAGAGAGAGAGAGAGAGAGAGGAATTAGAGTGGATATAAAAAAAAGTTGGGAGAGTTGATTTGTTTCAAGAAGAATAAGAACTTGAATGGAGAAAAAGAAGAGAGGGTTTTCAGGATGATTCTCTTTTTTGTGTATTTTTTTAGCATCACCTCATAACTTTGTCATCTATTTTCTTTCATCTTTAAATTTCAGTTGATTTTTAATACAATATACTAAGGTCCAGCAAGGAACAGTGTGGATTTGAAATAATAATAGATAAAGGACAGTTCTACCATTTTAAACAAATATTGCTTTTCTGTTGCCAACATTCGATAGATATTGTGACTTAATTAGTTCAAATTCATGTGGAACAAAGAATGGTAAGATATTTTTCTATTATGCTGTCTCAACCATTCCTTGATTAATTTTTATTATCTAATACAAAAACAATTTTATTGAATCTTCATTGAAAACTGAATATTTTTGACAACAGATAGAAAGAAAAGAAAGTTTGTGTTTTCGAATCTTTGTTTATTTCATGGTGGAAGATATGCCTTAGTTCATTTGATAGTTTTATACTATGGACTTTTGGTGTGGTAGTATATAGAGTTATATATATATGTGTGTGCATATATATGTGTAGTCGTGAGTTAACCTTAGGTGCAGATACATATATATATGTGTGTTTGTGTGTGTATGTATGTGTGTGTGTAAGCCTTGACTTATTCATATGGGCATATGTGTAAGCATATGTTGAGTATGTGTGATGTGGGTGTGGGTATGTGTGTGCATATATATGTGTGTATATGCATACCATGGAAGGCATATGAATAGGTGAATATACATGTAAGTATGTGCATATATGTGTGTGTACATATGTGTATAGTTGAGAATTGACCACAGTTATATATATATATATATATATATATATATATATATATATATATAGGGACCTAGACATAGCTGCATTGGTGTGTGTAAGCATATGTTGCATATGTGTGTTGTGGGTGTGGATGAGTGTGTGTGTGTGTGTGTGTGTGGGGCCATATGTATTTTGTGTATGGACTCCTCATTCACTTATCCCAGTCTAAGTGGAGATAGTCAGATAAGGCAGAGAAGACCACTTAAGCCACAACTTCAGAATTCAATTTTATTGAATTTTATTGTCCAGTCTATAAGTGACCCTTGGGTTGAAAATTGGAAAAGATTCACCTCTGCATATATACAGGTGCAGTCAGTTGGTTAAAGAGATCCACTCCGAGCAGTGAAAGTGACACAAGGACCTGCTTCACAGCAAGTCTGAAAACTTAGTACTGACAAGATAGAATTCCTTCAAAACTTGTCCAACTTTTCTTTTTCTTTTGTCCTTGTGACACTGCTGCCTCTTGGGCAGTGTGCACTGTGGTATATATCAGCAGAATGCAATGATATTTGGGATCTGAGATTTCATTTTGTTTGATTGGGTTTTATGGCATATCAACCATTGTTGCTTATTTAATGCTTATTTAATCCTGTGAATTGAATTATTGGGACCAGAAAATCCAGTGAAAACTTACGCATGACATACAGAAACACTGGACAGCTGTTTCAACCTTATTAGGTCTCATCAGCAGTGTATACTATGACCTCCACCACTGGAGATCGAACCAGCAACCACAGATTGCAGAGCTGAAACTCTACAACTGAGCCATCAGTCCATGTCACACACAAGTGATGCCAAATTAACTAGTCATGGTAACTGCACGGCCAATTAACCTGAAAGTGTCTTGCAAGTTACATCCGTACTCTCTACAGAGGACACTGTCACCTCCTGGGCCATGTCTTCCCAAGAGGACTAGAAATACGCATCCATGTAATTATTAATTTTCTGGTCATGGTAATTCCATTCACAATATAATTCCTCAACTTAAAAAAAAAAGAAAATGTAGAATCTATATCCTTGCCCTTGAGGTCATAATAATTATGCGGATGCATATTTCTAGTCCTCTTGGGAAGACGTGGAACTGGAGGTGACCATGTCCTCTGTAAAGAGTACGGATGTAACTTGCCAGACACATTCATGAACTGATGGCTCAGTTGTAGAGTTTCAGCTCTGCAATCTATGGTCGCTGGTTTGATCTCCAGTGGTGGAGATCACGGTATACACTGCTGATGAGACCTAATAAGGTCGAAACAGCTGTCCAGTGTTTTCGTATGTCGTATGTAAGTGTTCGCTGGGTTTTCTGGTCATGGCAATTCAATTCACAATATGATTCCTCTACTTAAAAAAAAAAAAATGTTGATTTATTTAATACTCTTTATACAAATGATATATAATTTGTCAATACATAGTTTGTAGATAACATTTTAAAATGAGCCAGAGCTCATTTATTTACATACAGTTAAATGATTATACTTATGATTTGTAAGTGAATAGTTTGTAGATAATCTTATTTTTAAATGAGTCAGTGCTAATTTGTTTGCACATAAGTATTACTATTACTTGCACACAGTTAAATGGTTCCAAATATTCTAATTTGAATTGTTCTATTTAGTATCAATCATTTGTTTGTACTCATCCAAATAGTTTCAAATATTGTTATCAAACATAAAGAGTTTTATTTGCACACAGTTAATGGTTTCAAGCCTCACTCTGTAACGCTAACAGTTCAATTTAGGCACATAGTTAAATAGTTTCAAGTATTGCTAATCAACGCTAATAATTCTATTCAACATCTCTCATTCATTAGCACACAGTTAAATTGTTCCAAGTATTGCTATGTACCACTAACAATTCAATTAAACATCAGTTATTTGTTTACACACAGTTTAAATGTCAAACACTTCTATTTGACCAATAGATAAGACCGTATTAGGTGCTACCACACTGGGTCAGAGTGGACCTGGGAGCAATGGCAATGAAAGGGTACTCCATATTTCCCAAAGCTCCAGGGCAAGAGCCTCACCCATTAGGTTGTTTAATGTCATATCCAGGACTCTTGTTGGGAGGTATTACTCCTCCGCAAAGATGCAGTCGGTGCTTTCTACCATTCCATCCAACTGGGCTAGGATCTAACATTGTGGCCCAGGCAAATATACAAAAGTGCAATAAAGTATGCATAGTGCACAATGAGTAGAGCACAGTGGCAGGCAAGGAGCTATGTTACATAACAATATTATGCAGCTTATAGACATAAAAGATAAACATTGCATTTTTTAAAATATAGAACTCACTTAAAGTAAAATTCATTCAGATAGAAATGTGTGTATGCATCTGTGTGTGTGTGAGAGAGAGAGAGAGAGAGAGAGAGAATGTGTGTGTGTGTGTGTGTGTGTGTGTGTGTGTGCATATGTTTGTCTGCATCTATATATGTGTGTGTTCTATTAATATACAGTATTGTTTGTAAATAAGTACAACCCTAAGAATCTTTTTATCACCACCACCACCATCATCATCATCATCATCAAAGAATGCCAATGGCATTGATTCCCTTGAATCCCTCTCACATTCCATCCCTATCAGTCTGGTTAAGTCCTCTATATGGCATCCAGTGTTCACACAGCACTGATGAATGCAAATCTTTGCAGGTTGGTTGACACTGATATATCTATGTATAGGAGTCCATAGGAGAGTGTCATTCATTTCTTATAGAATGTTATACAATCAAAGTATGTATCATTAGGTATTATTTGTCATCAAATTCTAATGCATTGAAACTCTGTAATCAAGAATAAAATTGCAATAATTCTATATCCAAAATTAAATGGTAAAAACACATGAAAAGCCTGTACCTATTTTTTTATTGAAATATATTTGTATTTTTGGTTACAGAATTTCCATACTGAAGAGTTTGGTAATAAATAATAGCTAATAATATCCGTTTTGATTGTACTGTACTTTGTTAGAAATAATAAAATCCTGATATTTTTGGTTTGGATGAAAATTTATTCTTTTTTATAGAAAATTGTTGGTATACTTATTTATAGGTGATACTGCCAAAAAGTTGTTGGTCTAACTAAGAAGAGAGCCATACATATCTTATTCTACTATTGTATAACATGATGAAGGAATGAATGACCAAAAAACTTTCTTTACAAAAATATATTTCTATCTTTATTACTTCTTGAAAGACTCCAAAATTCTCTAAATGTGAGAGAGAGTCAGAGAGACTGGGAGACGGAGGATGCAGACTCATAGAAAACTGCTATATTGGCCCTTTCTTAACCCATGTTGTGGTTTCATATTCAGGGCCTTACATCCTTGTTTCCTTGACAAGAAAGTCTCAACCAGGGTCTGCCGTGGGCTACTGCACCCACCTCTGGGCACTCACTGGCCGGTCTCTGGACTTCTTGACTGCTTGACTGACTGACTGCCTGACAGTCTGACCATGTGTACCTGTGTATATATAATTTCATAATGCCTATGTGTTCCAGTTGTCCTTCCAGCTGTCAACCCATGTGATACGCTTACACCTACACATCGCTTGTTTTTTGGTTATCAATTTGCTTACACAGCTGGAACCTGCCGCAGAGATCCCTGACTGACAACTCTGTCAAAAGTAAATGTGCAACACTAGATATTTACTACACTTGGGATATTGTTTATTATTTATTTTAATCCTTTCATAAAAAAAAGATCTGTAAAAATAGAAAATAAAAAATATGTCATTTCCTTCTTTGCTTGGTCAAGAACTTTTCAGCATAACTTATATGTTTATAACATATTACTGTAATAGATTAAAAAAAGATGCTTGTGTTTTTGTATTCAGAACTTATTCTTAAATGTTTCTTTTGTTGGTAAGAAATCTTGCTCTTGTCATTAAAGAGTTTTTCGTGGGTCAACTGGAAAGTTCAAGGCTAACCAAGATAAACTAATGAAATGTGACTAAGTAGTCTCTCTTGTGGTCCACACAGTTCTTCCAATGGTGCTGCCATGCTTGTATCACATTGATCAAAAAAGTCATCAACAATAGATATGATGTCAACTTTGGAACTTTTCAGCCTTTGAACTTTTCAGTTCAGCCTCATAGTTTAAAATGATTATTTTTTTAAATATCTTACTTGATAGAGTGATGTTTATTTAACTTTGATTTTAATTGTATGAAATTTAAAAAAAAATATATATATATATACAGATTTAGACAGATTATGAGAATTTTAGTAATTCATAATGAACGGATTTATATTTCTATCTATCTTTCTATCTAGAAAAACAGCCATGCTCAGAAGAAAAAAAAAGGTTAAAGAATGTCCTTTGTAAGGAAGGGGTATGATTCCTTTGTTATTTGATTTTTTTTATATATATATATTTATGTTGATGGATATATATGGATAATGTGTGCTTGTGTATTTGCATGGACTATCTATTTAACAAACTACACACACACACACACACATATATATATATATATATATATATGGAGGGGTGTATGTATGTTTGCATGCATGTACATGTATGTATGCATGTGTGTGTGTGTGTGTGTGAATATCTGTCATACACAGCTGAAAAATGTCCTTGAATGGCTTTTGAGAGAAAAGGACTTTAATTCCTTTATTGCCATATTTATGGGATCTCTGGTACTTGTCATCCAAATAAAGTTTCTCTGTATGTGTGTATCTATATCTATAAATCAATGTTTTTCCCTCCTCACTATTGCTTATTATAGACCAATTTATATACACAAATATATAGAAATATATGCATGTGGCTTGTGAGAATATCTGGTCAGTTATCACACTTATATAAACAAATATATACATATTCTTATTTTCACATATTTATGGGACTTAGTTTAATTAATGAGGCTTTTGTGAAGTAACAGTTATTGCTGTAGAAAATAGACATAATGCTAAAACTCTTGCAAAAGGTATGAATCCATCTATTCTTCTTTCAAGTATGGGTAAAAATAATAAGGCAGACTGCAGTCTAAGACCTTGATATGGCAACTGGTTTAGAAGAAGGAAAAACTCTGATTGTAAACTCTGCTTAAAAATGGACATAATGTCATATACTGCTCATGTGGAGGATTTCAATAAATAAATATATTTAAGTGATTTGAATCAGGAGCATACAGATATATGTTTCCCCATACAACATATAGTATCATCCATAAATATGTACAACAAAGAATTTTTTTATAAAGATTGATTTTCTTCAAAATAAGAGAAATTAGGATTTTAATATTTCTAGTGGTATATATATAATTAAGATGTTTGTGTGTGTACTTATATATATATATAAGTAAGTAAAGTTGGCGACCGTAGTCGAGGGCAACCCGAAGGTTCCCTTTTCAATAGCTACTACACCTAGGTGTAGGGGAGGGCGCCACTCCTTCCCCTGGATTCTTCCACTTTACCCTCAATACACACCCTATATTGCCGAGTGTTAAGCAAGGAGGTATCGAGTACCATTTTTAAAGTCTTTGGTATGACACGACCTGGAATTGAACCCAGGTTTCCCGGACCATTGGCGAACACTCTACCCACTAGACCAATGAGTCGGTACCGGTCACATTAGGATTATAAATTTATTTCCATCCTGTTATGTGTTTTTGAAAAAATCAAAAAACACGAAAAAATTAACAGAACCTCTTTAGATCTTATGGATAAAATAAATCAGAATAGACACAGGAAAGAAGGGTGGCAGGAGATAGAAGAGGGGTGAAGAGTTATCTCCTCATTTAGCCCACTTCCGTTTTTTATTTTATTGTCGGTTAGAATTATAGTAAATTAATTTATTAAAAAATTTATTTATTTATTTATTTATTTATTTATTTAAAAAAAAATAAAAATAAATAAATAAATTTTTTAAAAAAATTAATTTACTATAATTCTAACCGACAATAAAATAAAAAATGCCTCCCACCTTTCTTTCCTGTGTCTATTCTGATTTATTTTATCCATAAGATCTGAAGAAGTCCTGTTAATTTTTTTCATGTTTTTTGATTTTTTCAAAAACACATAACAGGATGGAAATAAATTTATAATTCTAATGTGACCGGTTTGTGTTTTTTCTTAATGAAATTATTGCTCTGTAATGTCTGTTACATTGAGCTCTTTACCAGGAAAATTTAAATGTTCACTTTTGAATAGTTTTCTTGTCCTGATGGAATTATTCCCAACTCCGGTTTAACTGGACCAAATAATACTTATATCTATATCTATATATATTTCAAGAGCACACCAGGTTCTTTAACCTTGGTATAGCAATCTGTCTTCAAGAATGAAAACTCTGAATTCCAAGTGGTTAAACTCTGTTAAAAAATTCATTTTATGTTTCATCCTATTCCTGTAGAGGGTTTGGTAAATATATACATATTGCAAGTTTGACAGGAAATTGTTGTATTCGCTAAGTATGTTTTATCAAAATTCTCACTATGATATACCAGTTTTCTTATGTTATGGTAATATACACTCAAAAGTCAGACCATTCTAATATATATAGATAGGTAAGTCTACATTTTCATGTGTACTTTTACGTAACTTTGATTTAATCTGGCCCAATGTCATCAGATACAAAGCACCCAACAAGGATCAAATTCTTCATTAATAGTCTATAAAGCTATTATTAAACAACCTTGTTAGCAGCTACATTGTCATGAAGGGAAATATGTATGCTTCTAACATGAAAACATGAAAAACATGGTGGAAGACAAGATGAAAAAATCATCTCAGTTACAATGAGATGATACAGAGCTGCAGGAATGTCAAGAGGACAAAAAATTGGAATACACTTGAGAACGGTTTCATATTTGAGAAGAAAAAGAAAAATGTTGGAGTTCAGTAGTTTATGGAGTAGATTGATGGTATTCAATCTGTAGAAGAGTTCATATTTTTTCTTCTCTGTTTTTTATTTATCTGTTTCTATATAAACAGAGGAAGAAGAATGCACAATAGAGTTGACCCTCTCCATTATCAAAGTTAATAATTATTGTCCTTATTATTACAACCTCTATCACAAAATAATTGCTACACTTAGTGTAAGAAATTTATATACAAGGGAACAGATGTATTATTTTGAGATTTCGGTACATAGTCATTATTGATGTTTATTTAGCAGATTTTAGCACAAAGCCAAATAAAGGAGAAAGATTTTTTCTCCAATCTTTCCAGCATGAGTGGTTAAGCTGTTTTGAAAATCGGGATTAAAAATTTTGGCTTTTACTAAGCTCTTGTACAAATAGGAAATAAATATCCCTACCATGAGGCCAATCCTTTGCAGTGTAATTATTATCACTACTATTGTTACTAGAGTGAGTAAAACATTTTGCAATATTTTAGTAACATGAGGCACAATCCAGTAGGTCCAGTTGCTTTTTTAGGAAAATGACAGACCACACAGGACTGAAAGGTGCTGAGTTTGCTTGATACTCTTTGAATGCTACTCACTTGATTTACCTCTATGGTTTGGTGTATCACCTCAAAATTCATGGCCTTGTGCCACATCGAAGCAAAGAGCTTTGTAAATTAATATCACCTCAAAATCCATGGTTTTAGGCTGACCGGCCCTTACCTGATCATCAAGGTCCTTGAAACCTAAACAAATTTTCTTGAACCATCTGATTACTGTACTGTGATCAACTGTTTCTTCACTTTTCACCTAACAAATGTTTTTGGTTGCTTCTAGCTCAGATCAAACTCATAAAGCATGAGCCACTGAATTAGACTATGTTGTATGTTCATCAATGGAGCTTCCAAATCACAAACAGAATGAAGCAATGCATAATGTGTCTGCACACCAACTACCACAATACTACCAACCACAGTGAGTACTGTCCATAACTTGAACTGCTTTGGTCATATGATATATGCAGTAACTAACACATGCTAAAATATTGCAAAACTTTAGACTCACCTGAGTATCATCTTATTATATAATTCACCAAATATCTTTTTTGTCCGAATGACTATCATGGCAGAATTCAAGGACAGCTCAAGCTATGGTCACTAAATTATCTGTAATTACTAACAGGGCCTTTGAGCATGATATTAGTATATAAGTTCTTTTTTGAAAATTTCAAAACTCCCAAAGTTTTTTAGTCAGATGTTTGATTTACAATATATAAATTTACCCGACTCCTCTGCTATGGACAGGATGCAAGAGTACTGCTGGTTTGGATTCAGAGTTTTCCTTCTCTTAGACTGGTTGCCTCACCAATTTAGTGAATCCAGTCTACCCAACTATTTACTCTTTGTTGGGAGGAAAAGACATTGATGCATACATTTCCCTAATGCCATTAGTATGAATTGATATGCAAACAGCTTCATCCAAGATTTGAACTTGGATCACTGATTCAATTTCTTTTGATGATGAACCATTGATTTGCTATCTAAGTATAATGCTAAATTAAACTCTTACTTTAAGTCCAGCAGGTTAACTAAACTGAATCTTTATCTTTTTGTTCAACCATATAAAGTAGACATCTAGATGAAAATTCCCCAGTCAGAAACCAAACTATCTTTTTTTTTCATGACTTTGATTCCCATGACTTTTTCTGGTTATCAGAAAATCAAAATTTAAAAAAAAATGTGTTGTTTGATTTACACTTGTTGTACAAGGACAAATCACCTGCCATAAACAACATTTATTTTCTTACATTCTTACAAAAAATATTGTTTGGTATTATGCCTGTATTTATTGCTGTGAAAAATATGTGAGATGGATAAATTTATGTTCAATTTATTCAACAGTAAGAATACATAACTGATTTTTATGATACTTTGCTTCACTAACATATGCAGCCCAGTCAGTAGGGCTTAGAATTTGCTGACTGTATCCTCTGTTGAGAGGTAAGATGCTAAATTGCATCTGGTGATGAGGCTATAATTCTGCTGTTATTCCAAAGTGTCTTCTCAACTGAAGGGTAGTACTTGTTTGATAATTATTAGTATTGGATTGAAATACATGAAACTATGTAACTGTATGCAAATAAATAATTATTATTAAATTTAAAAAAAATGATATAAAAATGTTAAGTAGGAATACTTGAAAATACCTTACTGTATGTAAATTATTTGTAGTAAGAATAATTACTAGAAGTTACAAAGGATTATTACTAGTTATTTGAAATTATATAATTTGGTAAATCATCGGTCAACCTGTCAATGAGGCTTAGAACAGTCACTCACTGCATATCCCACCAAAAGGGGTATTCTGGGTATGACACTAAACTTTATCCATTAGTGAGGCCCTAATTTTAGAGCACTGAAGAGTATAGGGAATATTGGGGTCACTCCTTTATGGCCATTACTCCCAGGTCCACTCTTACCCACAGTGGTAGTATCTGTTTGAGTCATAACTATAGGTCAAATAGATGTGTTTGAAAATTATTTGAATGAGATTGAAAGACTTGATACTATATAACTGTGCAAATTATTTGTAATAAAACTAGTTATTTGAAACTATAATTGTTTTCTAAGGATTATTATCATTGGTTACTTGAAACCATATAATTGCTAGCAAATTATTAGTGCTATATAGGAATACTTGAAACGATATAACTGTATGCAAACAAGTGATTACTATAATAGTCATCAAATAAAAAAGTGTGATTAAAAAAAGGTGACTGCAATGGAAAATTGAAAATGTAAATAGATGTCAGTTGTTTGGAGAACTGGTTGATTCTATTCCTTTGACTAAAATCATACAAAAGGTACTATTCATGAGTAATAATTTTTTCTAAAACTGCATTTATGTATTTTGTAGGAACTAGTTTAACATCCTATCTATTATCAATACTAGTCATTTGATAATCAGTATTTTTTACTTTTATTATATCTATGAATGTTGCTATTATCATTCATATTACAATTGCTTTTATCATGCGAAAATTATTATTATACTAGCACCATTGCTTGTGTTGACTGATTTCTTTACTGAGTTTCATTGGTTATTAAATAAGAGACAAAAAGTCACAAGAATTTGTATTATTCATTATTAAAAGAATTTCTACAAGAATTATATGTGCAAGCTTTATTATTATATTTAGATTCTTATCATTATATTGATAATTGGTTTGTATGTTGCATTTTTCATGACAGTTCTTTTTATTACTATTATTGCTGGCAATTACAATATTTGTTTGGGGCACTTCCAGTCTTAAAGCAACATTAATGACTTTACCAAAATATCAATTAAAATTGCATACCTGTTCTTCAGAACCTGGTATCCTAATGCTTTCCCCACAAAAAAAAAAACCTTTATAAAAAAGTCCTTAAAGGAAAGGAAAGTTTTTCATTTCTTTTAAGTATATATTTATCAATTAAATTTGTATATATATTAATTAAATTTCTATATATATTAATCAAACTTGTGTATATATTAATTGAATTTTTAAACATGTATCAATTAAAATTAAGTATATATATGTTTTAATTAAATTTGAACAAAGTTATTGATTAAAAGTTTAAACTTTAGATTTTGTTGAAAATACACTAAAATTTTAGTGAGTGTGTGCAGCCTTTGAAGATGAAGAAACTTCCTACTTTTGAACGAAACTATGACTATAATACATAGCATTTTGATCCAGCCCATGGTCTCTCTTTTCAAGATTTGTCTAGTGTCATGAAAGGTGTTTAGATAAGCTTCAGTTGAAGGTATTCAGATTGTTGGATAACCCCTTTTGACATCTGTTGGTGCAGTTGCAGAAGAAGTTAGACACTGGGAACAAAAATAACAGGAAACACAGCTAGTATTTAAAGTAAATAGGATTCAGGTGTTCTCAGCCGAAATACTGTGTAAAATGTGTGGGAGTGGCATGCAAGAAGGAAGCGTGATTATGTGCATTGTGTGGATGGCATGCTTGTCTTTCTCCGCTATACAACAATATGAGCTTCAATTGAAGGTGTTCAGATGAGATTCAAATGAAGTTATTCAGATGAGATTCAAATGAAGTTATTCAGATGAATTTCAATGAAAGATGGTCAGATGAGCCTCAATGGAAGGTGTTCATATGAACTTCAATGAAAGGTGTTCAAATGAGGCTCAATTGAAAGTGTTTGGATGAATTTCAATTGAAGGTGGTCTGGTGAGCTTCAGTTGAAAGTGTTCAAATGAATTGAAATGAAAGGTGTTCCAGTGAACTTCAATGGAAGGTGCTCAGATAAGCTTCCATTGAAGGTGTTTAAATGAGGTTCAATTGAAAGTGTTCAGATGAATTCCAAGCCCTGATACCACTAATCTGGAAATTTTTGGCCAAAATTTGGTTCGAAACAAACAGCTTCTTATTAAGAATAGCTGAAATGTGGAATAAATTTGCTGTGAATGTTTTCCAGTTGTCCATGACCTTTTCAATTTAATGTCAGTAAGTATTTTATCAGTCCCTAGATACACAAATCACTCCCTTTTCCATCTCTACATTCATATCTCCAACTTCACTCATTCCTTACTCTTCATTCATTCTTCTTATTCGTTTAGCATATCTCATCATCATATCATTGTCACCCTTTACAGTGTATTGGTCAGTTTGACTTTGCTCAGGGTAAATCTTACAATAAAAAATGGATCATATTTATTCAAATCCTTATGTATTACATGATACAGACTCTTTTAGGGGGGGGGATGGATAACTCTGTGATAGATGGTGTTTTTTATTTGCCAAAAGATTTGAAATAACAGATGTAATATTTGATAAGTTGATTCTCAAGTCATTTTCACCATTCAGCAGATTTTGTTGCTTATTTTCTTTTTATATTCTGGAACATGGAAAATGTGTAAGGTTTTAAGTTAAGCTCCAGCTACCCTAATTTTAAATTCATGGTATTAATTTAGATTTTCAATTTTAGATCCCAACACATTACCTGATGAGCCTCTTGAAGCTCAAGAATCTCCAAGAGTTTGATAGCAAATGGGAGTGAATGTAAAGAAAACAATAATAGTGAGGAAAATTCCCTAAAGAAGAAAAACTAGAATCATAAAGAACCATTGATTTAATGAGCAGAAAAGATGGTAAAATGCAACCATTTCAATGAGTAAAGCTTATTCTTGATATTCCCCTTCTAAGAACTATTAGCTTTACAATCTAAGTGTTTTAACCATGCCTTGTTTAAGATATTCCTCATTATGGTATTGGATTTTCTATTTTAGATACAGCATATCTATTTTGGGGTAGTTCTTATATTTCATCCTCTGTTTTACTTTTCTTTTTCCTTCTCTTTTTAAAAATTTTTCTTCATCTTTCTTTTTTCTTTCCTCTAATTTACCTTTTATTTGTTTTTTCCGACCTTTGTGTTTTTCTTTCTTTCTTTTCCTTTTTTTTTTACCTTTCATTTGCCTCTTTTATCTTTCCCTCTAGATTTTTTTCCTTGTCTCATTCTTCTATTTACATTTTTTCTTTTTCATTGCCTGTTTTTTTTTTCAGCCTTATATTTTAATTCCAATTTTTTTGTTCTGTCAATTCTCAGTCTTTTTTATTTTACCTTTTAAACTTTCTTTTTTTCCCTTCATTTTTATTTTCATGCTTGCTTTATCTATCAGTTATCTGATATAGTTTTACTTTTTTTTTTTTTTAAAGATTCAATTCTTTCTTTCACTCAATTACTTCACAACCCTTTTCTTTCTATCCTCAACTTGTTCATTCTCATCATCTATTTTCTATGCTTATAAATGATAATGATAGTATCTCTGATGTTCTTATTCAATTTTCCATTTATGCACTTCCTCATCTTGATTAGGTGTTTTACAGAGAACAAATTTCTTTGTTCCAGCATAACAAAATAAGTTACATGCCAGTAAATTGTTCCCGATATCACACCTATCCCACTCTCTATATCCTTTAGGGAAGACTTTAAACTTTGTATTACATTCCTGGAGGTAATTTTTCTGTGTTGAAAGCTGAGAATTGCTCCAATTATGTTCACCTTTGGAAGTGGTGAACATTTTTCACAGAAAGATAATCAATACCAATATTCATGGCAATTATAATTTGTAATTTAATAAATATGGAGCAATTTCTTTTTTTCTTTTAATTGATATTAAATATTTCCAATAATTTCTTAATTGTTCTGTTTGTCTTTATTCGTTATATTTTTTCCTTTGAAACAAAAAGCCAGTGCAATCTTTAGGATGATAAAAAAGAATAACGAAGAAAAAAAAGCCTATTGTTTTAATCAGCATGGAGTTGTTTTCTGGTTTTTACATAGAGTAACCGATATTGTGTTGCTTAATCCATTGAACCTTATCAATAGGATTTAACTTTTTCAGATTTTATTACCGAGGCATTGTTATATTTGTATATGATAATGCAGGAAGTGGATAAGGAGAGAGAGAGAGAGACAGAGACAGACAGACAGAGACAGAGACAGAGAAGAGGGGCAACTCACAGATTGGGGTATTTCAATAGCCTGGGTGGAAGAAATGATAAGAAAGCAACAATCAAATCAACAATGAGGTGGAATTTATATACTGAAATGTACACGAGGATTCTCTTTCCTTATATTAGTTCAGAGGCCTTAAAGAATTCTTAGTAAGCTCATAAATGATTTGTTTGGATTATCCATAGGTGTTAATGTGCAATAAGGTGGCTTGGTCCCAGAAGGATATGTTCTGAGTGTTATCCATGCCTGGATGTTGAGGCAAGGGAAGGAACTACGGTTTGTCAAAGTTAATTATGAACTGATAAAATAATGTAATGCTGGGCGGTGTTTATGTGTTTTTGATAGGATCAAGAAAGCATCGTGACCTCAAATGACATACAGGCAGTTCACTTTTTTTGTCCACAGTGTGATGTTGGAATTTGACTTGGGACATTACAGCGTCCACTTTTCTAACAAGACTATTGTTATATCAACGTATAGTTGCAAGGAAAGAAATAAACACCGTTGCAAAAACAAAGAACACAAAGGCACGTAAAATTTTAACAATTGTATTGGAAACAAATAAGTAAAAAGTTCAAAATAATAGGCTT
The DNA here is from genome assembly GCA_963585895.1 of Sepioteuthis lessoniana. Lineage (NCBI taxonomy): Eukaryota > Metazoa > Mollusca > Cephalopoda > Myopsida > Loliginidae > Sepioteuthis > Sepioteuthis lessoniana. Next base: position 92,475,637 of record OY757904.1, read on the forward strand.
TGTATAAACGAGTTGATATGGTATTAAAAAGTGGAAAAATGTCCAATGCTTAATAGTGGTAAGATTGTTAGACTCACGTGCATGTAGTCAATCAGATGTTACGAATGCGGAAGGAGAGGGGCATTTGGTGATTTACGGCTTAGTCGCTTCCTTCAAAGCGAAGAAGAGTAAAGTCAATGTGGGTGATGCGTGGTTTCGAGTTTCGCCTCCATCTCTCTCTCTCTCTCTCAGTTGGTGTTCTGGTCTGCAGACTGCCGTCTGTCTTCTTTTGATCTGCCCCGCTGTCGAGAAATTTGTTTTTTTATATCGTTTTTTCTTCTGAGCGGATCAATTTGAGTTTTCTTTGTTTTTTACCGCGAAGGTCACAGATTGGTCGAAAAATTACTTTTACTTATTTGTATGTTTTGAAAAATTTCATTGTTATTTCGCTATGCGCTGATCCTATGCGCTTTTTTATTTTGAAGAAAATCTCAGCACCGATAACATCCGATGAATGCTCTCGTGGGCTAGTGGCAATCATTATTTTGTGTGTACGATAGATTAGAAGAGATCTCATTCGGTCATATAACACTATGGATCCACGCGTAGAAAATGTTGTTTCCTCTTCAAGGTACACGCTTGGGCATGGTTATTTGGATGACATGCAACTAGTCACTAATGTTACTTAAAGGAAAGATGAGGGGCAATACTTTTTTTCATCAGTGTTGTCATAACAATTAACAGAATAAAGTTGAAGATAGCACAAGACTGTCTCAAGATTTGTTCCAAGGCCTTTAACATGAGTAGGTATAACCACACAGCAACAGAAATTTGAATTCAGAGCTTTTCTTTTCTTGACTGGTTGACAACTAAGGCTCCAGAACACAGTATATCAAAATATCATTGAGATTATCTATCTAATTCACTGTGAATTTTGCGAAAGGAGTTGGCAATTGGAAACTCTGTTTACCGTTACACCTTTTTCAAGAAAATTAATTGAAATGGGTCCTTTCATGTCCAAGAACAGTCTCTGCATGACATTTTTTTTTCCTTGCCACGGTATCTAAAAGTCTTTTCGATTCCGGCTTGTTGTGGCAAACCTATGTTCAGCACATTTGTAAACATTTTTTGACTAAAACATGTTTCTCCATATGCATCACACATACTTCAGTAAATTTCACATGGTTTGTACTTCTCAGCTACCAAAAATTTGTTGACAGACCTCTATTTAAGCTTGGGGCGCTTTGTTTGAATTACTGCCATTCTGAATTGTCTCAAAACAAATATTTTTGTGAGATTAAAATGGTTTTTACTCTAAACCAATTTCAAACATTGCAGAGTTTATATTTATGGAAAAAATTTTGAAAAATTAATTCTTTTTTTTAAAGACCCTTGTATATTTGTGTTACTAAAATTCTCGTTACATTTGCATATATACAACCATAACTCAATAAAAGCAACACACCAAGCATGGCTTCTATTAGAGTAATACGCATAAATACCCAAACTTAGATAATAAAATGATTTCCTGTTTAATGATAATTTTGAGAAGGTTTGCATTTGCACTGAATGTTATTTTTCAATCGTTTAAATTCTTGATAGAGCAGAGATAACTATAAAATGTTAATTAGAATCCTCACTCCATCCTAAATAGAAGCTTATGGGTAATATAAGCTAGTACATAGTTAAAAGGATTTAATATATTTAACGATAGGATATATTGTGTTATTGTTACTTTTGGCGAAGGTAATGTTGTTATGTTTAGCGAAGAAATCTGTTCTTGCGCGCGCGCGTGTGTGTTATTCCCTCGCTAAGTGTTGTAAAAAGGATGATGAAGAAGTAAGCAGACGAAGCCGTTAGGTTTTATATGAAGGTTTTTAATGGCAGCATGGAATAAAGGGTTTACGTGTATGCTGCAAGTCTCGTAGTAAGGAAAGAAGTAAGGAAACGAAATGAAGTTGTTATGGAGTGGAGAAAGCATTTTAGCAGCAAAATGCCTGAGCGAAAAGTGCATTGTTAGGTTAAGGCATTGTTGGATGTGCGAGGGAGATATGTTCGCCATAGTGTAGCAAAAGTCGTGTTTGCTGTTTGAGGAGAGAAACGTTGAAGTCACCGTGAGTGTGTGGTTCTGGTTATTTCGGGGAGAAGCATGAATGTCCCAAGAAAATGTTGCCCAGTGAAGAAGTAGCTAAGTGTCGGAGCGGAATATTGCATCGCAGTCGACATAGCCAATTTTGGAGGTGACGTAAAGTTGTTCCTGTGTGCGGCGTATTGAATTCATCTAATTCATATTCAATTGGGAACCCTTGGTCTAAGAGAAATAGACGCCAGGAGTCCATAAATTAGATAGCTTCCCTCATGGTGGTGTGATGCTGCTGCTGCTATTGAAGAGCAGACAGTAAGACGTCTGTAATGAACGAAGAAGCCTGCGAAAAGAAAGTGTTTGGCAGATTCCCCCAGTTTGTGCTGCCCGGAAAGATAGTCCGGCTGAATAGGATAAGTCATCCTGATTGGGTAAGATTATGCGTCGACCCTAACGGTCGAATTAATTTACGCGCCAAACAAAAATGCGAAATTCTTTCTGCTACATATAAGTCCAATTATAAAAAAGACATAGAAATTTAAAGAATTGTAAGCTTTTTAGTATATTATAATAAACGTAGTCACTGATTTAATTTAGTGAAATGATGCCAAGGAAGGGTCAAACAGAACTATGTCATAATTTTTGACAATATCTACAGTGTCTGTCAATGGTTTTACAATCTGCACACCATTCGGTAGAAACCATCGAAAAAAATTCCTCATCCCTAAAAACTGTCATAGCTTTCTCACTGAGTTTGGTTCTAAGAACAGAAATAGTTTCTATTCTAGTAGATGAAGGGAAAATTACCGCAAAATTGAAGTTGTGACCTAGGAAAATAACTTCTGCTTTTTCAAATTCACCCATTACTGGGTTGATAACAACCCAAAATGCTCAAAACGAACTGTGCGAGTTGATTATGTTCTTCCATAGTGTCTGGAAAGACTTCGCCGTGTTCCTTAGTCCAAATGGTACACGTAAGAATTCGAACAATCCAAAAAGTGTTGTAATTGCTGTTTTCAGAATGTGTTTAGACTCTACCGGAATTTAACTGATTAATTTAGTATAGACTCATCTAGTATTATGGCAGTTATATGATGTCGAATATGATAACAGTATAGTTTAATAGAGTGCCCAATAATCTCTACATGCACACCAAGTGCAACCACTTTTGGGTATCTGGTGCAAAAGAGAGGCCTAATTACCGCTTGATAGACGAATTATACCCATTTCCATCATTTGTCTAAATTTAGCTTTGGCCAGGCTCAAATTTTCCAATGTCAGCAGCCGAGAGCGAGTGATGGGCAGGGGAAGTGTTTCTTTGTGGAAGAATTGTTTAGTAATACGGTCGAACTTCTTTAAAAGTTCACAAAATACGGAATTATCCTCCGTGTTAGTCACAGTAATTCTTAAAGAAATTGCGTAATAAGTGGATTCAGATGATTTAACATTCGTCTTAGGATCGGTTAGACAACGATTTTGGATATCAACGAGAAGGTCATATTTGTGTTAAAAATCTGCACCTAATATGGTTTTCTCTATGTCCGCAATTACAAAGGAATGGTTGAAAGCTTGCCTTAGCTTTAAGTTTCATCATCATCATCATATCGCGCTGGTAGCACGGATATCCCTGACCCTCTCTCGCCACTCCTCCCTATCGTTCATCGCCCTAGGTAGGTCTTCAGGACAACATGTGATGTATCTCTGGCCATAAGTTTAAATGAGAGACTTTTTTAATGGCCTGTAAGATAAGTTTATGAGGACCCTTTAACTTATCTACCTTAGCGGCAGGAAATAAGGACGTTTATGCACCCCTCTCCTCATGAAAATAGATTGCGACCACACATAAATAATAGGCGACAGACTTCTCCAAGACTAGCGCACTGAGTCACCTCCGGCTTTATCTGGGTCGCTCTCGGTAATTTGCCTTATTCTTGAATTTCCTGTGTAGATAACACATAACATCTTAGCTCCTCTTCCTTGGGCGAAAATTATCTTCTGGGAGGAGCAAGCTGATTTTATTCAATGTTCTTGCAAAGTCGTCCACCTGGGTTTCTAACTTTTGTAGCTTTTTTAAGAGTCTAACCAGAGGAATTTTTTCTCGATCCGATCAATGTTGCTTGCTAACAATCAGAAGCAACAAATTGAGAAAAGCTAACATAACTGAGACTGAGATTGACTTTAGCCTGATTCCCTAACACAGAGAAATTGAAAAAAAGTGAACATAATATGCTACTTGAAATCACCTTGAGCGATACTTTAGAAAATGAGAAGAGTAAAACCTAAAACTTAATACAATAATTCTAAAGGTTTGATTCTGATTCTGAAAGCCAAGAAATTAACTGACGATTAATTCATGAGCTAGGTCTCTGTTCAATTACTACCACCCATCAGAAAGGGTGAATGTATATACCATTCTAGATTTTTTTTTTACTAAATTGTTTGTTATAAAACCATATCCTGTTCTCTGTTGGCATTTGACATTTTTTTTACTTTCTTAATTGTGCGATCTCATCTGTCCACTTATCAACTGGCAACTTCAATTAATGATTGATCTGTTGTCTGGATCGAAAACATAATGTGGGCAGATAAGCAGATCAGCTGTTCTATCCAGTGACATAACCAGTCAAGCAAAACAGTCAGCAGATCGAAAGCAGAGTCCTCCTAGTGAGTGGGGAAAGCAGATGTATGGCCACAAAAAGTTAAACAGATCTATTTGACCCATAGATGGAACCCTAACAGGTACTAATACTCCGGGTCAGAGTGGACATGGGAGTATTGGGTTAGTATAGCATTTATTCTAAGGCTAACAGTAACAAATAAATGAATTAATACTTCGTTTAATTCTAACGATTTATTAACCAGCACATGAAACAATGAATAGCAATATACAGTCCTTCCTGTGTATAAAGTTGAATTTAAGGGACTTATCGGCATGCTGAAGAAGATATTTGGTATCTTAGGGTTGTCTCTCTGAGAACTTATAATGTCACTGCCTCACAGATAAAAGAAATTTGAAGAGAGATAAAATTTGCAAAATAAAGAAAAAAATTTGAGAGGTAAAATTTGCAATGTAAAGAATTTAGAGTAAAGAATAAAATTTAATAGGATAAAATGTGTAATATAAAGGAATTTAAAGGGAATAAAATTTGATATGAAGAGAATGACACTAACAAGCAAAGTTTAATATTTAACTGGGTAATGTTTTTAGGGGGCTTTAGTAAGTTCAAACAGTAAGTTCAAACTGTAATTTCCACAGTTTTCTAGTTTGAATACTGATTCAAAAAGATAATACGCACAATAAAGTTTTCAAAAAAGAATTTTATAGAAAAGAAACAAGAAAGAAAGGGATAGAAAAGATAAAGAATGGCAAATTTTAGTGCAATTTGCTGGAACTTATCTGAGAGAGTGTCTGGGAAACAAAGTTCTTTAAATTTGAGTATTTTTCTTTCTTTTTTTTTTTTTTTCAAAATGTTTCAGAGTTCATTAAATTGCGCGTCTTCTTTTAAGTTCTGTTCAGTAGAATTCTTGGTTGAATTTTCTTTCAGTTGTTTAATTTGGTAGAATTTCAGTAGTCAACTTTCATTTAATTTTACTTTCATTTCTTGGGAAGCCCCATTCAAAACCTTTCTGCTGGCTTAAGTTTTTTGTGCCTTAACTGTTTGGTCCCCAAATTCGTACTGAGGATCTCAATAGCAGTTCTCAACAAATAGAGGAGGTAGCTTTTGGTGCCATATAGTCTGGGATTCCTTCTCCCTTTTCCACTCTAGCCAAATCAAGTTCCGAATGTGTTCAGTTTGATTTTTTTTAGAAATAAATTTTTATACGGAATACCTGGTGGAATCTATCTGCCTGGATTTTGGATTTTGCGCCAAGACTTCTGGGCTCATCATGTGATTAGTATATCCAATCACAGAGAGCCTCTTCCTCACTCACTCCAAACACAGGAATTACCATTTTACTGACCCAACTGGAGAAATGGCAATGGTGGGAGTACTTCACATTCCCCAAAGCTCCAGGATTGGACCCTCACCATTAGATGAAGTTTAGTGCCATATTGTGGACACTTGTTAGGGTGGGTTCTTACCCGTCTGCTGAGATGTTGTCAGCATATCCTACAGCCTCACCTAATTGGGTTGAAAAAGTGTTACTATCACACTTTTGTGGTTTGGGAATGAATATTGAAAATTGCTGACAGCTTCAAGGGAAAGATAGAGGATGTTATACTTGCTTAAGCATAATCTGGAATGAAGGGAAACTAGGAGATTACAATGTAATTAATGTACAACTGAATATCCAAGAACAGTATATATATATATATATATATATACATTTCAAGTAGTTTTAATTGGCTAATATCCCTAAATTATAGATTTTACAATGAGGGTAATTTCATGTCAAGTTGTAAGTAGTAGTGCACGAAAAGTTTGGTTATTAAAGTATCTGTGATCAATTAGCTTCATGGAACTATTCTGATTACTTCTCCTGATCCATTATCTTGAATTATTCATTTTAGATTGGAAACATGACTCGGCATTTTGCTTACTCTCATTGTCAATGGGTTTTGGGCCCTCAAGGCTTAACCTAGAACATTATTTGTATAGATGGATAACTGTCCTCCTTAAATTCTATAGAGCATTAAACATTATAGTAGAAGTGAATAGTCTATGTTGTATATAAGATACAATATAACTAGATAGATAGATAGATAGATAAAAGAAATATAAGATGTTATTGTAAGATAATAAAAACAGAATGTTCAGCATATTTGTTTAGGAGCTATTTTTAGAGGGAGCTATTTTTCTGTTTTTTAGTTGTATTTCATGCAGTGAGTTTGATCTGTGAGCTGCTATAATAGTAATAATAATAATAATAATAATTAAAAAATGAGTAAAACAATGATAATAATCACTCAAATTGTTTATTGTTAAGTTACTTCTGTGTTTATTGCTTTCACTGGCTGCTATAGTCAACATCTCTTTACTTTTGTTTGAGGCTCTCAAGTGCCACATCCACACAATTCTGGTGGATCTTCCTCCTTCTTTTCTTGTTGCATAGAGTCTCTCTATATCATCATTCAAGTATAAGTTATTTTGAGGTATTCATTCCTGTGATTGGATTTCTGCTGCACAGTCTTGTTTTTCTAGGGCACTCCTTTTCTTATTTCTCTTTCATCTCCGTTTATGTGATGGTATCTGCTTTTAATATTCCCAGGTATTTGTTGTTTTCTTTTTCACCAGCAAACAAAAATAAGAAAAGAGTACATTAGAAGAACAAGAAAACATTTCTAAACCAAGCAGCAGAAATTTCATCACAGGAATAAACATCTGGGCAGCCCCCCTGGTAAAATACTTTGGACTATTCTTAAAATGGGGATGGGAGGAACTTGGACAAATGAACCAAGGGACAAGGAAATTGATAACTATACACAAGGCTTTACACCTGAGAGATGATAGACTATATGTGTCAAGAAAAGAAGAGGAATTGCCAGCATTGAGGATTGCATATATACGTCAATTCAAGGACTTGAGAAATACACAAAAAAAAAGCACAGAAAAACTAATTACAGCAACCATTAACAGCAATGTCATCATAAGAAGAAAGAGAAAAGCAATAAAAACTAGAAAACAAAAGTAGGAAGAAAAACAACAATATGAATATTTCAAGTGACAAACTAAGGAGATTGCATCTGAGAAGACTTGTACATAGCTAATAGATAAGATAGAGAAATCTAAATGAATAACAGCACAAAATAATGCCCAGAACCAATTATATTAAAGCAAAAATTGATAACATGCAACAGAATTGCAAGTGTTGGTTATGTGGAGACAAAGATGAAATGATTAATATCATAATAAGAGAATGCTGCAAACTAGAGAAAAAGAGCAGACTAGAAATGATTGCATTTAAAAGGTGATCCACTGGGAACTGTATAAAAGATAAAATTCAACCATACTCTCAAATGGTATATGCACAAACTAGAGTCCATCTAAGAGAATGAGACATAAAATTTTCTGGGACTTTGGGATACAAATGGATTACCTAATCCAAGCTAGAAGACAAGACCTAGTGTTAATTTACAATAAAAAGAACTTGTCATCTTGTGGATTTTGCTGTTCAGCAAAAATCAACAAAAACTTGAACTTTGTCAGAGAACTGAAAAAACTGTCAACCATGAGGGTGATAGTGATACTAATTGTTGTTGGTGCACTTGGAATGGTCCCGAATGGTTAAGAAAAAAGATTGGAAGAATTGGAAATCAGAGGAAGAATTAAGATCATCCAAACCACAGGATTGTTAAGATTGGCTAAAATTTTCAGATTTCAGTGAAAGACCATCAGGTAATGCTGGAGTGAAAACCTTGCCAGGAGCGATATGATGATAAAGATATAACTTCTACTACTAATAATATAACTGTTTTATCAAATAGTGGGTACTCAATATAAAATAGCAAAACTAAAGAATAGAAATAAGGTATATATATATATATATATATATATATATATATATATATATATATATATATATTAACATTAATAATATAGTTTGCTATATTTATAAATAGAGTGCTCAATATCAGTGATAGAGCTTATATATATCTATTAGAATAGGGTAGATGTTGATTTAATGGTGCTGGGGGACTGTCAGTTTCTTGTCTATGTGATCATCAGACCAATACTAATACTAATAGTCCGATGATCACATAGGTGAGAAACTGATAGTCACTAAACACCACTAGCACTATGTCTATGGTATCCTAACTTATATATATATATATATATTTGGGTCACTAACAACGCAAAACTCTTAGCTATGAGTTGCCCAGTCGACTGGGTCTGTAGAATACACCGACTGTACCTCTGCAGATGGGTAAGACCCCCTACAATGAGTGTCCTGGATATGATACTAAACAATCTGATGGTGAGGTTCCTGTGATGCTGGGGCTTTGTGGAACGCAGAGCACCTCTTCAATGCCATTGCTCCATGGTCCACTCAGGCCCGGAATAGTAGCACCTGATAGGGCTCCATATATGGGTTCAATAGAACTGAACTGCATACTTATGCTAAACTGAATTTTTTGAATTATAACTGTTTGACTAAACTGAATAGCTGGAAATAGAAATGTTTATTACTTACATTTAAACTGTGTACTTATGCTAAACTGTATTGTTTGAAATGGAACTGTTTTTGACTTTACTGTACTTAGACTAAATTGAATTGTTTAATATAGAACAGTTTTGACATTTAATTGTGTATAAACAAAATCTATACTTATACTAAACTAAATTGGCTGAATTAGAACTGTTTGAATAAACTGATTAGCTGGAAATGTTTTTGACAATTAAACAGTGTACTCATGCAAAACTAAATTGTTAGAAACAGAACAGATTATTTGTATAAAAATGGATTTAGTGTTAAATAACCTACAAAGGTTGATATGCCATAAGACCCAAAAAACAACCAACCAACCAACATCTTAGCTATGAAAGACAAGTTTGAAATTCTTAAAAGTTTTATTAAGTTCCCTCTACTGACCAAATATTGAGTACTTTTTAAAACTTTTTACTTCTCATAGTAAGACATACTTCCATCTAGTTTTTAGAGGTTTGGATATACCATTTGATAAATTATCATGAGTGATGCTTTGAAAGTAAAGATTCCTTTTTATTTCCATGGTAGCCACAAGGAGTACTGTAACACCATTGAATAGAACAAGGTTTTAAAAATCAAGTGCTTTATTTCCATACCGTTGGGTATTCATTTTCACCAGCTAAGAATATGAACTGGCACATCATGCTCATAGAAATTAGTGCCAGCAGAAAGTGACCCACTTTTTCACAGGTGTGATAATGACATTTCTCTCCAAAAAATGTTATTCACTGGGGTTTGTTATTCATCAGGCAATATATATATATATATATATATATTTGTTTATGCTGGTGATGATGATAATATATATATATATATATATATATATATATATATATATATATATATATATATATAAAAAATATAAATGGAAGAAAGATATATTTGGTGTGGATGAAGATTTATTTATCATTTATTATTCATGCTGACATGTGTTTCGACTTTAAATTTGCCCACATACAAAAGCATTTTATCAAAAATTATTTTAAGTATAAAGATATAATAATAAAAAAATGTATTAAGAATGAAAGCTGAAAATCATCTTCAGGGCGAATACTTTTGATTTTAGGAAAAATGAAAAAAAGAAGAAAGTATCAAGGCTATCGAAACCACATCTATTTTTCTATTTCATTCTAACATTTTTATACTTAAAATAGTTTTTGATAAAATGCTTTTGTATGTGAGCAAATTTAAAGTTGAAATATGTGTCGGCATAAATAATAAATAATAAATAGATATTCATCCACACCAAATATATATCTTTCTTCTGTTTATCTTTTCTACATATTTGTCTGATTCATTTCATTTTTCTCTCACTTATATATATATATTGCATTTCATACATGTAGTATGTAATAGCCACTAAATATTCTTGAGAGCATTCTCAGAATGTTTTATACATTTGATGTTAGAGAGCCAACAGAGTTAAGAAGATATTTGATAATAAAGAATGTTTGAAGTTTTATATAAACCGTGTATGTGTAAGGGAAATAAATATTTGACCAAGTCATTTTAAAGATATAGGAGATATATGAGGTATGTTCAAAAAGTATTTTCCAAGGCAGAAACATCAATTTTTTTTCGATATAGTCACCTTTGCAATCAAAACACATATTCTAGTGACTTTTCCATTGGTCAAATGACTTCTGAAACTTCACTTTTGATTTTGTGTGAAGCTGTTTCATCATATTTCTTTTAATGTTTTCAAGATCCTTAAATGTTATGCTTAAAATGAATTTTCAGGAAACAAGAAAGTCACATGGAGTTGGGTATGGTTAGTATGGAGGGTGTTATCTTTTCCCAAAAATGGCTGTTTAAAAAGTATTGAGACTGTTAATCAAAAAGTATTAAGAATTGGCACTAATTCTTATACACAAAGTATAGACAACAGTCTCGATGTCTAGACATCATCACTTTAATAGATAAGTTGCTCAGTTTTAATGCTTTTTTTTACTTACCTCATATCAATCCTCTTTGTATTGCCTTGTATTTTACATAAAACTTCTGAGGCAGGGAGTTAAAACATAAAAATCTATTAAATACTCTTACAATTATTGATAAAAACACAAATATTCAACTGTTTTTCATTTGAATTAAACTTCTTTCTTTTATTTATGGATTATGAAAATAAGCCAGACATTTTATTAATCAAATTATATTAAGCCCTGGTTGTAATATCTCTTCCATCAACAACAGACATAAATTTGTATTTTAAATCCTTTTATATATTCTTTATGTCAAGATACCAAAATTATCATCTTCCTTTGATAATTCATATGACCATAAGGGGCTCAAAGAAAAATCTACTCACTGTACATAATAATTATATGAATAAATCTCAGTTAAAATAAACATTATGAAGATTGTAATATTTATTCTCTTGACAACAGACATAAATGTGTGTAGATTTGATTGATGTATCAATAGATATATGAGATGTTATCAAAATGCATCAAGACTGAAGGTCTAAATTTTCTTAATTTTGAAATTCAAACTTTAAGATTTGAATGAAGATGTGCACAGCTGAGGAAGTTATAAAATAAAGTGATGATGTCTAGATGCCTAGTTTATTTACATGAATCAATGCCAATCTGAAAAAAAAATGAAGCTAGTACTCTTTGAATGAAATATTTTTGTTGAAACAGGATTGTACAAGTGCAGTACTCTCCTTACTCGCCAAGCCTCAAATGTCATCCTTGAGATGAATTTTCTGTTTAGTAAATAAGAAAAGTCACAGGGAGGCAGGTCTCTTGACTATGAAGAGTATTGCACTTGCATTATCCTGTGTTCTGATAAAAGATCCTGTTTTGGGGACTGGCTCCATGATATTTTTTCAACTTGGCTCTATTTGGTGTAGACAAAGTCTAGACATCCAGAAGACAGTTTAGACATGATCATTTTATTGTATTAGTTGCTCAGTTGTGTATAAAACTTCATTTAAATTCTAAAATAAGGTAAATTTAAAGATTCAATCACAGTACATTTTTATTACATTTCACTTTTTAGCTCTTCTGAATGTTGGTGATTGGTTTTCTCTCAAATGTACTTTTCAAAACATCATAATCAACAATTCATGGTCATCCACTTCTGGAATTTATTTCAAGAGAAAAGATATCACCCTTAAAATGCTTAAAACAGTTTTGGAGCTTTTGTTTAATATCCTTTCACTTCCTGAATTCTGTGAGCAAATTCAGTGGCTTTTAAACCCAGTTTCAAATAATGCTTAAACATAATTAGAATCCCACTATTTTCATCCACCACTATGATATAAACAACAAAAAAAGATACATTTGAATAGTATTGATGATAATAAGATAAACATAATAGTAACATTAAAAATATTGTGAATAGATAAATAGTCTAAAGATATGAAATAAGCTTGAAGGTCTGTGAAAAATGAAAATATTTTTGCTACATCGTAATATTTGATGTTAAATTCTGTGGTAAACACTTGTAAGAGATATAATCTTATTTATGTTTTTATGGATAAAGGTGCATAAACAGAGATACTATCTTCAATGAGATCAAAAATAAAATAAGAATATATTTACTGGAATTACAGATGGAAATATTAAAATAGTTCCTAAAATTAACTTCTTTATCACTATTATTCTGAGGAATTGATATTTATATCCAACTAGAATATTTTCTTTCATGAACATAGGTTCAAGGTGTTTTTCAAGAACAAGTTACATATCTTTTCTATTGATAACTAGTCCAATATTGTTCAGGGAATCAGTTGAGGTTCACTAACAATAGGATTCTCAGAGAAAGGTTTTTTTTTTGTTGAGCAGTCTTTTAGTTCTAAAAATCAATTTTTCATTGGAGATACATAAATGGTACAAGGTGAGATTATTAACTTCGAGATGATGATAATGATTTTTATCTTCCTTTCATAGAAGATGAAAATCATTATTATTCAGTCTGTCTCAAAAGTCTGTACAGTAATATTTCATTATATAAAGCAGAGCCCATAAATAAGTACACTCTTAACCATTTTTATAAAAATCAATGATGCAAGGATTTTATCATTTCTTGTAGAATATTATACAATCAAAATGGATTTGCAAACTCTTCAGAATTGAAACACTAAAACTAAAAATATGAATGTATGACAGTCCAAAAAAAGTACATGTCACATATTTTCACAATTTTGTTTTGAGTTGCAGAGATATTGCAATTTTATTTTTAGTTATATAGTTTCAGTGCTGTAGAGTTTGGTAATAAATAATATCAAATGATATTTTCCTAGTGGACCATTATACAATAGTATAATGGTCTACTAGTGTTAGTGCTCTTGGTACAGTCACCAAAGGATTAATTAAAGGAATGGAGGACTTGGAAATAAAAGGATGAGTGGAAACCATCCAAACTACTGTATTCCTGAGATCAGCAAGAATACTGAGAAGAGTCCTGGAGACTTGAGGTGACTTGTTGTCACTCAGGCTCCAGTGAAAGACCATAAGCTAACATTGATGTGAAAAACTCTCAATGAGTAACAACAATATTAATTATTACAACATGCTAGGAGTAAAATAATAATAATCCTTCAGATTTGTTGCTTTCCTGTTTGTTGTAATTTTTATGTTTATTGCTGTTGCTGGTTGCTGACTACTGACTGCTGTAATCAACTTCATTTTGCTCTTTTTGTATATTCTTTGAGTTTCTTGACTTGCTACATCCACAAAATCTTCAATGCTGGCAAAATCTAATCAAAGACATAAATACCAGAGCAGTCTCCTTTGTAAAATACTATGGACTATTCTTACAATAGACAAGGAAGGAAACCAGACAAATAAACCAAAGGACAAGGAAATTGATGACAATGTATACCTGAGTAATGATAGAGACATATTCTATGTGTAAAGAAAAGGAGGAAGAGGGCTTACTAGCATTGAAGTTTGTATGGATGCAACAATTCAAGGAATTGAAGAATATACAAAAAAGAGTAAATAAAGACTGATTATGGAAGCCAACAACAGTAATAACAACAGAATTAACTTAATGACTAAAACGAAAACAATAAACACAAATGTAGGAAACAAAAATGGGAAGAAAAACAAATGTATGGATATTTCAAGGAAGAAACTAAGGAAATTGCTAACAATATGACTGGGACAGGGCTATGATGGGGAAATATCAAGGCAAAAACTGAATTTCTCTTTTAATAACAGTACAAATAATGCTATATATGAAAGCAAACATTGATTATATGCAACAGAATTGCAAGTGTAGGTTATGTGGTGACATAACAGTTAATCACATATGCATCAACAAATGCATTAACAAATCATTCAATTCAGGCCAGAAAACCCGATTTAGTATTAATTACTAAGAAGAAATGGATTTTTTGGATTTTGCCACTCTAGCAGAGCATAAAGTAAAAATAAAAAAGTAAAAAGATAAACAAATACCTGGATCTTGCCATAGAGCTGAAAAAACTGGGGAAGATGAAGGTGACAGTGATACCGATTGCTGTTGGAGTCTTGAAACAGTCATTAAAAGCCTGGAAATGAAAGTGGGGGGACTGGAGATCAGAGAAACAACTGAGACATCCATACCACAGTACTTAAAATCAGCTAAAATACTTAGAAGAATCTTGGAGAGTTAAGGAGACTTGTTGTCATTAAGACTCCTGTGAAAAACCACCAGTTAAAACTGGTGTGGAAAACTCACAAGGATTCATGATGATCACAGTATCAAAAAGAGGAAAGAAAGACCAATTACAGCAACAAGTAACAGCAGTGACAACATAAGAACAAACAGAACAACAATAATTAGGAAACAGAAATGGGAAGAAAAACCAACTGTATGGATATTTCAAACAACAAACTGGAGAAATCTCATACAAGAAGACCAAGCCATGGCTAAGAAAGGAAAATCTCAAGAGAGAAACTGAAACTCTTTTAATAGCAACACAAAACAACACTATAAGTTTGCCAATGGTCCAAGACACCGGGATTCAATCCCAGGTTGAGTCATACCAAAGACTCAAAAAATAGTATGTAATGCTGCCTTGCTTATCACTCAGCACTGTAAGGTAAGGATCAAGGGTAAATTGGAGAAATCCAGGAAATGGAGTAGCACCCTCCCCTATATCTTGGTGTAGTAGCTATCGAAAAAGGAGCCTTCGGGTCACCCTAAACTAAGGTCACCAACTTTACTTTATATAAAGTGAAAATTAATGATATGCAACAGAATAGCAAGTGTGCATTATGTGGTTATAGAAATGAAACTATTAATCACATAATAAGAGAATGTCGCAAACTAGCACAAAAAGAGTATATGACTAGACATAAATGGGTGAGGAAAGTAATCCACAGGGAATTGGGCAAGAAGTTAAAATTTGTCGATACTACTAAATAGTACATGCACTAACCAGAATCTATCCAGAAGTCTGAGACAAAATTCTCAGAGATTTTGAGATACAAACAGATCACCTAATCCTGGCCAGAACCCCAGACTTAATGATAATTGACAAAAAAAAAAGAGAATTTGCTATGTCGTAGACTTTGCCATCTCAGCAGATGACAGAGTGAAAATAAAAGTCAGCAAAAAGAGAGACAAGTACTTGAACCTTGCCAGAGCACTGAAAGAACTGTGGGCGATGGTGATATAAATTATAATTGGTGTGCTTGAAATGGTACACCAAAACTAAGAAAGGTGCTTGGAAGATTTGAAAGTCAGAAGATTAATCAAACTATTTAAACTACAGCGTTATTGAGAACGGCCAAAATCCAAGAATTCAAGAGAATTGAAGAGACTTGCTGTCATTTAGGTTCCAGTGAAAGACTATTAGCTAATTCTGGTGTGAAAAAATTGCAAGGAGTATAATAATAATAATAATAATAATAGGCCCTACACATGTGGGATGATGTCAACAGATGATATGTAAGAAGAAAAGAAGGAAGAAGACTCTATAGCATCAAAGATTGTGTTGATATAGTAATTCGGGTACTTGAAAATACCTAAAACAAAGAGGCTAATCCAAATAAATAAACACTACAACAAAAATAATCCAAAGACAAAGACAGAAAATATAAAATTAAGAAACCAAAAATGGGTAGAAAAATAATTACCTGGATGTCTCAGAACATAAACAAAGGAAATTACACATGAAATAACATGGTCATAGCTATACAGAGGAAACCTCATGAGAGAAACTGAATTACTCTTAACAATAATCCAGAAAAATATTATGAACCAATTATATAAAAACAGAATCAATAAGATTCATACAAATTGTAAGTGTTAGCTATGCAGACAGAGAAATGAGATAATCAATCACATAATAAGTAAATGCAGCAAATTAGCACAAATGGAGCACAAGTCTAGGCACAACTGGGTAGGGAAAGGAAATCATTAGGAATTGTGCAAGAAATTAAAATTCACCTATACTACTAAATGGTTTAAGCATAAACCAGAATCTGTACAAGAGAATGAGATGCATAAAATTCTTTGGGATTTTGAGATACAAACATATTGGCCAGAAGACCAAACCTCGTGTTAATAAACAAGAAGAAAAGAACTTGTCATCTAGTGGATTTTACTATTCTTGTAGACAACAGAGTGAAAAAATAAACAAATATTTGGACCTTGCTAGAGAACTAAAAACTGTGGAATCTGAAGGTAACAGTGATACCAATTGAAGTTTGTGCACTTGGAACAGTCCAAAAAGGTTGTGAAAAAAGACTGAAGGAATTGAAAATCAGAGGAAGAATCAAGACAATCCAGACCACAGCATTGCTAAAATAAGCTAGAATAGGCAGAAGAATTCTGAAGACTTGGAATGTATTAATTTGGTTGCCAATTTTTTTCAAAAAATAACATTTTTGGCATAATGAAAACTTACAGTTTATTGCATATATATTATAAAACCAATGAATGCTATTCTTTTTACAAATTAACAAATGATGACACATTTATCAAAATGGTCGCCTTCTAAATGAGAGAACATGAAAAGTTAGAACCTGGTTTTTGGGGATTCATATTTTAGGCAACACATCACCATTGCTTTAGAAGTGATAGAGCCAGTGTATGACAATCTTTTGTCAAAGCCTACGAAGTGTCACCTGCTAAATGGCTCAGCCCACATTGGGTTGATTCTCTTAAGACAATATAAGTTGTTTGCTGGTTTTGGTTGAAGCTGTACAAGCCATGAGTCAACTCAACAAGAAAAAAAAGGAGCAAAAGCAGATTCCAAGAATATACTTGCTTTTTCTTTATTTTCTTCTAAAGTTCTTTATGGTTTTGTGTGGGGGTGACACTTTGCAAAATAGACTGGAGTGCTGATTCCTTACTATTGCAATCACGGATGGCAGATGAAATTCCTCCTCCTATTTTGTTCAATGGTCAGCTCCTAACTCTTATGTCTATGTTCTGTTTGACCACAGTGGACAGGGTTGGGGGCAGCCTGGCACTGCCTGGCAACACCTTAAGTTGCAACTCATCTATCTCTTGATTGCTTCCAGGAATATATAGAGTCCTTTCTTTTAGGAAAAAGAATTCCACATCGGTCTCTCAAAACTAAAGTACTTAAAATTTATGATTGTAATGTAAGTCTTGACGTCTGACCATTCAGGCACCAAAGAACTCTGTTTATCAAAGACTAATTCTTTTATTCCTAAATTCTTCTCTTTCTATTTATCATGTCAACTTTCCAAACTCTTTGAGCTATTCTTTTGATATTATTATACATGTACATCAATGTACATACATACATATTTGCTACTTATACCCACACACATACATACAAATATATTCACACCCACATGTATATATATATATAGGAAACAGGAAGATTTGTGGGTGCTATTTGTTTTGTTTGTTTGGTTGTAGTTGGTTTGGGGTTTAGACTATATTGTTTACTTTTTTCTTTTAATTTGTTGGTGTCTTCTGTGTCTGTAAAAGGCTGCAAAGGACTTTCTGAAGGAAGGAAGAAGACTAAGATACCATAAATTTCAACTTTATTTCCGGGTTCAAATTCTTCCTGAAACCAATGTAGATGGTTGTGTCTCCCAGACAAGGTGTTTTTCAGTTATTGATAAGTCCAAAGTGGGTATTTTTTATAGTGTTTGTTTTGGCGGTGTCGGCTCTCTATAGAAGGGTCATTTCTGGTAAATTGTGAGTTTGAAGGTCTACTGGTGGGAAAGTGAGCCAATTTGCCACTAAGTGGACATGTGATTTTCCCCACCAGCAGCAAGAGAGAAGGAGGTCTTTTCAATCTATGGGGTCACTGCTGAATGAGAAAGAGTTTCTTTCTTGTGGTAGTAAGTCTGTTTTTCCAGCATGCATGGATTTCGCTTCCAGTCATAGGCATCACAGAACAGCCTCCTTTTGAATTTATTTCATTCTATTTTTATTTCTATTTTAGTTCTAATCCTTATATATACATACAAATAGGCTACTCATATACACCTATACATACTCATACAGACATGCTCATATGTACATACATATGCATTATTGCATCTAACTATGAGCACTTTGAGACAGAAGAACTTATAGTGTCACACATGTGCAAATTCTGATTCCTGTGTAATTTTGTCATTACTTATACTTTTGTTTTTTGAGTCCTGACATTAAACTGACACTAAGGGAGGCAAATGAATATAAATACAAATATGAGAACATAAATTTCTAAATGACATAGTCAACGTTTTAAATGGTTTTATCAATGAATGTTAAATATTGGAATTCAGATAAAAAGACATGTAAAAAACAATGGAGTTAAACATCTGTTTGATATTTGAGGTATAAATATGTGTTCAAAAAGTATTGAGCCTGAAGAAGGAAATGAACAAGAAATGAAACATAAATTCTTTTTAAGACAATCCTCTTGGCATTCAACAGACTTATTCCTGTGATTTTTCTATTGGTTGAAGCACCTCTGAAATTCTTCTCTTGATATGGTATGAAGCTGAGCCATCATATCTCTTTTAATGTCCTCTTCCTTCTCAAAACTTATACCAATAAGATGAATTTTCTGTCTTGGAAACTGAAAAATTTTGATCAAAATTCAGCTAATAACTGCCAAGCTACAAACTTATAGATTTCTTCACACACTTATACACACACAAATGCATGTATATACATACAAATATATATCTATTATTATTATTATAGTTAAATGCTGCAGTATTTACAAATCATATCTATGTCTATATATATATGCACACATATATGTATATATAAATATATAGCATAAAATTTGATATTTCCACAAAATTAAATAAAATCAGGCATAAAAGTATGTAGATAATTCTTTCAATTTTGATGTTTTTCACAAAATATTTAATGGGTGCATATGACTACACTCTGATCCGAAGCAGAATTGCCAGAAAGTTGCACTTTCATCCTTGGCAAGATGCAAGATACTATTCTTTATTTCTAGATAGATAAACAAAGAAACAATAAACTTAGCTGAGAAAGTTACACTGTTCATGTGTGTGTGTATGTGTACATGTTTTGATAAATTTCCAAGATTTTACTAAGCAAGGAACAAGACAATTGCATAAACACAGAAAAATGTCCTTTATAATTCATATTTTGTGGTAATTATTATCTCTGTTCTCCTTTTTAAAAGATAAAAACAAGCATGGTGGCAGAAGTGGTAAAAAAAAGAATAAAGAGAATAAATGAGAATTATTTGCAGAAAGAGTGAAAAAAGAAAGGAATTGTCTGCAGAGTTATTCCATCCATTTCCAAAGACCTGTTTAATTTTGTAGTAACTGTTGACACTTTTTCCTGCGTCATAGGCAGCAGTAGTGAGTACAGCTGCATAAACAGAAGCAATTGTGTGAGAGTTGTTAGTAATGGTAGTTTTGTAGAACAAAGTGTTTGTAAGTGCAGCTTTTGAGAAAATCCTTTCAAATCAAAAAGTAGTTTTATACCACAAACAGTTATTGCTATTAACCATGCATTTGCTGAAGTCAGGTTATCTTTGCACATAAAAAAATAAATTTAACTGTATTTTTGTCAACTCATTATTTCTTTTTAATCCCTGGCAGAAAATTTTTCAAAAATAAAAATAGATTCTAGTCTGAAAAAGTTTTTACAAGGTTTATGGTAATTCATTTTTTTTAATCATTATTTTTATTTGACAGTGTATTTTCCTTGTTTATGTTGTTCTTCGTTTGCAACATTTTGACTGTAAACCCTTTGGCCTTCTTCTGATGAATTTACTCTGAAATTGTCAACCTACTCTTGTGAAATTCCATTCAAATGCAAATAATTTTTCCTGTTATTGATTAGTCTTGTCACTTCTTATTTTTTAACATATCTATTTGTTCATCTATTTTTTTTTATTAGTGGTTCCCTGATGCTGTTTACTCCTATACTGGCTTTGCTAATTAGGTTAACAAAAAACATTATGCACTTCCTTAAGGCATCATATTTGCTTGTGTGTTTTCCTGTTTTATTCCATAAAGGTCAGTGTCCATCTTTTTCTCTTCAATAGAGGATGAAAATACAAAAGGGATTCAAAAGTTTTGCAATATTTTAGTAACATAAAGTACAATTTGGGAGCTCCAGATATTTTTGCTGAGGTTGTAAACTACACTGGACTTTGTGATGCCAAGTTTACCTGATTCTCTCTGAGTGCTACTTGCAGGATTGGCTTGTTTAGCTTGGAATGTGGCCTTAGAATTCATGGTTTTAGGCATACATGACCTCATCTTATTGTTGAGGTTCTTGCAATTTTCCTTGAACCATCTGATTACTGTATTGTGATCAACTGTGCCTTCTCCTTTGGCACAACAAATGTTTTTGATTGCTTCCACTACATTATGGCTCAGTTCAAACACATAAAATTTCTAAATTAGACTTTGTTGCACAGGGAGTACATGAGCATCATAGGATAGAGTGAGTTTTCCTCTCCAAAATATGATTCCTCCATACAATCACTTTATTTGATTATGCATTTTTGCAAGAAACAAGAGCTTGTATACAGCATTCATGAGAAGGCCACTTTGAAAGAAATTTTTTTTTTTTCAAAATGTTGTCCCAAAACATCAGAAGCAAACTAATAGAGGAACTTACTTGCAAATGACCCATAATTTTTTCCTTGTTAGCAGATAGCAGCTGTGTAGCAGTCTGGTGAAATAGTGGCTGAAATGAAAGCAGAGGTATCTCATAGAAAAAAAAAATGCATCAATTGACATTCATTTATACTTGCTGAGCATTTCTAAAGGCCAAACAATAGCTGTGAACATAGACAATAGGTTGCACATTTCAGCAGTGGCAATAGTGATATAAGTGACATGCCATGTTCAATGATGCTGTCAATCATAAAATGCAGATTGGATCAATCAGCTCATTTGTACAAATCAGGCTGATGAACTACACAAACAATATTTACTTGACAACAACACTGTCATTGTTGCTGTCGGTTACTTCATCTGGTGTAGAGTTTTACACACATGGTTTGCAGTCTCTTTTTTATCACTAGCAAAAATGCAAAAGGATTATATGGAAAAATAGTGTTTTGTAGTTGAAAATGTGCTGTATCCAATAATGTTATCTAGTGACCAGTAGCCATTGCAATTTTAATGGAAATAAACAGTAGGCATTATTTTTGGAACACTTCCATATATTTCTATTCTTTTTATGTCTTTGGAATAAATCTTTATAATCATATTTCTTCAAATTCTTTCTTACATTTGAATTAGTATATGTATTATATGTAAAAAATTATGCTGCACTCAGTAAGGATTAAGGTTTCTTTTTAAGAATCTACTTGCTGTGAAATTTTGTTTTGTGTCTGACCTGTTATCATTATCACCAAGGCGTGCTTCCTTTGACTGTTTCTTGCCATCTGTCTCTATTGGCCATCACTCTTGTTAAATCATCTAGATGGCCTCCAGTGTCCACATAGAGCTGATGAATGCAAGTTTTTGCCAGTTGGTTAACACTTGTATGTTCATGTATAGTAGTCCATCAGAGAATATTGCTTATGTGTTCATCTTTGCTTCTCCAGCAGTGCTTAGCATCTCTTGTTTGTCTAACTTGACTGGTTTGCAAAATGGGAAGCAGATAGCTTTTCAGCTGTTGTTTTGTAGTGTGCTGCTTCCAGGATTTGTTTAAAACAGCCTGCAGCATCCTAGAATAGTTCCTACTTAGCTTTTTCTCCAAGTGATTCATTAAAGTCCAAATGCTGCAGCAATACAGTAGTACTGACATATCTACTGCTGGAATAATTCCCACTCAACAAAAAAATCATGATGATGGGAGAAAAATCAATACTGATGTCACCATCTTGGCATATGTACACTTTATAAGTGAATTGTACATGAATTGGTAGGAGGTACAGAGTGTTAGGAAGTGGTAATAATTTTAGTAAGGCCAGGTTGTGATGTTCTTTTCCAGATAGCCCATCTGCCATTTGTTTTATCTGGAACTCAGTTCACACCAGTGGCTTAATATACCATAGGCATGAGACTGCATGAGGCTGCAGCCAATCTCAAGCAACAGTTATGACAGATTGGCTAAATTGTTCAGGTTTATCAACTCTACTGCATATAAAGACAGATTCCCAATAGACTGAGAGGAAGAGATCCGCTGTAGATCCAATGATTATGAAGGCAGTGTCAGCAAGTGTTGTGAAGTGTAAGAAGTCCTGGTTATCCACTGCAGACTCAAAAGCCTTCTGTTATGATTTCTCATGCCACTGGATAAAGACCTCCTTTTGATGAGAGGGTAGGAATATCTGAGAGCAATGATTTTCACAATATGAATTATTCATGTTCAGGTCCAGTTAGCAATTTATCAATTAATTACATAATGGATAACTAACATTAGAATTAACATTGATGGAGTATATTAGATATCTTAATTAGACACTGTTTTTTAAACCAAACAAGAATTGAACTAAGTCATAATCTGAATGTAAAAAGTCTGGAGAATATGCAACCTGCCGAAGAGTTTCCAATTCCATTTCTATGATCATTTACTGCATTGTAGTTAAAACAAAAGAACAGGTGTTTTTCATGTAGCAAAATCACCATTTGACATCCTTGCCCTACAAAAATGGCACATCATGGCAAGATTTTAATCAGAGCAATACAATTAAAATACTTTTAGAGAATAAAGCAAATAAACAATAATTTTGTGGGTTCTGTATTTATAATGAGCATTATATCTTTAATTACTCAACTTATATAACAGAGATAACTATCAAATGCTAATTAGAATCATTTACTCTTTTCTAAATAGAAGCATGAATGGACCATTGTTACCATGGGTATCCATAAGGTGTTTGTGGTGTAATGGTTATCATTGTTAGAAATGGACCAGGTGACCTGAGTTCAAACCCTGGACAAGGCTGTTTGCATTTCTCATGGCATTAATATTCTTGGGAAAGGTATGAATTGAACTATTCTCCTCTTGCTATGGTTAAATAGTTGGGTAGATTGGGCTCTTCAAATTTGGTATGGCAACTGTTCTAGGAGAAGGAAAACTTTAAATTCAAACCAGTTATACTCTACAAAAAAATTGAACTTATATCACATCCAGCTCCTAGCAGAGGGATTGAATACATTTTGGGAATTGTGTTTAGTATAATGGTTATCATCCTAGGTAATGGAATTGGCAGTGAGCTGAGTTCAAATCCAGGATAAGGCTGGGTTTCAATTCACAGTAATGACCTTAGGAAAAGTATAACTCCATCCATCCTCCACCCACATAGCTATGAGTAAATAGTGAGACAGAATGGGTTCTTTAGCCTTAGTTTGGCAACCAGTCTAGGCAAAGGAAAACTCTGTAAACAAACCAGGTTTATTCTATTTAAAAATTGACCTTGTGCCACATTCTGCTTGCTGCGAAAGAGTTAGGTAATTCCATACAATGGGTACCCAATGGATTCACAGATCATCTACTTAAAAATAAATTCTGATGAGACACTCAATTATCTATTTGATATTAACTTTAGAGAACCATGTATATCTTGAGTAAGAAAAAGAGAATGACTGGTTAAATTGTCACTCAGAATTTATATGTTACATGTTTCAAATGTATTAAAATCTACGACATAAAAATTATTCTTTATTGCTAATAGATTTTAACAAAGCAATCATTTTCACTAAATGAAAATTCTGTATGCTTGATAATTGTCTTGTGGAGATGTAATAATAGTTAACATTTTTATATATTTTTGTGAATTTTAAAATGAGGACTTCATAATGTTAAACATTGATGTACTCACTGAAACTAATATCCTCATCTTGGTCATTATTATTGTTACAATGTCTAGGTCCTTGTACTCTCCAACTTTTTTTAGGTATTTGTCATGGTCACCCTTTAGGAGTTTTGAACTGAACCTTTTTTACATTCCATAAGAGTAGATTGTTCTTATTCATTAATATATACACATTTTCATTAAGTTGTTGACAGAGAAAAGTCCTTAAATAGGATCCTTTTTCAGTTTCTCATGGAGTATTTGTAAGGCTTCCTACATAGGCACTTTATTAAAGAAGCTAATCACATTATGATCCACCAAGATAGTAGACCTATTTATCACTAACTATAGTGTGTTTTGAACAATATATTTTCAAAGAGGATATTTTAGTAACTTTCATGTTCTCAACAGTTCCTAAATATGATAATGGAGTTGGGTTTTGATTTTAGGGAACTGGAATTAATCACAAGTATTTGGGGAGTAAGGGGCTGTGTTACCTCAGGAATATTCTTTTTGGGCCTAAAACTCATTCATTGAGAATATTTTCTGAAAGTAAGGCAACTGATTTCTTTATCTTTCAGTTACATAATCTTAATAAAAACTCAGAAGATCATTGTTAATTCATCATAAATCATTCTCACCATCAAACATCAACCAGATCTAAGGAGAGCTTTTACCTTTGTTGCATTTCTCTTTGTAAAGAGACCAATCAACCAGACCAGAGTTCATATTCCACAGTCTCTTGGTCATCCAAAAGTGCTTTGTGGCACCTAAACACCTGTAAATAGGATATAACTGGATTTCTGTAAGCCTGTCTTGACTTTTTAAATATTTCTGTCACATTATTCCAAAGTTTGGCAAAGAATTTGATCTTGTGCTCAATTTTTGTGATATACTTAACGAAAAATATTTGTAATAATCTAAGATTAAATATATTTTTCTTTAGGTATCTTTTGATGATCCCAGCTATTTTTAAAATGTTTAAGTGTTGGTGTTCAGGTTCTCCTTTACCTTACATTTTAAAGTATTATAATCCACATGTGATGATCATCCCCTTCTGGGATTTATTTCAAAGGAAAAAGTCACCATCTTGAAAATATCTTAATCAGTTTTGGACAGTACAATCCACTGCCTAAATTCAGCAAACAGCTTAAATGCCTCAAAATTTTTATAAACTCAATATTTATAAACTCAATTTTTATAAACTCAATAATGGTCTATACAATATAGACCATTATAATATCTAAAAGAAAAGGCACAGTTGAATAGTTTTCATAATGATATGATGCATATGATCATCTGTACATTAATTGGACAAATTATAGCTCAATCATGTCCAAAATTTATATCCGGTAGATTATCTAAACACAAAAAAATTGAGCTCATCTTTAAAAAAAAGAAAAAACAAGAAAATAAAAACAAACAACAACAATAACAACATGAAGCCTTGTTGAGATGCTTTTTCTGTTTGGTATAAGTGAATATTTCATCCAGTATAAGCAGGTCATACATTTTGTACAAGCATTTAAATTCATCTCTTAATGTCATTTGATGTTTTACCTTTTAAACCACTGACAACCATATTGAACTGTAATGGTCTCATTATTGATTTTCTGGTCTAAAATGCACTGAACTGTGTTCATTAGTGTGAATAATATCTGAAAATGGAGACAATTCAAACAGTGTAACAAATGATATCGTACTGAAAATGCAAATGGTCTCTGCATGATCAAGATTATTGTAAAGGAGAATTTATTGACAGATTGTACTGTAAAATGATATTGAAACATATCAATAAAAGGACTCATAAAAGCTGAATAGATTTATATTCTTTTAAAGCTTACTAATTTTTTGAAATACTGACAGCTTGAAGAAAATACCTAAAACCCTAGTATTTTGTGAAAGTTCTTTTTGTTATTAGTCTAACATCTGATAAATTCATACAGAAAACAATTTCCAGAAATATTAGATTGATATGAAGACATGAAACTTCATTATTGTATGTACTAATAATTCTCAAACTTTATTGTTTGACAGTGAACTATATAGATATGTTTGACTTACATGGTATAACAACACTTTACTTAAGTATGAATGTAAATTGGTTTATATTAGGATACAGCTAGAATATAGGACTATTTTCAAGGCTCAAAGAATATACTTGTGTATTTGGAAAAATCTATGAGGCACCAGAGATAGTAGCAATACACTATTGCGCTGCATAACACAGTTCAAGAATCACTAACATACACCCACCTACAACCATGCATGAAATATTCTAATCCTCACAGACAGGGTGGACAGAATTTTCAGTCACAAATTTTCAAAAGTTTAAAATTTTGATAATACAAGTGAATAAAAAAAAATGTAGGGGTAATAGGACATACTTAATACTCCTGCATTAGTATACTTTTTACTTACCTCCCTTTAATTGTTTTTTGAATACACTCATACAACAATAAATACAAAAAAAGCACAAGAAGTACAATCACTTTTCTACAAGATGTAAGATTTATGAAATAGAATTTTGGAAAAATATATGAATCATGAAAAACATAAAAAAGAATAAAAGTACAATTACTTTTCTACATAACATGAAAGTCGTGAGAAATTTGGAAAATATCCAATTTCCCGGCTTTTGCCATAGTTCATGATCCCACAAAAATGAAAAAGGTAAAATCTCAAACATATCAACTTGAGTACCAAACATTCCTTTGAATTTTCTTTTTAGACATTTTATGTATATATCTTCTTACTAAGTGGGTAAATGAAGCATAAGACTGAAATTTAAAAAAATATAGAGAGAAAAGTAAATCAATTGATTGTATTTTTCTATTTCAATTTTAGTATGAGTCTAGAAAAAAATTAAAACAATTATGGAATGTAAATCAAAAATATCCTACTGCCATTGCAATTACAATCTAATTCTCCACATTTACTGAATAAACTTTACTTCAGAATTTAAATTTTCCCTTCTTATGCTATTTTTCCTTTGACTTGTGTCTTCTCATAAGATATTTGAAGTATTTAATCAGCTACTCTGTTAAGGGGATTGGATGTGACACAAGGTGAATTTTTTAACAAAATACATCTGATTTGAATTCAGAATTTTTCTTCTCCTAGACAGGTTGCCTTTCTAAAGGTAAAAAAATCTAATCTGCTCTACCAATAGCTGGGAAGAGATAAGATGGATTCATGATTTTACCAAGAGTATAAGAGCAAAATAAGTTGTTTAAGTTTTTACTTAGATGGGGTTACAACAGTGCAGAATTTTGGTAGATTTCAGGTTTAGAATCTAAAAAAAATAGGAGCTTTTCAGTGACAAAATATATCGCTTAAATTTCTTAAAATTTTTCAAGAATTTTAGATTTGAATTAGATTGTACATTATACTTTGTGAAATACAATAGGTTTGTAGACGATCTTTAAAATAATAGTAGCTTGGGTAAGATTGATGATTTGGAAAGAATATATGAGAAAAGTGGTGGATTGTGTTCATGAAGTTCACAATATAGGGTTCAAGGGAAGACGGAGATGCAAGGAAATATGTCTATAAAAAGAAAGAACACTGTAATTAATTCAGAGCAGAAAAGTTGATACTTTTTTACTCTTGGAGTAAGTTTGGCACAAGCTGATAAATATAGAGCATGTGGTGATTAATAGAAAAGAAATAAAAAAATGAAAAAAATAAATTCAAAAGTAGCAGTTCCCAGAAGCCCTCTTACAGGAAGCAAAATTCACACATGCCTGGAGGGAGGAACCTCCTGGCACCAAAAGAGAAATTCTGTTATTCAGCAGTTGCACCTGCTGTCGAAAGAACTCTTTTCCCTTAACCGTTAGCAGTGAGTGCACATGCTGATTAGGTCCCAGGGCCTGGTAGCCTGGGACATCTCCTGTTAGCAAGCCGTTTCTACAAAAATACCTCACTGAAAACACCCGCTAGACAAATGACAAACTTCAAACTTTTTACCACTAAAAATGACTAGTATATTTCAATACCTCACCTGGGAAATGCAACTGTCTCAACTGGTACAGCAAAATGTTCCACACCACAGAATAGTTGTTAAAAGCCAAAAATAAAGTTTGAGTTAAAAGGCATCCTCATCTTTTTCCTTCTGTCCTCAATTCTCTTACAGCTTCCTACAACAAGTTAATGGGGGTAAGGAGAAGAAAAAGTAGTCTGATATAAAATTCAGAATTATCCCTATAGAACTCAACAACTGACATCGACAACCTACAACCAACCTTAAACAAAATAAATATAAATCCTTCTTACACCCCATAAGTAACACGAAAGGATCAGGGTTACTACAAATTGGTAGAATAGGACCTGTATGATATTTGTGCTATACTATTATTTGATTTATAATCAAGTTCCAAGTATTTCTATCTGTTGTATAGTATCACAGAATGTGAAAAGAGTAATATTGAACAATACAGAAAAATTTTATGAATTTTCATTTTTACATTACATGTATGATAATGTGAAACTGAAGTCTCACTAAATACTGACAGTTGATGACTTGCATACCAGCACTGGTATGCAAGTATATACCACTTTGGGAAGTGATGTTCTACAGAACCATTTACTCTTCACTAAAGTATGTTAGATTGTCTACAGAAGACTATGCTACACAGACACACACACACACACACAAACACCCAAATTTGATATAAATTTTAAGATTGCAGTAGACAGTAATGATCCCTAACACAAGTGTTTCATCAAATCTAAAATTAGAAAAAGACCCACATGTATCATAATTTCCAAAAATAATTTTCCCTATTTTGCCTCCAAAATATTGTAAGTATGAATACCAGCTATCTCTTTCTTACGGAGCTGTTGTTCAGTGTTCAAATAAGATAGACCTTGGATACTCCAGTCACTTAATCAAAAATGTCAATCCTGAATTTCATTATACAAACCAAGTTTTATCCTCAAAGGAATTCATAACTCACACAAAAGTTAGCAATTAAGAATGAATACAAAAAGCATTTATATACACTGTACATGTAGATAATACAAACTTTGCCAAAATAATACACAAAAAGATAAGGTCTTTTGAACTCAACCTTCTGTTATTTATTTTTCTGTTTGCTTGTTTTATTTATAATTCATTTTACCTTTAACCTTTTATCACAATAGCAGAAAAACTCTTCTGCCAGATGTTAGGGAATTGTGTACATTACTTGTTTACATTTACATTTTCACTATAGTTCTTTCTAAAAAGAGTTTTTTGCACACAGTCCTATTTAATACAAGTAATTTTCAGAGAGATCTATTTAACCTATAGATTAAACACTAACAGGTACTAATACTCTTGGCCAGAAAGAAACCTGGGAGTATTGACAATATAGGGATACTCCATGCTCCCCAGATCTCCAAAACTGGAGCCTCACCATCAGATGAAGCTCTTTGGGGTGAGGTCTTACATCTCTGCAAAGGATACAGTCAGCATATAAAGGATACTCATCATTAAAAAGTGAAATTCAGATAAAAATATCCTTAAAGCAAATATCTAATTAGGTTTAAAAATGTATCAAGAACTCAGGTTGATAGAAATATTGAGAGTAAAAATATATTAGAACCAGGTTTTATCATTTTTGATTTACAGTTTTAAATGTAAATATCAATATTACTTTGAGTGTCTGTGTGTCTGTGTAAACATTGGAATATCTTTCAGCTGTACAATAGCATTCAATAAGATTAGGGAATGAATTTTAAAAATTAAAGTTTTCAATTCTATGGTGTTGAAAAAATTGCAGTTAATGTTCTTAAAACTTGTTCAAATTTTTGGTTGGTAATTTGTATAAAAAAATCAATGAAAGATATAAAACCGAAATTTTTTTATGAAAACAATAGTTCATATATAAATTTTATCTAAGATGAGTCTGGGTATCTTGGAAAAAAAACTTGGATAAAGAACATCTAAAAATTGTTTTGGAAGTGTGATTGAAATTTGAGAAGGATAAGAAAGGTGGTCAGCAGGTGGAGGTTGCATTGTTAAATAACAGATTGGCTGAATCTTTTATTTAGCATGAGAGTGTAGATTATTTTAAAAGAATTAAACTGTTGAACTCAGAGCAAGATTGTTAAGTCTAACTGAGGTCAAGTGAGTTTGATTATCATATTGTCACCTTTGAGGTCAGTTAAGAGCTTCACTCTTCTAAAGGATAGGGATCATGTGAATTTTAGAAGTTAAAATTAGATTTTAAGTTTCTAGTAACCCCAGGATTCATGGATTAGTAAAAATTGAGGTTGTATTTCCTATCAGTGTACTGAAAGGTTATTTTCTGGTTCATACAGCTGATAAAAAACATTCAAAGTTATGAAGAAAGGAATAAAGTATAGTGTAAACAAAAGCAGATGTCTTCATGTCTATTTTTCCAAGTGAAGAGGATTGACCTCCCCTCACTGTTCAGTGAAAAGGGTAAGAACATGAAGAGAAGAAGGTGGCTATCCAACATAATTTCTCGCTGACAAAGTTGTCTCTATATTTGCTTTGGGTAAAAATAATTGTAGATTTTAACCATGAATTTTGAAAGCAGTATACCTCAGCTGAGAATAAAATTTGATTATCAAAATAAGAAGCATCAGAATTTACTCATTATTGCTAAGAATAAACAGATCAATTTATTCTTGCCAGGAATTGTCAAAATTCTTAAAAGAAATAGAAGTCAATCAGAAAGAGGTATGATGAGTAAGCTGGTTGAAATATAGTTTTATAGATTAGTTCATTCAACTTCTGCTATGTTATTTGGGAGACATACGGCCAGGCATTATCATAGAAGAAGAATTGGTTCTTTAGCAGCCACAGATCTATTTCCTTTCACGAATCAATGCCTCCACCAAGCGATTCAGCCACTAATTGACCAATCCAGGCAGAGCGCATTGATTCCTTCTTCCTCTCAAGAACTATTTTTCTAGTCCCTTTTGGGTAGTGAGTCGACGGAGAGAGAGCCATTAGCCAGCAGCCCAGACAGACCTCTTTCACATCCACTGCTATGGATTCCACTTGGAACACCTTCACTGAAAAACACGCTGCTGCTAGCTTCACACACACTTCCTACAAATTCAAGGACCAACATACTAACTGGTGACACCAAAATAGACACTTTCTCGCTCTTACTCTTTTACACATGCTACTATAATAAACCTTTCGTTGTTGTGTTTTTAAAAGAAGTTTTGTTATTCATTTGTGTTGCCAAATAATTTATAGTGTTATGGAAACTAACCATTCCCAAAACACAAAAGTTCTTTTGGAATGAGCAATGTTAGATGCAAATATTGCAGTTAGTGATGCATATTGTTGATTTCTTTTCTTGGCTTCTTTGCTTTAATGATTTTTACCAGAATTTAAGAAGTTGCAGTGGAGATCTTCAATAATCAAGCATCAGCTCAAAGCACTTTTGAGGAATCAACCTGTTCCAGGATTGCCAGAATTCTATGCTACCAGAATAGATGAAATCATTTATTAGTGGAAACAAAGTATGGATTCTAAGGGTTCTTATTTTCATAGATAATTTTACTCTAAGCTGAAATATATTGCTTTAAAATTGATGTTTAAAAAATCATCATTATTTTTGCACCAACCTAATGCTTATTCTGTATATTTCCATACTTTTTTTATTATGATTTTTAGCACAAAGATGCTGGGGTACTTAGCCAGGCTGTATATGTCAAGGAATACATTTACTCTATCATTCTTAGTGTAATGAGTTGATGCTGTCTGAAAGAGATTCCAGGTCCTAAAGCTGTAGTTACTTTCATTTGCTTTTAGACTATGTGTAATCAAGGATTTAAACTTAACTGTTATGCCAGCCATTTCCATCATTTTTCCTTAGTTTTGATGGTTCTTCATGTCATTTGTACATTATCAAATACTCTATTTGCAGGGCTTAGAATACACCAACTATATTCATGGCAAAAACATAAAACCCCTTTAAAAAGTTGTGTCCTTGAAAAGACACCAAATTGTATCTGATAGACTCTAGTTCTGGAGATTTGGGCAGTGTTGTGTACTGCTTCATTGCCATTATTGCCCGGTTCATTCTGACCATGAGTGGTTGTACCAGTTAGAATCCCATCTATATGAGTCAAATCTGTTTAAAGATTATTCATATTTGATGGAACTGTGTGCACCAAAAACTCTATTAAGAAATATCTACACTAAGAATATAAATATAAATATACTCATACAATGAACATAATTTGTTAATCTCTAAGCATTAAAAAACCCTACATGGGTTGGATATGCCACTAAAATCAATTAGATAATCAATCACATATTTAAATACACACACACACACACACACACATGTTTCTATCAAATACTGAATATGAATAATTTTTGAACAGATTTAACTCTGGGTGTGTTTTGGGTGAGTTAATTCTAATGTACATGTCCATATAAAAATTTCATTTGAATGAAGTGACTCAAAATGCACCCAGCCTGCCAGCCAGCCAATTGGCCTTTGGGATGTGATTGGGTATTTGTTCATCTCACTCAACTGTGTTTTTGTCTTTAGACTAAATACACCAACCTGCCTCAGGACTTTGTGACCCAAGTTGCTGGAATTGGAACTATTTTTGGCTTCACTTGTGCATATACACAAAGGTCTCCAAGGTTAATTGACCTCATATCATATAATTGATCCAAGGGGATGTAATTGAATACCTCCACACATTTATGCATATGCTTGACTGCATATAAAATTTTTATTTTTGAGAATACTAGTACCTTCCCTTCTTGATTTAAAAATTCCTTCAAAGAACACCCACAAAAATATGTATACTCTTGCTTAGAGAATCACATACAAGAAAACTGATTTACACATATATACACGCATAAAATACCACTAAAAGCATTTACAAAGATATGTAAGATGATTTCAAAGAAAGTTCTATTTATCAAAACAGCAATGAATGTAAGTGAAACCATTAGATATTGCAAAACCCAACTGAACTATATTTTCATCCAGTGCATATATAAACAAATATACTTATAGCAATATCAAAAATGATCAGCCATTTCCTATTAGTCTGTTACAAACAAGTACAGGAACTGAATTACTGGACATCATTTTTACTATGTTGTATATCAAAATATGTGTAAATAAAAGATAATTTGTGATGGAAATATAACTAAATTGTTATTATCTACAAATATAACAAAAAATATAACAGAAACGTAAATCTTCTTCAAAATAATTCTCTTGATATTCAAAATATTTATTCCAGAAAGATTTTCATCGGTAAGAGTACAAGCAGAATTCTTCTTTTGATATGGAGTAAAAACTGTGCAATTGTTTTTCTTTTAATGTCTTCCATATCCAAAAATATTAGAGTTCAGATAAGATTTCAGTTTAGGAAACAAGGAAAAGTTAAAGAGAATTTAGTCTAGTGAGTATAGAGGATGATGTACTTGCACATACCTGTGTTTTGCTAAAAACTGCTGTTCAAAAACTATCAAGACTGCTGATCAAGAGTATTGAGATTTTGCACTGACTCACCTTGACGAGATTCCAAAACATCATCACTTCATTAGATAAGTTTATTGAGTTGGGTACATTGTCTTTAAAATTTTAGTTTCTAAAATTGAAAAGATTTTAAGATTCAGTCACAAACTTTTTTATCAAACCATTCATGTAGTTATATATCTCCTCCACCACAAGCAAGATGAAACACAAGGTCAATTTTTTTGTGTAGTGCTGTTTGTTTGAATTCAGAGCTTTCCTTCTTCTAAACTGGTTGCCTAACCAAGGCTAATGAACCAGTCTGCCCTACTATTTACCCATAGTTGTTGGGGGAAGGACAGATGGATTTATACCTTTTCCAAAGACATTAGCATGAAGTGAAAAGCAAACAGGCTCATACAGGATTTAAACTCACTGATTCCAGTTTCTTTGATGATAACTGTTATGCTAAGTGTGCCTCCATTTATCACACTATATATGGAAATAATGATCCAGATGAGTTACAATAAAAAAGAAAATTAAAGAAAATACTAGTTAAATTTAGTAATAAAGATGACTTACAATGTTTCATCTTAAAATAAAAAATAATCATTGATGGAGTGATAGAATATATAACCACTGCATCAATTGCCAAGGATGAGGAATAAGACCCTCCCAAAAATTGTGTATTGGGTATGGTGCTAAACTATATCTGGTAGTAAGGGTCCAGTTCTGAAGCTCTGAGGAGGGAGGAGTCACTCCTTCATAGCATTACTCAAGTATAGAGTGGTGGTACCTCTTAGGGTTCCATCTATGGGTAAAATGGATATTTTTCAAATAAGGAAATGTTTACTTGTTTAAAAAGTTTGGCATAAAATAACTCAACAAGGGTTGACATGCCAAAATAAAAATAAAGAATGTTATCACAGTTTGTTGGTTGGACAAATTTTAAATGTTACCCATAAAAAACATTTCAGCGATAAAAACAAGCAGTCATATATATATATATAGATATATAGAAAGAAAGAGAAAAAAAGAGAGAGAGAGAGCGAGAGGGAGACAATGAATTATAGTTTCCCTTGGATATTGGTGTCATGTCCATTGAGCACCTCATGATAATATGAGAATCCCAGAATCCATCTCAGTCTATTTTATCTCTGTTCTTTGAAGAGTAGAAATATGGTGTCTTCTGGCCATGGCTGTTGTACTTCACTTTATCAAGTAAGTTTTTCACTTTTTGTACCCCTTTCATATATTGCTTAATTCCATTTTATCTGTTAGGATATGTTGGTATATTCTATTCGAATATTTTCCCTAGCAGCAACAAACTCTATATATATATATATATATATATATATATAAGTGTGTGTGTGTGTGTGTGTGTGTGTGTGTTTATTTTCTTTGAGAGAGTTAACAGATTTTGGGATCACTTTTAGTAACTCAAAAATATTATTAGCTGCTGATTATCTAACAGTAGAATATTATTTTCTCGCT
Organism: Sepioteuthis lessoniana; assembly: GCA_963585895.1. Classification (NCBI taxonomy): domain Eukaryota; kingdom Metazoa; phylum Mollusca; class Cephalopoda; order Myopsida; family Loliginidae; genus Sepioteuthis; species Sepioteuthis lessoniana. The sequence continues at coordinate 92,510,966 of OY757904.1, forward strand.
TGATCATTGATTTTTAGACCTATTTATGCACAATTACCATTTTGATAGCAGTATGTGTTAATGACATTCAAACAGATTCTGAACATTAAGGAATTCCTTTTAGTTTGGTCATTTGTTGGTTATCTAATGCCAAGTCCTGTTTATATATATATATACAGTGTATCACAAAAGTGAGTACACCCCTCACATTTCTGCAGATATTTAAGTATATCTCTTCATACGACAACACTAACCAAATGACACTTTGACACAATGGAAAGTATTCTGTATGCAGCTTATATAACAGAGTTAATTTATTTTCCCCTCAAAATAACTCAAAATATAACCATTAAAAGCTAAACCCCTGCTAACAAAAGTGAGTACACCCCTTAGGGAAAGTTATCAATATTAACATATACCATGTCAACTGTCAATATTTTGTGTGGCCACCATCATTATCCAGAACTGCCTTTACTCTCCTGGGCATGGAGTTTACCAGAGCTTCACAGGTAGCCACTGGAATGCTCTTCCACTCCTCCATGACGACATTGTGGAGCTGGTGGATATTTGAGATTTTACACACCTCCACCTTCCACTTGAGGATCCCCCAAAGATGTTCTATTGGGTTCAAGTCTAGAGACGCTTGGCCAGTCCATCACTTTAGCCTCTTCAGTAAAGCAGTGGCCGTCTTGGAGGTGTGTTTGGAGTCATTGTTATGCTGGAACACTGCCCTGTGACCCAGTTTCTGGAGGTAGGGGATCATGCTCTGCTGCAGTATTTCACAGTACATGTTGGAGTTCATGTTTCCCTCAATGAAATATAACTCTCCAACACCTGCAGCACTCATGCAGCCCAGACCATGACATTCCCACCACCATGCTTGACTGTAGGCATGACACACTTATCTTTGTACTCCTCACCTGGTCGCTGCCACACATGCTTGAAGCCATCGGAACCAAACAAATTAATTTTCATCTCATCAGACCATAGGACATGGTTCCAGTAATCCATGTGCTTTGTTGACATGTCTTCAGCAAACTGTTTGCGAGCTTTCTTGTGTATCGTCTTCAGAAGAGGCTTCCTCCTGGGGGGACAGCCATGCACACCAATTTGATGTAGAGTGCGGCGTATGGTCTGAGCACTAACAGGCTGACCCCCAACCTCTTCAATCTCTGCAGCAATGCTGACAGTACTCCTATGCCAATCTTTCAAAGAAAGCATTTGGATGTGATGCTCAGCATGTGTGCTCAGCTTTTTTGGACAACCTACCCAAGGCTTGTTCTGAGTGGACCCTGATCTTTTAAAACGCCGGATGATCTTAGCCCCTGTGCTGCAGCTCAGTTTCAGGGTGTTGGCAATCTTCTTGTAGTCTTGGCCATCTTCATGTAGTGCAACAATATGTCTTTTAAGATCCTCAGAGAGTTCTTTGCCATGTTGTGCCATGTTGGAACTTTCAGTGACCAGTATGAGAGAGTGTGAGAGCTGCACTACAAATTTGAACACACCTGCTCCCTATGCACACATGGGCCTAGTAACACAAATGAGTCACATGACATTTTGGAGGGAAAATGACAAGCAGTACTCAATTTGGACATTTAGGGGTGTAGTTTCTTCGGGGTGTACTCACTTTTGTTGGCAGGGGTTTAGCTTTTAATGGTTATATTTTGAGTTATTTTGAGGGGAAAATAAATTAACTCTGTTATATAAGTTGCATACAGACTACTTTTCATTGTGTCAAAGTGTCATTTTGTCAGTGTTGTCCCATGAAGAGATATACTTAAATATCTGCAGAAATATGAGGGGTGTACTCACTTTTGTGATACACTGCATATATATATATATATATATATATATATATATATATATATACCAGCTCATTGATCTTGTGGGTAGAGTGTTCACCAATGACCTGAGAGACCAGGGTTCAATTCCAGGTCAAGTCATACCAAAGATTCAAAAAGTGGTACTAGATACCTCCTTGCTTAACACTCGACCTCATAAAGTACATATCAAGGGTAAAGTGGAGGAATCCAGAGAAAGGAGTAGCACCCCCCTCTAAACTTTGGTGTAGTAGCTATTGAAAAGGGAACCTTCAGGTCGCTCTTAACTACAGTTGCCAACTTTATCTACTTTATATATATATATATATATATATATATGTATGTATATATATATATACATACACATATATATATATTCCTCCTCTTATGCTGAGAATGACCATGACTCTGAGGTAAGATGTCCAACTGACATAAATTCAGCCAGGTTTTGAACCATCCCACAGTTAAGAGTTGTGATACAATGAAACTGTTCGTCTGTGGATGATAATATAAATACTCCCCCGCGTCGTGGATTGAGCACTCTAGTTGGGAAATTTGCCAGCTGCCACATATGCTGAAATGCAATTGCTCTTCTCAAGAATTGCGCATTCCAGGTAGCCAATAACGTATATGTAGAAAGATATACAAAAAAATTCCTCCACTTAAGCTGAGAATGACGATGGCTCTTGGATAAGATATCTGACTGACATAAAACTAGCCAGGTTTTGATTCCAGCTTAAAGCATCTCACAAGTCTTGCTCCACTGAAGAGTTGTGGTACAAAATCTTTAAATGAGTTCTCACTCATTGGTTTCCTCACAGTTAAATTGTTTCAAGTATTGCTATCTAACACCAATAATTACATTTTATATTAATAATTTGTTTGCAAAGAGTTAAATCATTGCAAGTATTGATATCTATTATCAATAATTATATCTAATATTGATCATTTGTTTGCTAACAGTTAAATGGCTTCCAGTATTGCTACTTAAATCAACAAATAATTCTATTTAATACTAATCATTTGTTTGCACCCAGTTTAAATGTTTTCAAGTACTGCAATATCAAAGCAATAGACTCTCAACCATCACCTTCTTGCACCTTTGAGATGAAATAGACTTTAGTACTTGTTAGCCACTAGAGCATTTTGAAGAATATGGTCAGGAAAATCATACAGGGTGTAGGGATTGATGTGAACAGCTGATTGAATAGATTGGGTCTCTTTGCCCATCTAGCCAAGTAAGGGCCAAAGTGGAATATTGCAGGTCACGTGACCACTTTGGTTGCCAGGTCACAGATAACTCAGCCACAATGATCCAGTTCTCAAGCATTATTGGTCTCCACCCATGGCCAACAGATGGCCTTGTTGGGGGATGGGGGGGTTCTTACTTTTCCGCAGAGGTGCAGTCAGTGTATTCTGCAGCCCCAATCAACTGGGCGGGAGAAATTTTTACGTCAAGAGGATTAAAAGATAGAATAAAGAACCAATTGATTTGTGAAAAAAATATCCTTACAAATCATTTAACTCATTTCTTTCAAAATAATCCAAGCATACATCAAATATTGACAAAATCCATCACATTTTCATGATAATCAAATATTGATTACCTGCAAATATGTTTTCTTTTCTTTTGAGTTACTAAAAATATCCTAACTAAACTTTATAGTTTTCTTCAAGGTCATTTAGACATTTGTAGGTTTTAGCTCATGGCATCCAGTCAGGAACAAACTTGGTAGAAATGGCTTGGGACATGGCAAACACATTTCTCTATAGCAGTTATTGATGTCAGGAACAAGCCACCTACATGAAGGAAGAAATTAAATGATTTGTGGATATGTTGGATTCATGATGATGATGATGATGATGATATTCATGCTTCTATTTAGGAAATTAGCATTTCATAGTTGTCACCATTGAATTGAGGATTGAGGTTATTAAAAAATCATATTCAACATAAAAGCTGACCCTTCTGCCATTATCATTCAGTTGCAAATTGAATGAAAATTTTTTATTCTCTAAGTTATACCTTTTTAAAAGTATAAAAATTATAAAAATGACATTTTGCTCTGCTGTTTTTGTAGGTTTATGACCACACACACACACACACACACACACACACACACACACACACACACACACACACACACACACACATATATATAATGAGAATCTTACCAGTAGATAGATAGATAGATAGATATTTAATTCAAGATCCTTGTCATAATGTTAATTTTTCTAGTAGAACTTGTCTTGGCAACCTTACAAAATCACAGAGTGATTTTTTGATGTTGTGATGTCTGGCAATATGATGAAACTGTAAATACTAAAAATAAAGGAACTGGTCTTATTCCAAACAATCTTAAATGTCTTAATTTCATTAGGAAAAGAATGAAATATGTCTGGTAACACTTGATAAAGACAACAGCCATAGATATATTGGTTCTGACACATCAAAGGATTATTGTAATTGAGTCACATAGATAATTAGAAAGAAAGAAAGAAAGAAAGAAAGAAAGAAAGTGAATGATAGAAAATAAACAAAATACTTATTAAAAATCAATTAACTGAAATAATGATTTAAAAAAATGAAAGCAAGCAAATAAAAAATATGTGATAATAATATCAAATATATAATATATTAGATATAAATATATATCAAATATGTAATATATCAGACTCATCTGAAAAGGAATGCAAGAATTGATTTTGTTTGGTTGGTTTCTTTGTTTAATGGCATATCAACCTTCATGAGTTATTTAATACCAAAGTCATCTGTTTAGAATAGCAGTTGTGGTACTATTTAACCCATAACTGGGGGAATACAAGAAGAACATTCTAAAGAAAACTGTAAAAAATTAATTTCATAAAATTTCTTTCTAAGTGTAATGTTATTCTTATTACCATAAATTGTTCTTGAACGGCTTCTCTGTACTTGAAGCTAATTAGAAGCTGATGAGCTTGATAAAAAGTATAATGTTAAAATAGTAACATTCAACAAAAGAATATAATTTTTTCTGTATTCTTATTAGCAAATTATTTTTTTATATCAAAGGGAACCTGAGGAAAACATCAGTTATTATCGTCAAGAACTTTTTATATAGAGATGTGAATATATTATAGATTTGTACCAGTATGGGGGATTCAAATTCTAATTCTCAGCAACTTAGGAATTTACAATTCTTCTACAAAGTATAGAACAACGAGACTCATCAAGTTTGTAGATTCAATGCAGATCTTTTTTTTACCAAATTTCATTTGAATAGGTTTTGTAATAACCAAGTATAAAGTAAAATGAAAAGGAAAAAAAAAAAGAAAACGCAGAATATCCATGTTACTGGAAAAATTTGACATAAAAAGTTGATTACTATTTATTCCTGTTGGCATACTGTTGATATAAAGGACTTGAGAAATATAATCTTTGACTCTTGAACTCAACTTGACATGAGTGTAACCATTCTGAGTATTTAAAAGTGAAACATGGATCTTCAGACCAATCTTTCGTTGCTGATCGATAAATTAATTTTACGCTTGCCTTTACAGCATTCTTGTATATTAATTCTTTTTCATCTGTAATATATTTTATAATAAAATGTATTTTTCTATTATAACCATATATATATGCCTTTAACTAGTTTAACATTTTTTTTTGCCAAAATAGAAATGAACAAAAAATGAAACATTAATTTTCTTCAAAATAAACACCTTCCACTAAATGTACTTATTCCAGTGAACTTTTCATTGGTTGAATCACCTCTGAAAGTCCTTTTGTGATATAGCATGAAGCTGTGCTTTTCAATTTATGTAAAAGCTATCTGCATGCTAAAAACTTATCCTTAAGATGAATCTTTAATTTAGAAAACAAGAAAAACCACATGGAGCTAGGTCAAGTACACAATTTTATGTTTTAACACAAATTATTTTATCAAAAAGGTAACTAAGCTGACTTCATAATTAAAAAAATTGCACTGACAAATCCAATGAAACATTAATTTTCTTCAAAATAATCTCCTTGTATTCATGATGTTTAGATGTCAGTACTTTTTTATATAAGTTGCTTAGCTGTCCATGCATCTACATTAAAATTTTAAATTCTTAAATCTAAAAATTAAAAGCTTCAATCTTGCTACCTTTTGATCACACATTAAATAATGCGGATATTATTTTATAAAAATAGGATTTTATAATTAGATATTATCTATAAAAAATTAATATTACCTCTGTCTCATAATAGTAATCAGATATGATAACTGTTTAGGAGTAAGGTAATTGTATTTTTACTAGCTGATGAGCTTTACCTCCCCAAGCCACAAAAATAAAATTTAAAAAAAAAGCCTTCCATGAATTAAATATCAAAGGTTCTGGTTGCACACCTCTTCTGGGTTGGAATGAGTTACAGTAGGAAGTAATTCTAAAAATGTCCTTGTAATACGTTTTATTGGTCTGAAAAATATATCAAGAAATAAATTTATACATTTTCATTCAGCCAATCAGAAAATAACTCCTAAAATTATTCAGGTGTCTGTTTATGCCAATTAATAACAATGTCATGACATGGTAAAATATATACATCTTCTTTAAGTGAAATGCTGATGGATAATAATGTTATAAACGAATTTTTACTATTAAAAAAACTTTAAAAATACTATGGAATGAATCTTTAAATCTAAAAATTTAAATGAGGATATGTGCACAGCTAAGCAACTTATATCATACAATGGTGTTGTAGAGGTATTTCGACTTTATCCAGACGAGTCTATGGCAATTTTTAATACTTTTTATCTGTAGTTTTTAGCAAAACCTGGTACCAGACTTTATAGGACTTTACACTCCTATAAATTATTTTGGGCGGTATGCCACTTGTTCCTGCAAAGATGGCGGACGCTCACATATTCAGTCTCGGGAAACCATTGGCCAGGAGGACCACGTGACATGCTTAAAACTACGTCGGCGCGTAAATTCAAGTCCTGCGTTTTTGAGCCACCTACAAGACGCGTATTTTCTATAAATACGTCGTCTTCAAACACCCTTGTTCTCTTTTACCAAATTTCTTTGCAGCGGCAACATGCTCTTTTACCAAATTTCTTCGCAGCAGCAACACACTCCCTTCAGCGGGAATCAACAGGAGAGAAAAGCAACGCCATGGATGGGACTCGCAGACATTCATATACAATGACTATGAGACGCTTTCCAGTCTCAGTGAAACTGCCCGTTTCTAACCATAAAAAAGGACATTTTAACATGTTGTGACGGGGAAATTGATTAAAATCCCTAAACGGGACTTTATTTTCGCACGTGTGAAGACGAGGCAGGTTGGCACTTGATCCCCTACAGAAATAAGTCCTGTTCAGAGTTCTTTTCTCAGGCAGATAAGAACTGGCATATTACGTGAGGGAATAATTTAGGGCCAGACTGGCCACCGCTGGCAAAGGGGTCCAAAATTTCACACTATCACACACCCACCAGGCCGCTGAACTTCTTTCCCTTAGATAATAGAAGAATACGGGCCTATAGGTCTTAGTTGTAATAATATTAATGTTGCTGTAGTGGTAGTCGGTAACTCCGGTTTTCCGTGTGATACTTTAGGAATTAATAGGACAGTTCTAAGCAAGATAATGTAAGGCGAATAGAAGCTGAAAGGAAAGCATGGAATAATAACATAGACCACATGGTAAAATGAAAATACATAGGTTCTTTACTACGGTTATATATATATATACGTTCAAAATGTCAAAGATATATAATAGGATAGTCCATGAATATAAATGTCTTTTCCTGGCTTTTATCCTTTTCCAAATTGAGAGAGAGTGGTAAACAAAATTTGGGTGTAAAGGAAAAATGTCCCAAAGTTACTTATCTTATTTTTTTGACGGGGTTCCACTGGAGAATTTCTCTTCTTTCACGGGCTAATAGACTTTGTACTGTTTTTAATGCTGGCTTGAGAGACTCAGGTCTCTCATGTCTCAGTCTTTTGTCTTTAGCCCGGAGTGAAATGGCTATCGTCCGTCTGCCACGGGACTTGCTCAAAAACTACCTTTTTTGTATTTACTTCCGTTGAGGGGAAGGGAACCCCACTTCCGTTTGGGGTCCCCCCGCCAATCATTTGGCTTCATTTTCTCCTTCCCCTTCCGATGTCCGGCGACCCAAGGTCACTTAAGTGCGAACATCTGTGTGACCCACATTCATTTCTAACGGTCACTTTTTGACTGCTAGATAATTTTAGTTCAACGGGGGGGGAGAGTATCATTCCCACCTCCTCGTCTCCGTGAGCCATCACGTGACAATGTAATTCTTTTGTAGCTTAGTTGTGTTAGACACACACGCACACTCACACTCACACATATACACACACTATTATTTTGTTAGTAGAGTTAGTAATTTCTTTTATGTATCAATGTAAGTTTTATTGTGGTAAAATATAAATTTGTTTTTGTTCGTCGCCTTGTTTAAATGTTCATTTTGTCCGCGCCGTTTTACAACCTTTATTTGTTTTATATCTTTTACTCATTTGTTGCATATCTTCCTTCATTTACTACTTTTTCCATGTGCCTATATTATGCTTATAATATGCCTATATACTACCTTTAATTCTAAACTAAAACATTAAACTTGTGGGGAAGCATAAATATTAAACCCTTATTTTAAATATCAAAATTAACATCAAAATAGTCGGGGACCCTAAATACATTCACTCACTTCCCCTACAACTTTAACTCCATGAGACTTTTTCTTGTTTCCTAAATTGAAAATTCCTCTCAATGGTCAGATTTATTGATGTGGATGATATAAAAAGAAATATAATAGCAAAGAAGTATGAAACTGAAGTCTGCTTTTCAATGAGAAGAGCTAGTTCTTGTTCTATTTCTCGATCTGAAAGTAGATTCTGTTGCTCTTCTACCCTCTCTTGTGGTGGTGGGGTCCATGATGTTTTTTCCGGTATGTTATGCTTGGGTATTTTTAGCAAATCCCAATGATTCCGTTGTAGTAGTGCACCAGAGCGTGTCAACACGTGGTGCTACTTCAGCTCTTACAGTGCCAGTCTCGTTCCACCTTTTTTTTTTTTTAGGGTCTCGTATTCTAACTGAATTTCCCAGTTTTAACAGTTCCAGTTCTCTTGGACATGTTATATACAGAAATCCCTTCTGATTTGCTTATATATTTCAAATTCAAAAGCAAAATCAATAGATAAACAAACAAATAAAACACTACCAAAAAAAAAAAAAAAAAAGCCGGATGTTGTTTAGACGATGTTCGAAACCAAAATGAATAAAACACGTCGCTGCCCAAGTAGGCTCCGCGCATCCATCCGGTTGAAATGTAACTTTATATTTACAATTCAAAAGATCCCTTTTTTCACCCAGTCAACAACTTTCATCTCCAAAGTTTTTGGGGGCGATTCGATCCAAACGCGACTTTAAAATGGCCAACGAAAGTTCAAAAAAAGAAATCGGCTCCGAGACCTCGAGAGAGAAGATCGTCACGCGTCACATTCGGACAAGAACAAAGAACCAGACGCCCTACCAACTAAACGCATTCCAACACAACCACAGACGGCTTAGAGCTTACCGACCTTCGTCATACACCGTACCACAATACTAACCTAGCCGCTCGAGAAGGACTTACACCCACTCTATTCCTGACCCGTTATCTGGTAGAAGAAGGCCCGTGTCTCTCCCGGTATACAAAATTTTATTTATTTAAAATAAACGGAATTAAATTTATTCCTCTTGTCAGTTATCTCTGGCAACTACTCGCTTATTTATAACATACACTATCTGTCTTAGTTGTGTTTTTGTTTCGGCATCAGTTGATTGCTTTCATTGAGGCCTACACTTCTCTTGCTTTATTAGGCTAGCACTGGGAGAGAGTTTTAATTTTCTCCCCATTAGCATTCTGAAGGTGATTTTCATGTTCACCCGTTGTAGTGTGATGGATTAATAATCCTAACTATAGGTCTTTATATTTTTTCGGTATATTTTTTATTGTTTTCTTGAAGGTGATGTTTCATGTTCAACTGTTGTAGTGCGATAGATTAATAATCCAAACAATGGGTCTGTGGGGGTTGTATGTTATTTGGTTATTTCAGTAGATGAGCATCCGTAATTTACGGGTATTGCTCTCTAAATTATTTCCACCACAAATACAACACAAAACTTTACAATCGCGTGAAAGAAATGGAATAGAACACAACAAACATTAAACAACAAACAATTTAATATGCATATAACAGAATATGAAAACAAATAAAATACATGATATGTAAATGGCCTTTTGGAAAATAAAGTTTGGCAAGAAGAAAATAAATTTGTTTAAAGATGTTTGTATGTTAACAGAGTCCGTAAATAAGTCGTTCTTACTTACATTAAGTTCATAGCGGGTTTTATGATTGTGGCGACAGCGTGTCGCGTTGATGAAAGAAGTTTGTCGGGTTTTTCTTTTGAATGTGATTCACGGCCATCTGGAGCTAGGTCACGAACTTTAGTTGATGAAGGAAAGGAATTCGCCAGACTGAGTATCGGCAACTGCTTTACTGGCTTAGTGGCTTGTGGTGTTGTCTTAGTCTTCATTAATGGCTCCCTAACTGTGTTATTTATATCCTACAGGTGGATCAAAGAATCGTCCTAAAATTTTGGCGCGTAGACATTTATTGACTAATCAGATTTGTATTTTACTATTTTATTTTCGAGCCTAAATATTTTCTGTTAGTTCACTTCCGATCCTATTTTTCTAGAATGTTCTATTCTATGTTTTTAGCTGATTGGTTGAAAAATATAAAAATGTAACTTAAATGCTAATGCAGTTTTGATCCTAAATTTCTAGAATGTTCTTAGGTATGTTTTTATTGCTTATTTCAAGACTAGAAAAAATGTGTATCCCATAGGTCTTTATATTTTCTCAATATATTTTTTATTGTTTTTATGTTTTTTTTTCAACGAGTCCATTTGAGGATGTCGTCTTTTTGAAATCTCATGCAGCTGCGAATTGCATGTATTCTGCACAGGAAAAACATGGGCCATTGTCTTAGAATACTTCCTCAGCAACTCTAAATCGGCTGAAGCTATGTTGCATCACTTTGATCTCAGCTTCCGTTATTTGTGCTGGTATTTGGTAGAGATCCGGATAGTTTGAGTGGCTATCTACAATTATTAAGTAATCTTTATTATCATGTCTGCACAGATCTACAGCAACTTTTTCCATATTCGTTTTGGTATTTGATGGCTAATAAGGGGTTATTTTGCTTGTGCACCTCTGTAAGTAATGCACAAGTCACCCCCCTCAATATCTTTGTTTATTTTTAGCCAAAAAACGGATTCCATGGCCCGGTGTTTACATTGTCTTTGATGACCTGTGTGTATCTTTTCAAGGATATTGGTTCGTAACTACGCTGGAATTACGATGCGTTCCCCTTTTAATACTATATTGTGGAACAGCGTCATATCGGTTCCGTGGTTAAAATAAGTTGGGATTAAGTTTTGTAATATTCTATTGTATCTGGCTAATGTGTATCATGTTATTTTTAGTGTTTGCATTGTCGGATCTGATATAGTCTTTTGTTTTGTTTCCTTCATTTTTTCGTCCATGATTGGTGCATATTTTATAACGGCTGCTACCTGTGTTTCAATGTCAAACTCTGTGTTGTCTGCATTCACTGTTTTTTTCTGTCAGTGTTGCATGTGACAATGCACCTGCTACATGCATGGCATTTCCAGGTATGTAGCTGACATGCAAGTCATATTTTTGCACTTTAAATCTTATCCTTTGTAACTGTGCAGGACAATTGTGCAGTACTTTTTAAATATGGCTACACGTGGTTAGTGGCCAGTTTTAAGTTGCACTGGTCTTCCATATATATATTGTTACGTGGGGTTGAAAATAGGAGAAATATATTTTTTTATGTACATTACAAATGTGTTTTATTTATCCTTATTATTCCGAGACGAAGAATAAAGTTGGGAAGGAGAGGCGCCAAGCATACCCTTTCTAATCACGCATGATTTGCTCAGTAGTTCACGAGGCTAAAGGAGGAAGAGAAAAGAAAAAAAAAAGACGATGGCAAGAAATGGAATTGCAAGTCAACCCCTTTCCACTATTTATCCATCTCAGCTAGCCTTGAACTCTTAGAGTGAACTTTGGGTGACCTTACCAGCCACGTGTCCAGCTCAGTAGAGAGACCCCTTTTTGGCACTGGAAAAGTGACAATAGTAGTAGCGGTCCTGACTTTGAGTTGTTAATGTTATAATAAATTTTGTTGTTAAATCTTCAAATTGTGTTATGTTGGTTTTGTGAGTACTTGTCGCTTATTCCGCTGTGATTTACCGAGAGTCTTCGAGTGGAGAAATTCCCTTCCCATAGTTCACCCTTTTTTTTATCGAACCTTGGAACATTCTCGCAATTTTATATATTTTTTAAAATTCTCGTTACGTGCCTGTTTTCGCAGTCCCAGTGAAAGCCGGTTTGTAACAATATATATAATGATGAAAGCATTCACAAGTAAACTGTATCGCAAGGGTTTCTCTTTCAATCGGAGCATATTTTCCTTGAGTAACCGTTATTGCACGGGATACATATGCAACAGGTAACCACTGGTCTCCGTGCTGCTGTTTCAATATGGCACCCAATCCTTTTTTACTTGTATCACATGAGATTTTCATTGGTAGTTGCGGATTGTAGAATTGTATTAGAGGTTGAGATGATAACATCTTTTTTAGTTCGTTAAACTCTTTCTCGTGTTCTGTCCACAATATGCAGACTACGTTAGATTTTAGTTAACTTTTCATGTGAAATGTTTGTTGAGAGAGATTTTCTGTGTATCTAGAAAGGTATTTAACAATACTTAAAATCTTGCTACGTCTGCTTGTTCCTTTGGTGTTGTGAATTCAACTATCGGGTTCACCCTGGCTGGGTTTGGTTTCAAACCATTTACTGCGAGTCGGTTGCCCTGGAATGTTAGCTCTGTCACAGCAATTTGACATTTTTCTTTGTTGAAAGTTATGTTGCTTGCCTTGCAGAAATCAAGTACTTTCTTTACGGTAGGTAAATTTGATTTTGAGTCTGTTCCCAAATCACTATGATGTCCATGGAGGTTTCTACATTGTGCATATTTTCGAAAATGTGACATACCATTCTATGGTATATTTCGGGGGCTGACGATATCCCAAACAGTAATCTTCGGTAGTTATATCTACCATCCGATGTTATGAGGGTGCATAAATTGGAGCTTTCTTCGTCCAATTGAAGCTGGTAGCATCATCCTTTTGAACAGTCTAGCTTGGAAAAAAAATTGCTTCTGAAATTTTCGCCATTACCTCTCCATGTTTTGGTAGTTTGAAGTGTTCATGGAGGATTGCTTTATTAAAGTTTCATGGGTTTATGCAATTCCCATTTGGTTTGTGTACAATATGCATGGCGCTCGCCTATTCTGCCGGCTGAGTTATTTTTTTTATAACTCCGGAATTTTTCTGCTTGCTTCAGTAATGAGTACTGCTTTATGTGCTAGTTTTATGTGTACTAATCCCGATAGATATGTGAGGATTTAGGAATAAATAATAACACTCCCAACAGGATGTTGACTCGTCGGCTGTCACATATTATTGTATAAACGTGTCGCTATGCATCGGTTCCATGCACCCATCCGCTCAGAAGTCAAAAAGAAAAAAAAAAAAAAATGAATGTCGCCAATGGGAAGCTGTCGCGCCAAAAAAATAAGAGGGATGGTCGAGCGACGATTTTTGGAGCCGGCGGGGAGAGATATAAACTCGAGGTTTTGTGAACCAGGGAGAGAATAAAAAGAGATTTTTTTTATCTCTTTTTAGGAAGCAACACAGATACAGTAATCAAGCGAGAAGCAACACAGATACAGTAATCAAGCAACACAGATACAGTAATCAAGCGAGAAGTTAAATTTGCACTCGAGCTAAGATCTGAAAACTACTTTTCTGCCAGTGACTACTACCTGACCATAGAAAAAGAAGAAAAGGAATAAGTACACTTTATAAACATTTTCCTCCCTTCTTTTTTTTAAACATCTAACTTTCCACTATTTTGAAACGTTACTACACATAAAAGCGAACTTTTGAACACGCAAATTCAAGTTAACGTTTTATTGTTTATAAAGGTTGTTTAAAACTTTAAATGTTCCTTGTTTGTCTTGTTTTAAATGAAGTTTATATTGCAAAAAAAACAAAAACAAAAAAAAAACAAGGAGGCCATAGATATCCTATTCTCGTAGACAACTTATAAACAATTGTGTCGAGCAAAAAAATTAGACTGACCTAGACGTGGCAAATTAACTGCAACTTTGGCGCTTTTAGAGTGAAGTGGGCCTTAACAATATGGCACCAAGAGCTGTCCCCACCATTTTCTTCGATAGCAGCTGCGCGCACGGATGCCGGCCAGTGAAGCAGTAAAAAAGATAGCTTGCAAAAAGGTGTTTGTCACTTGTTCCTTTAACTGTTTAAAAGTAACAAAATTGGCAAGGAGCTATCCGAGAAATTCAACTAAAAGTCTACGAAACAAAAAATCCACTAAAATTCAACTGAACAATAAAACTTAAGAAGTCGACTAAAAGTCAATTTAACAGAAAACTCGACCAAAATTAAATGAAACCTGAAAAATCAACCAACATTTAACGAAACCAAAAAAAAAAAAAAAAAAAAAAAAAAAAAAACGACTAAAATTCAAATAACTTTGTTTACTGAACACTTGTTCTTAAAAAGTTCCCGCAAATCATAACAAATTTGCAACACTTTATTCTTTCTATCTTTTCTTCTCGTTTGTTTCTCTTATTTGAAATTGTTTTCTAAAACTTTGTCGTCTGTATTATGTTTTTGAATCAGTATCCGAACTAGAAAACTGCGGAACACACTGTTTGAAATTATCCACTAAAGCTCCCTAAGAATATTTTCAATATATTGAAAATTTGATTGGTGACCCATACATTGCGGAATTTTTATTGTTATTTTCCTTAAACCCACTATAATTAGATCGTATGTTCGTTTTTTGTCCAAATTTTGGATAGTGTTTCTCCGCCTAATTAAGTTCAGTTTATCATACGTGTATTTTCCTAGTATAAGTTGGACGTTTCTTGGCGTTATGATAAAACAGGGTTCGTGTAAAGAACCTATTTTTTACGGTAACGTTTTTCTTTCCCATAATAAGTATTCTATCACCAGTGTACGATGTCAGCAGTATTTTTGTCGGCTTTATCTCCGGTTTTCTTTTCATCTTTTTGTAATGTGACGTCGGTAGAACTTGTCACATGTGCTCCCCCCACTTTGTCGACAATAAAGTGATTGTGGCTGTCATCTTCATAGTCTTAATAGCTTCTCCGTGCCGATTGTGATTCGTTGATATATTGGACTTTTTTCTTTCCTCGGCACATCTTTTTAAAATAGCCAACGTTTGGGTAATTTCTGCATGTCCGTCCCTTAGTAGGGATTGCTCTATCTACGTGGCAATAGCATTGTTGTTTTTTTTATCTCATCGCACATGCTTCTTTTTCTCTCAGTCATTTATGTGGTCATTTTTATAAAGATTCTTTTTCTGCGGGTATCATCACCATAGACTTTATATTATGTATGGTTAAGTCCTCTATGTTTTGTGTACGGATTTCCTGAAATTTCATCATTTTTACAGAGTCTTATCACAGTATTCAAGTCTGGGTTAGCAAGGTCTCTCAATTTTGACTTGCTTCTTTTACCCTATACACCCGATATTATTCAGTAGCGTATCATTGTTATATGACCGAAAGAGATCTCTTTCTGATTTATCGTACACATAAAATAATGATTGCAACTAGCGCCCACGAGTGCATTCATCGGATGTTATCGGTGCTGAGACTTTCTTCAAAGTGGAAAAAAGGGGGTTCTGCGCATAGGATTAGCGCATGGCCAAATGTCGATGAAATTTTTCAAAAAATACAAATAAGTAAAAGTAATTTTTCGGCTAATCCGTGACCTTCGCGGTAAAAAATAAAGAAAACCTAATTTGATCCGCTCAGAAGAGAAAAACGATATAAAAGACAAATTTCTCGACAGCGGGGCTGATCAAAAGAAGGCAGACGACACCAACCGACTCGAAACTCCAGCTCCGAGAAAGAGAGAGAGAGTGTAGAAATTTTCGTAAGGAACTGGTGATCCTGTTTCACCGATCAGCAGCAGCAATGGGGTCACGTGGCGTACATTATAAAAAAGAGCCCCACAGGAGATTCTCTCTCTTTTGTTTGCACTCTCACAATTGTTAGCATCAGGTACTTTTCGTAGCAGCCCCTTGATAGTATACGTATTTGGTACCTTCCACCACCGGGACCCAAGAGCGACGAACGCACGTGCAGAGTTAAAAGGAACAGGACACACACAGTTAAGTTCCAGCAGGCATTTCATCTGCAAACCAACTACTTTACTCACTTTACCAACTACTCAACCTACTTCACCCACTTTATCTACACAATCTTATCAAACCCACTTAATCTACCTTTACCTTCAACCTTACAACATTCACAACAAACCTAACCATATTTTACATCTTGAACTCTTCCTTAAACTCTCTTTTGTGAACTCTTACAATTCGTTGTTTATTCCATTTGGTGTAATATCCTCTTTATTGTTGTTGTTGTTGTATATAAATTTTGTTGTTCGTTCAAGTCGTTCGTCTTCCTTTCTTCAAAAGCTGTCACCAATTCCCTACTGCTGTTGAGTACAGTTTATTCTTTTACAAAACGTAGGAATAAAACGGGCTTTTCGGGGTATATAAAATTCCCCAAAAGAGAGAGGCGAAACTCGAAACCACTCATCATCCACATTAACTTTCTCTTCTCCGCTTTGAAGGAAGCGACTAAGCCGCAAATCACCAAATACCCCTCTCCTCTTGGCACTCGTAACATCCGATTGACCGCATGCGTGTAAGTTTGGCAATCATACTGCAATTAAGCATAGGACATTTTCCTACCTTTTAATTCCATATCAACACGTTTATACAAACCCTGTTATTTTGAACTTTTACTTATTTGTTTTCGATACAATTGTTAAAATTTTTACGTGCCTTCGTGTTCTTTGTTTTTACAACTGTGTTTGTGTTCGTTCCTTGTAATCATACGTTAATATAACACTGTGATCCGCTGCCACTTTTCTCTGGTTTAGACAGCAGGAACATCCAGTTTAGAAATCCCTAACTGATGAGTCTGTCAAAGGACAATATGCAACCATACGCTGATGTAACACCATGCTGTCCTTTAGTTGTCCAAAGCCACATTTTTCAGCTTTGTGGGGAGATTTCCGTTAAGAAAGACAAAAATGTTTCTCCTTCTTTCTGGTTTCTGTTGTTGAAAACATATCGTTCGTGAGTTAAGTCTTTTTTATCCTCAATAAACTTTGAGAACTTGCGAATCAAAGTATGTTTGTTGTTACCTTTTTCCGCGCCAGCATACCTCAATGCGCCTGCATATCTCAATGCATTGTATACCTCAATTACATTTTCACCGACTATCTGTAAGAATAGTGAGCATTTAATGCTATCGGGCTTCTGTTGCCACGAAGTATGATTCAAATTTCTGGAACCAGATTTAAAAATTTTCTTCGACACTGCCTTTCCACTGTGTTGGCGGTTGTAAAAGGTCAATGCTGATTCTCCACTTCCGACACCATGTAATATATTGGGACCTGGCCGTAATCGGTAATTACAACAAAGCACGTGTTCTTAACTACGTGCTTTTATTAACACTTTTTTAAAAAATGGCCGCAGTAAATTATGAAAAAGTGCCTGATGTCTCGTTTTTATTTATTATTTAGTGAAGAGTCCCAATTGGGGGAGAAAACTTCTTATAACTAATTATTACAGTATATGCACAAATCAGAATACGTCATAAAGGATGAGATACATAAAATTCTCTGGGATCCTTAAATTTAAATGGATCACCTAATCCTGGCCAAGCGACCAGGCCTAATGATAATTAACAAAAAAAAAAAAAAAAAAGAAAAGGTTTTGCTGTCCCAGCAGATCACAGAATGAAAATATAAGAAAGCAAAGAAAAAGACAAGTACTTGGATTTTGCCAGAGAACAAAGAAAACAGTGGAACATGAAGATGATGATTATACCAATTGTAACTGGTGTATTTGGAAATTTTATGAAACAAAGTTTCTTAGCAAATCAACGAAATAGATTTAGATGTATGTATTTACCTAACCCCTCTGCTAGGAGCAGAGTGTGTCACAATATCAATTTTTAAGCAGAATACTGTTGGTTTGAATTCAGAGTTTTCATTCTCCTTGATTGGTTGCCATACCAAAGCTAAAGAGTCCAGTCTGCACTAATATTTGCCCATTGATGGGGAGGGGGAGAATAGTTGTATTCATATTTTTTACAAAGGTACTAACACTATATGAACTACAAACAACATTGTCCAGTAAATGATGGCATCATTTTTGACAAGTATTATAATTATAGATATACATATATATGTACATATACAAGTTATTTTGTATTTTATATTTATTTGTCTAAATTCTTGTGATGGAGGCTTATTATTATTATTTCAAAAGGTCTTGTTAGATTCATCCAGGAAGTTGGGAGTTCAATCAAGGGGTCCATGTTCAGCAGAAAGAAAACCAATAATACAAGGGCAAAATAACGAAGAAGGTGAATCAACTGAATCAAAATATCCAAAAGTATGGCCTGCAAAATTAGAACAGTCGGCCCTTATGAATTGAATAAACAGTTCAACTAAAATTCCCTGAAAATTACAGACAACTACAAATGACACCTGAAGAAAGCCAGAGGATACAGTAGCTGAAACATTATGAACATAGCAAACAAAATGAAGACCATAGTCCAATTGTATAAAGATATACTTCTTTCAAGAATCTAAAAAGAATGTTATTGTAATCAGTTAAAATCAAATTTCTACCAAATAATAAAAAAAAGTGCTTTAATAATTGATTGATGGATTGATTGATTTTAATGGCATGTCAACCCGTCTGGGGTTATTTTACGCTAACAGATTAGGGATTTGTGTTCATATTTAAATTTCTTTTGGTTTGGTTGGGTTTTATGGCATATCAGCCTTTTTATACATATCAAATATATGATTGCTCAACACATTTTGTAGTTAACATTTTTAAACGACTCTGAGCTCATTTTTTTGCACACAGTTGAACGGTTTCAGGAAATTTAAAACAATTTGGCTTAGCATAGGTAGAGTTTTTTGTTTACACACAGTTAAATATAAAAACAGTTCTATTTCAAACAATTCAATTCAGCATAAGTTCACAGTTTAAATATTAAACAGATAGGACGCTTTCAGGTGCTACCACTCCAGTTCAGAGTGAACCGAGGAGCAATGGCAATGAAGGGGTACTCCGCATTCCCCAAAGCTCCAGCATTACTGGAACCTCACCATCAGACTGTTTAGTGTCATATCTAGGACACTCATTGGGGGAGTCTTACCCCTCTACAGCGATGCAGTCAGTGTATTCTGCAACCCCAGCTGACTGGGGCATTTAATTTTTTGTGTAGTTGCTTCTTTAGAGGTTTTATTTTACACATTGTTTTATCAAATAGGAATAAGATTTTAAAATTATTTTGTAATTTGCTTGAAGCATTACAAAGATTATTTTATTTTATAGAATTGAATTAATTTAGAGGGCTATTGCAAGTGCGAATAAAAATTATTTGAGTCTAATTAATTTCCTAGTAAAACTTCATCGTCAGAGACTTTTTTTATGAATGAATACTTTATTTCCATTTTATAGAAAATGGTAGGCACGAGGCCCAATGGTTTTGGGATAAGATTTTAAAATTATTTTGTAATTTGCTTGAAGCTTTACAAAGATTATTTTATTTTATAGAATTGAATTAATTTAGAGGGCTATTGCAAGTGCGAATAAAAATTATTTGAGTCTAATTAATTTCCTAGTAAAACTTCATCGTCAGAGACTTTTTTTATGAATGAATACTTTATTTCCATTTTATAGAAAATGGTAGGCACGAGGCCCAATGGTTTTGAGGGGGAAAGTAAGAGGTAGTCATGCCATAACTGTATTGTGTAAGGGGCTCTAGCTAGCCACATTCGCTGACCCATTGAACAGTACAATATATAATCAACCATTCTTCACTAAGCGTGCTGCAGCCACCAAAATACCACACTTGTTCTGTGAAAATACCTACTTAAAACCCCGAATGGAATGTATGATTTTATTTACAATAAATTATTTTATATAAAAAAAATGTGGAGTGCGATGGAGATGGGAGAAAAACCGCGAAAATTCCCTGTTTAGTTGCCCTTCTGTCTCTGATATGGAGGCCAACTGTTTTTCGGTGTCCAAAAACACCAAAAAAAAAAAAAAAAAAAAAGCCGGACATACGCTAAATGGGAGAGGGGTCTAATCTACTGGGACAAAAAGAAAAAGACAGGGTTGGGCGCGGTGAGGATAGGTAGCATGAATTTATACAAATGATATTCCAAGATCTTCAGAAAAAGCGGGTTGGAGTAAGGGTTTGGGTATAAAAACAATAGGGATGAGGAAGATCTTGGAGGCTAACAACTAGATGACTCACAACTTATTGCTAATTAGGGTTGAAGGCCAAAAAACCTACCTACCCGAGATGGGGTCGAAGGACCCGGACTGTAGACGTCATGCACAGGAAGAGGAGGGAAGGATGACTCCAACATTGCCTCCTTTCGCACGACCAGGCTCGCTGCATTGACCCACCTTTTGTTGAATGTTATGTGGTCCAAACGTTTTCTATCGCATCTGATCTTGTCCCTAAGCTGATGCCTAAAAAACAATATGAAATCACAATAAGAAAGTTTGCATCGTCACACAATTCCTTCTTTCGCGTCGTCCAAATCCCCATTCTGGTTACAGCTAGGATCGTGAGAAACACCACACGCTTCTCACCCTGAAACGGAGGCAAAACGTTGTCCACGACGTAACCAACGTCGAGCAGCACGAGCTATTTGGGTTCAATGCGAGCCATCCACTCTCCGACGTGATCCCACTCGCTGTAGTAGAAGGCGTGCTCAGCCGTTTCTTCCAAGCCACTGCAGCAGCGAGCGCAATCAGGCATGTCTACCAGGCCTGCTCTGAAGTTCAAGCTGAGAAGGGGCAATGCGTTCCGTGCAAGCCACTAAGTGAGCGAGAACTCGGAATTGTTCAAAAAGTCCGAACTTGGCGCCCAATTCCAATGGAAGCGGACCTCCTTCGCCGTACAGCCGTGCCGCTCACTGAGAGCCCACCACTAGTTTCCGATAAAGTTCTTTTCGGGACTGTGAAATGTCATTGGACCCAGGAAGGTTACGAAGAGCCTTACGGCATTCACGGACAAACGGTTTTTCGCCCATCTACCTACGTCTACTTTCGGCCTTGGATCTGACTGGAGGCGAGGAAAAGTCCTGCTTGCCTTTCGTCTCTACACCGCGTCCCCGACAAGGATCAACCCAAGTATGCGAGTCTTTCAGCAAGCCAGTGGCTCTCCAGATCGGGCATACCCAAACCCCCATTGCTTGTACGTTGAATGCAGATCTGTCTATGGACCATCGGCCCTCGACCTCACCAGATCCCTCTGGGGAGGGATTGTTGTAGCGCCAGCCGACGATCCCAGAGCAGAGGAAGTACAGACAATTAGTAGAGGATCAAAGGGAAGATATACACAGAGCGCACCTCCGCCCGGCCTTTTAAGGACAACCTCCTTGGAAGCCACTAGGGCATTCACCTTAGCCTGTACCTCCAACCAATTTCGCTCTAGTTGGAGGTCAGGCCCGAGCCACACCACGAGGATGCGGACAGGTCCGTCACTCCAACGGAGGGACCCTGGTAGGGTATCGCTACCCGCCAGGCACCGCTTTTGTCAAAATTGACCTTGGCTCCTGCTATTTGTTCGTATCCAGCAACCGCCTTTTCACAGCCTCTATGTCCAGGAGGCGGGACACAAAGACAGTGATGTCATCGGCAAACACGGAAACCCTTACTGTAAGAGGGCCAGCAAAAGGGACACCATGAAGGGCAAGATTTGCCCCCTCATCCCTAAGCCTTCGGAGCAGGGGCTTCAAAGCGAAGACATAGAGAAGAGGAGAGAGGGGAATCCCTGCCGGACCGACCGCTCAATCACGAACGCCCCTGAACGTCTTCCGTTTACCTGCACTACTGCTTGAGGGTTGTGGTACATCATGTTAATCCATCAGCGGAACTCCGGTTTGAATCCGGCAGTCTTAAAAACAGATGCCAAAAACCGATGGTCAACCCCATGGAAGGCCTTGGACTGATCTAGATTGATCAGCGCGGTTTTGGTGCCGTCTTTTAACCCCTCTAGGATCTCGCAATTCAAGTGCAGGTTGTCTTGGATCAATCTTCCCTTCATAGCGTAGGTCTGCTCGGGGCCGATCAGATCACTAATGATAAGCTGCAAGCGGTTCGCTAAGACCCGGGCCAAAATCTTTAACTCTGTGTTTAGCAGAGTTATGGGCCTGTAGTCACCTTTCTTCAGCAACGTCATCACGCCCTTGGTAATGCTACCAAGGATGGCTCCCTGGGCGAACCAATGGTTGAACATATCCGTCAGAATAGGCACAAACATGTGCGGCAGTCTCAAGTACACTTCATAGGGTAGACCATCTAGTCCTGGCGATTTGTTGAGACCGACCGGCTTCAACGCATCACCGACTTCACATTCAGTAACCACACCCTCGCAGTTAGCCGCTTCCACCTCTCCAAGCTAAATAGCTGCGAAACTCACGAAGCGGGAGATCAGGATAGCGGGCAAAGCGATCACGAAAGTGCACTCGAAAGGCATCACGCATCTCACGCAGTACGTGCCCAACCGGGGACTTGACAGAATCGATATACCGACAGAGAAACCTTCGCACCTTTTCCTCACGCGCGATTGCGTTCGATTTCACAGCTTCGTTGAGAACTCTTTTTAGCCTAGTTCTTATTACGAATCCCTTGTAGCACTCGCTACTCTCACGCTCAAGGTCCCTCCTAGCTAGTTCTGCGTTTAGGGAGTCTCCCCATTTACCACCCGGGAAATATTCAATAGATTTTGCCTTCCTGGTCTTATCTAAATTAAGCTGTCGACCGTATTTAATGGCGAAATCTCTAATCCTATATTTCATAGATACCCACCACCTATTCCCAGAAACCGCCCCCCTAGCGCTCGCTTAATTAAGGATTCCAGCCGGTCCCGGAAGTCCCGTATCTCCAGTAAGGAGGTATTGAATTTCCAGTAGCCGGCTAGACTAGGCCTTAACAAGTTTATGGTCAGTCTGCCCTATCAAGTGGAACGTGGGACAACTAACGAAACCACAGTCAGCTCTTCTAAGTAACATTCTGTCCAAATAGGAGCCTATTCGGACAGAGGGCGAGCTATCTAGCCACGTCCACATCTCCCTCTCTGGGAGATCAAGACGAAACCTGTCGACCAAGTCATACCGAGCCATCACGTCGATCAGGCTGTTTTCACACCTTCCCAACCTCCTAATTCCACGCCTGACCTTATCTATCTTGGGATCAAAGATCACATTCCAATCACCCACTAAAATTAGCCATTTCGGATCGTCGAGGAATGGCACCAACTGTCGAAAAAAGGATGTCCTCTCACCAGCGATATTGGGCGCATAAACTGCGACCACTCGGAACCTGAAGCTTTTAATGACAACATCGGCCACAATCAGTCGGCCCCCATCACCTGCAAAAACAACGTTTACATCAGCATCGAGACTGTGTCCAACGAGCTAAGAAACCCCAGTGCTATTGCGGCTGCCGTATGCTGAGAAAACGGCAAAGTCGTTCTCCAGCACCCGACAGTCTGCAGCGCGAACGAAGTGAGTCTCTTGCACTGCAGTGACATTCACACTGAGATTAGAGAGTTCACCAAGCAAGTGCGCACACTCGCTTGGATCCCTCAGTCCCCTCGCATTCAATGTGGCAAGGTTTAGAGACATCAGACCCACTTACCTTACTCACTGTCAACTACAGGCCGGAAGTCTTCGGGGGAGAGGATGCCGATGACTTGATGCAGGAAACCGGTGCTGAGTTCAGTGATAACTTGGCTGTCCTTGGAAATTCCTCCAGGGGGTACTTCAATTTTAGAGACCTTTGGAAACATGGGTAAACATAAATTGGGACCCTGCCCGCACAATGTGTCATTATTTTTTTCAGCAAAGGGTACTCCATTTCTGCCAACCTTATGTCCACCCGACTAGCTTCCTCAATAAAGCGCCACAGCTCTTTAGTTTGGTTGCTAATCTGACAAACAAAGGTGGTCACCTTGGGTGCACAAGTATAGTAAACAAGTATAGTAAACAAGTATAGATTAGAAACTTTTTTTTTCAATGGTTTTCAATGTGGTAAGTGAAGTGAGAGTTTTCTTGATATGATGATCAATGATGGGTGAGTCTGTAGTATCCGAGTAAAAGAAAACTACGTTAAGTCCTTGTCGGTCTTCTTTTGAGACTGACTTTGCTCTTGGAGGATTTCTCGATGTTGATGGTTGAAATCTGGTTTCTGAAAGAGACCAGGAGAACAGCCTGGGTATGAGAGAGGTGAGAGAGAGGGCAGTGTTGGGGATAGAGGGGCTTCTGAATGTTGGGGTTTTGTTTGAAGTTGGATTTCTGTAGTTGGTTACTTTTAATTTTTTTCCTCTCCAGTAAAGTCATCAAAGTCCCTCCTCCTTTTTAAATTTGTTATATATATATTATAATAGTTATTTGACAAGCGAAAATACAATTTTTAAGTAAATAAAAGTTGGTGCATCAAGGTAAATATTCTGGATAGAAATTTGTTTGCCCATTTGATTAGCTACCTTATGCTTGTGTTTGTTTATAGTCTATAGATGTAAAGAAATAGATAAAAACGCTATGAAGCAGAGAGAAATTTCAAAAAATGATTTTGATAATAGTCTTGAAGTGTAGTTAGAAAAAGAATCCTTTAAACTTATCAAGTATGTGTAAAAGTTTCAGAAATATACTGATTTTCAACTGAGAAATTTAGAGTTTAGTTTGCAGAGCTCTGTAAACTCTTGTGCACACCAAATGTAATGAAATAATACAGTATATAATACATTGGTAATTGAGTATTGAGACTGAAGCTATATTTACAAAGACAGACATGAACAATGAATGAGATGAGAACTTTTTTAAAGTAGTATCCTTGGCACTTGAGTGAGTTTTCCATTGGTCAAAACACCCCAGAAATTTCTTTTTTGATATGATGTGAAGGTGCTCCATTTTATTTCTTTTAATGTCTACCACATCCTCAAATCTTATACTTGGGATAAATTTTCTGTTTGGAAAACAAGTAAAAGTAAATGAGAAAGATATTGGTTGTAGCCAGAATTAACTTCATGGATCTGGAGAATATGAATGTAAATTTGTTTCAACCAAATTTTTGGCAGTTTATGATATTTGTAGGTCTTACAAATTGAATCTGCCAGGTGAGAATTGCTTTGAGAATAAATATGAAGAAAAAAGTTTTAGAAGTTTTAAGATTTTTTCTTCTTTCATAGTTTTCTTTATTTCATTAAGTTCTTTGTTATTTTCTTTATATATGAGATGCATACTGGCTTTATTCTTCTTGTCATCCTCTTTTTTTACCTTCAACTTTCATCTCTCTCTGTTCATCTCATTTTTTCTATTCCAACCTTTTTATCTCCATTTTGTCCTTCCTTTGTATCCCAATGTTAACAGCTTTTCTTTTTCTTCTTCTTGTAAAGACAAATAGTTCCACTGCCAAATAGTTCCACTGCTACTTCTTTGGTAAATTTGTCTTTTTTCTCCTTACTAACTTTTAAACTTTATTTTCAGTGTCCCTTACTTTCCTCGTTTTAGCTACATCTTTTTTTTCCTTTTTTTGCTTTATTCCCTCCAGACTTTTTTTTTTCCTTCAATTTTTAGAGCCTTTAATCTCATCTTCATGTCCTGAAATGATATTACAAACCTCTGACACACTCTACTGAAAAATCAAAGTATATCAAAGTTTATCAGATGATAAAGCATTGAAATGTCTTTATGTGTTTGAAAGGTTTTCTGATGAGACAGACTAGATTGTCTTTATAACATCTTACATGAGTATAAGGCTAATTAAGATTGAAAACAAATTAGACAAAAGAACTATATATATATATATATATATATAGAGAGAGAGAGGTATGTGCATGCGTGTGTATGTGTGTTTGCATGTGTGGTACGTGGGAGGTATATTAAAAAGAGTATTGAAACTGAAGCTGTATTTATAAAGACAGAAATGAACAATGAATGAGATGTAAACTTTCTTCAAAATAGTCTCCTTGACACTTATTCCTGTAAGTTTCCATTAGTCAAAGCACCTCAGAAATTTCTTTTTTGATATGGTGTGAAGGTGCCCGATTTTATTTCTTTTAATGTTAACCACATCCTCAAATCTTACTCTTGAGATGAATTTTCCATTTACAAAATAAGAAAAAGTCACACTGAGTTAGACTTGGTGTTACACTTGCACAATTCTGTGTTTTGCAAAAAAACGTTCTTCAAAATGTATTGAGACTGGTGATCAAAAATTATCAAGAATTGGTGTTAACATGTTGAGATAAAATGTAGACAGCAGTCTATCATTTTATCGTAGAAGTTGCTTGGCTGGATGCAAGTTTTCATTTGAATTTAAAGTTTTAAAATTTCAAAATTTAAAGCTTCACTCTTAATACTTTTTAATAATATTTTGTATATTTCCATTCAATCTCAGTCCACTATAAGACTCAGAATTTTTGCAAGGTTTGTAAGACAAGGGGAGTAGTGAGGCTTATCTTACCATGCTGGCCCAGAAAATGTTGGTAGGAGGGCTAAATTTAGAGGGTTTTTTTCCTCCTAGATTGGTTACAAGGTAACAGATACAAGTATGCTCTACTCCCTACCAATAGTTGGGAAGAGAAGCAATGGTTAATGCTTTTCACAAGAGTATAAGTACAATGTAAAATACAAAGAATCTCATCCAGAATTTCAACTTGGCAAGCTGATTCCATTTTCCTCAATGCTAACCATTAAACCAATGCTTTATATATATATATATATATATATATATATATATATATATATATATATATATATTGTGGCTGCTACTTCTGTGCAGAAGAAGGCCATCTTCTCAATTCTGTTAAAAGTAGTTGAGGGAGTACATGTGACTCCTTAAGCCAAGTTCATTCTTGTAAGCTCTGTCACATTTGTGACAAACAAGGTAACTGTCTTTGTCATTGACATTGCCTCTATGCACTTTCAAATGGCTTCTTAAACCTTCTCAATACTTTGTTACAGAAATGACACAAGTTGCTTGTGGGTTGCTGCAGAAGGACCTGTGTAAAATGAACCTGCAATCATGAGATCTCATATGACTTGCAAATTTGGCTGTGGACAAACAGGTCCTACTAGAAATATTATAAATATGTTCCGTCTGAAAAGTGTGCAGGAGTGAGATCAGGTGCTGCTTTTACAGTGACTGGCACTTCTTTGTAGATGGCCATCTCCTCAATTTGACCGTGGACAATTAGGTAGAATATAACTCAACTTCATTTCCCAGAGAAGTGCCCAAAGTGAGAGGTTGATAATTTCCACCTGTGCTCGGATCCAACTGGCTCTCCATAACTGCAAATGGGTAAGCTGAAATTCATTGAGAAATAAACAAATATGTGCACACAAAAATGTGTTCCCATTATCCTTTATCCCAGCAAAGAACAACATAAAACAATGGCCTGAAACAATGAGAAAAGTGAAGATGAATGAAAGGGCCAAGCAAAGAACAATATGGTGACATGAGAAAGAGAGACACTGTTAATGGTGATGAAAAGGAGAGGAGTTGGGTGATGGGCAATAGTATAAGAAGTAGAAAGAGAATGATAAGTATTTTGTGTTAAAATCTTCTATTCATTCATGCCAAACTATTTCAAAATTCAAATGGTTGATTGACTAGCTAATTGATTTTAGCAGCATGTCAACCCACCAGGGTTATTTTATGCCAAGAGGTTTGGGAATTACATTCATAATACATTCAAATATACACTTTTCCTGTAGTTGTTTCATAAGAGGGTTTTATTTGCATACAATCCAATCAAATACAAATCATTTTTAAACATATCTATTCAAGCCATAGATGGTACTACCACTCCAGGTTAGAATGGATCTAAGAGAAATGGCAATGAAGAGATACTTCACACTCCCCAGATCTCCAGAATTGGAGCCTCACCATCAAAAGCAGTTTAGTTTCATACTCAGGACACCCTTTTTTGAGCTTGTCATAACCCTCTGCCGAGAATATAGTCAGTATATTGTAAGCCCTGTCAACAGGGTAATCAAAATTTAATGACACAAATATTTTTACTTGAAAAGAATATCTAAACAGACAACATTGCCTGTGATATATTTGTTCTCTTTGTTTGATAAAAAAACTTTGAATAAATAATTATCATCTCTTTAACAAATTTCACATCTTCACTTCATAATCACAACTTGCATATTCAATCATTCACATATTCATTTGCTCTCTTCTTTGTAAATGGATTCACATTCACTCATCCTTATTGTCTACCTGCACTCACTTTTTCATTTTTTTCACTCACTCACAAGTTCAGTCTTTCAATCACTCACAAAATCATGACAGAGAAAGAGAAAAAAAGAATAGACTGAAATAGAAAGAGTGAGAAAGAGAGGAGGAATAGGTGTAATTTTTTCATATTTGCTTAATTGCTTGTCTATTGGTTTCTTTGTTTGCAACTATAAAACCAGTACTCTTCTATTCTATCACTTATTGAGTCACTTACTCACTCACTCAAGATGGAGAGGGGAAGAAAGGAGGGTAGAGGTGTGTATCATTATTATTTATTCATATTTGCTTAATTGTTTGTCTTTTGTTAATGTTTCCTAATGCATCTCTGCAATTTATGAATTAACTCCATCATTCATATATTTAGAATAATACAGAAGGAATTATCCAATTTACAGTATTCATTAGCAAGCTATAAAAACCTGTACATGATACAAAAGGTTGTTGAAAAGATAAGATGACTTTAAAAAAAATCTTATTGAATTTTTCTTTGGATATGTTAAAGAAACTGGAGAAATAATTTACTAAATTTGTTGAACTGTAGGAAGAATATGTGGAATAATATGTATGTTTGATGACTCTAAGTCTTTGCCTTCTTGGTCAGGCCCCAAACCATTCAGCAGCCCTTTATAGCATCAATATATTGATAAAATTCTCAATATGTTTATGTATATAAGGTGTGTTCCAAAATATTGAGATTTAAGCTACATTTACTGAGACAGAAATGTAATATGAATGAAAAGATTTAATTCAAAAGAGTCCTTGTGGCATTCAACACTCTCATTCTAGAGAGTTTTTCACTGATTGAAGCACCTCTAAAGCTCCTCTTTTGATATCCTCCACATCCTTAAATCTTACCATTGAGATGAATTTTCAATTTAGGAAAAGGTTATACACAGCCAGATCAGATGAGTAATGGAGTCTGGTGTACTTGTATAATCCTGTGTTTTACCATAAACATTTTGATAAGAAAGTATATATATATATATATATATGAGGTTTAGAATACATTGGCTGAATCCTCTGCAGAAGGGATGCAATCAAAAAGGGTTGTCCTGGCTGTGACACTAAACTGCATCTGGTGGTGAGGCTTTAGTTCTGAAGCTCTGAGGAATGTGAAGTACTTCTATGTCCACACTGACTGGGAATATAGTATCTGTTAGGTTCACATCTATTGGTCAAATAGATCTTTTCAGAAAGAATTTGTATTAAATAGAAATGCTTGAAATAATATAACTGTATGTAAATGAACGATTATTATTTGAGGAGTTTTTTGCAATCCATTTTATAATCCTTTATAAATTGAGTAAATTTAACTTATTCTATTCAATGTCTAGAATGTTTTTGTTTAGTTTTTACATTGTA
This sequence comes from Sepioteuthis lessoniana, assembly GCA_963585895.1. Lineage (NCBI taxonomy): Eukaryota > Metazoa > Mollusca > Cephalopoda > Myopsida > Loliginidae > Sepioteuthis > Sepioteuthis lessoniana. The sequence continues at coordinate 92,540,683 of OY757904.1, forward strand.
GGGAGACAATAAATATCTGCCTTGGAGATTGAGTGTGTCCATTAAGTGACTTATGGACTGTATAGTGGGTAGAGTGTTTGCCAATGGTCCAGAAGACCTGGGTTCAATCCCAGATTGTGTCATACCAGAGACTTTAAAAATGGTACTTGATACCTCCTTGCTTAACACTCAGCAATATAAGGTATGTATCAAGGGTAAAGTAGAGCAATCCAGAGAAAGGAGTAGTGCCCTCCCCTACACCTTGGTGTAGTAGCTTTTGAAAAGGGAGCCTTCTGGTCACCCTTGACTATGGTCACCAACTTTACTTATTTACTTAAAGACCCCCTTTGACATATTGATGCAGCAGCAGAAGTTGAACACTGGGAACAAAAATAACAGGAAATGCAACTGGTATCTAAAGTAAACAGGTGTTTCCAGCAGAAATGCATGGATGGCATGCTAGAAGGAAGTATGATCATATGCATTGAGTAGGTGGCAGACTGAAGGAGATGTGAACCTGAGAATTTGCATGGGTGTCCTGGGTATCATATAACTAGGAACATTTTTAACCCAACCAGAACAAAAAGAAAAGTGGTTCATGGAAGATCCATACTGTCGGATCCTGTGCATGCACCTCAGCTGTCTTTGACCCTCAACTTTACCCATCCATACATTTTGAGTAATAAAAGAAAAAGAAAAGAAGTAGATTATATTTTTATACATCAGCATTGTTGTCTTTACTATACAACAACAGTCCCAGAAAACTATTCTCATTTTTTCTTCTGTTCTTTGAACAGTTAAGATATTGTCTCCTGCTCTGCCAGGGAACAGTAAAACTTTTGGAAATTTTACTTTCCATTATCAGCAAGTAAACCTTTTTTCCACTTTTGAACCCCTTATACATACTGCTTGTTCATAAAACAATATTTTCATATTTCTAGCTGTTGGGACACATTTGTACATTTTTTTTATATCTATATTATGAATAGACTAAATATTTCTCTGTGTGTAAATGAGCTTATCTTGTCTTTCCTTCCATTTATTCAGTGTAAGTATATCATGGATATACAAATGCTAATATTGGTCTTTGCTGAGTGAGAACTAGACTAAATATCTTCTCTACTTCCAATAGAATTAATTTTAATTGTTTAAAATAAATTATCTAGCGCTGAACATTAGTTTTATCATCAAAGTCATTCATCATCAATAATACTTTCTTTCATAATCAAACACGCAGAAAGATACGGAAGTTCTTTGTGATTGTTAGGGTATAATAATTCAGTTATATTGTAGTGCTTTGTGAATTGAATTTCAGGGAGATTAGTAGCATATTAAAGGTTTAGAAGTGTAAAGAGTGTGACCTTAGAAAGATGAGCCAGAACGTAATTGGCATTTGTTTGCATTCTTTTTTATATGCATTTCGTGGTCAGTTGAGTGTTCATTTTTTGGTCATCAACACATGCAGTTTGGATGTGTCTTTGAGAATGTTGGGTGCATAACAGTATAAGATATCCCAAAAAATAATATTTAATAACAGAAAAAATGAGAATGGACACATGAAATACTTTTCACAAAAATACTTGCATGTAACATTCCAAAAGTCATCAATTGAGTGTAATGGTATGTCAAATATCGTTTTTTATGCCTAGAGGTTAGGGAATTGCATTCATTGTTTATTCATATTTATATTTTTTGTATAGATGTTTTATGAGAAATTTTTTTTTTTTGCACACAGCACTATCAAATGAAAATTATCTTTAAACAGCCCAATTTGACACATATTGGAATCCTAATAGGTACTACTTCTCTGGGCTTGTTAGTAATGACAACAAAGAGGTTCCCCACAGTCCCTAGATCTCCAGAACAGGAGTCTCACTGTCAGACACTGCTTAATGCCATACCCAGGACACAACTTTTTTTTGAGAAGTGTTGCCTCACTGCAGAGGTTAAAGTCAGAATATTCTGAGCATTGTTGACAGAGTGGAACATTCCAAAAGAGTAGTAGTACTGTAATTGTGTAGATTTATAACTCATGTTAAGTTCTGTTCAAGAAGAAACCAAAGAGACAATTCTTATAACTTTATTCATGTGTAATCAACCAGAAATGAAGATACAAAAAGGAAGATATGTGCCTATGTACGCAATAGAAATGAAATATGTTCCAATTTGCCCACTTGGCAAATGTTCCTTTAGTTATATCAGTTCATTTAAACGTGACTATGATTTATGAAAGCTTTTTACATTGTTTCCTATAGACAAGATATTTTGGCTGTATCTGCCTTATGTAATGTGCTAACTTTGCAAAGTGACATTGTGTATATGTGAATGGCACAAAGGTCATGGTTCTCTGATGCATGATGGATTGATGAAACTGATATTTTCTCTTTACAGCATACCAGAGAAAGAGAATTATCATTACATGCACCTTTTTATTCATCCTGCAAGTAAAAGCAAATACCCAACCTCATAAAAAAGATACATGTAAACTAGAATCCCACCCCCAAAATAGACAACTGCTATGTAACCTTTTTTTCAGTAAATACCTACTTTATTAGAGACATTTGTTCTCTTGCTGTGTTTCAATGAAAATAAGACCAAAATGAAACAAAGACATGATGACAGGAAAGGAAAAAATCAGAAAAAAATCCAAGAAAAAAATATCACTCACTTTTTCTATCATAACTTCCTTCTATACCAGTCACAAAATAAAGAGATGTGAAGAGGCATCTTTTTGAGTCAATGAAAGAAATATCCTCTTGTTCACTAAATCATTTCCTCCCCTCCCAAAAGTGGTGTGGGGGTCACTAGCTCTGAAATTACTGGTTCATTGGACTAGTGGGTAGAGTGTTCACCAATGGTCCCGGAGACCTGGGTTCAATCCCAGGTCGCGTCATACCAAAGACTCAAAAAATGGGACTTGATACCTCCTTGCTTAACACTCAGCAATATAAGGTACATATCAAGGGTAAAGTGGAGCAATCCAGGAAAAGGAGTAGCAACCTCCTCTACACCTAGGTGTAGTAGCTACTGAAAAGGGAGCCTTCTGGTCGCCCTCAACTATGATCGCCAATTTTACTTTAGTTACATGTCCTCTGCCAGTCACTAACTAACTTGCTAACCCTTTTAAAAGTCCCCAGTGATCTGTGTAAATATCACTGTGTACTAGAAAGTGATTTTTGTATCTGAAAAAGATCAGTGAGAAAAAAATGCAGGAATTTAACGGTTCATTTCACATATATATATATATATATATATATATATATAAGTAGATAGCGGAAAGGAATCTGACAGTATGGAGAAAAATTGAAAAACAAAGTAATCCAAAAGTAATGAATTTATTATGAAGGAAAGTTGACATTAAAATATTTCAGTTTTAATGAAACTTCATCAGAACTTTAAAATGGTGAAACAAGTGTTGATAGAACAATGATAGATGTTTAATAAAATACAAAAACAGGGGAAGGAGAATGTATACAAAGAAAGATCAAATAACCATTCAGTAATTCAATCAGTGTTCTTTTTTGAAAAACTATGTGGTGCCTTCAATGAGTTTCCAGACTTTTTTGTACAGGCATTTAAAATTGTCATAGACTCTTGTAAATTCAGTATCTTATTGCTATACATCTTATGAGATGACTGACCAAGTTGTATGATTTCAGGTTCAAATGAACAGCTACAGCAAGAATTGGAATACACCCTACTAAAGCCTGATTGTCACAGCTGGTCAATTTCAAAAATGCAATCTGGATGTGAGGACACTTTAGAAGAACAAGATGCAATAAATTCTGTTTCAAACTTGGAAAAAATACCACAGAAATGTATGGAATGCTTCAGATTGCTTTTGGAGCATCTTGCATGAATCGAGCATCAGTTTTTGAGTGGCATAAGAGATTCAAGGAAACAAGGGAATCTGTAAGGGATGATGAGAGGTGTTGGAGGAGTAAGGAGGTCAATACACCAGAGTTGATTGGCCAAAGGGTTAGGGTTAGGGTTACTATGTTGAGGTTTTAAGGGAGTTCAGGAAAGGATTCTGTCGGAAGAGGCCAGCACTCTTCAAATCGAGTGAGTGGCATTCCCACCAGGACAATGCACCAGTCCACAACTCCATCCTTGTCATAGACTATTTGACCAAGATGGGCATCAAGACAGTTGCTCACCCTCCTTATAGTCCAGATCTTGCTCCCTGTGACTTTTGGCTATTCCTTAAGCCCAGAAGCTGTTGTTATGAGACAATTGAGGAGATGAAAGAAGCTGTGATGAAGGTCATTGACACGCTCACACAAGAGGACTTCCATGGGGCCTTGCAGAAGTTGTTGGAGTGGTACAACAAGTGCATTGCAGTCGGAGGAGATTACTTCAAAGGAGACTTGAGTTTCATGTGTATACAATCAATGAAAGTGCCCATACGAAAAAAGTCTGGAAACTTATTTAATGATCCTCATATCACTTGATTGGCACAGGCAATGACATTAAACATGTATATTTTGTATATGTTCTCTTTCCTCTATTTTTGTACTTTATCAAACATCCATAGTTATTCTATCAACACTTGTTTCACTATTTTAAAGTCCTGATGAAGGCTCATTAAAACTGAAATGTTTTAACTGACTTTCCTTCATAATAAATTCATCTCGTTTGGTTTACTTTATTTTTCAAAATATTCTCTCTCTCTCTCTCTCTCTCTCTCTCTCTCTCTCTCTAAATATATATATATATATATATATATATATATCTCATCACCATTATCAAATCATGCCAACAGCACAGATTCTTTTGACTCTCTCTTGTTATCAGTCCCTATCAGTGGTTTCACTTGGTAAGTCTTCTAAATGGTATCTAATAGTTTCTTGGTTGTGTTTTATGGCAACCAAACCTTGCAGGTAATTTAATGCTAAATCCTGTTTAACATATATATTTAGTATATATGATTTGTAAACAAATAGTTTGTTGGTAATATCTTTAAATGAGCCAGAGTTCATTTGTTTGCACACAGTTCAATGGTTCCAAGACTTGCAATGTTAAACTAATAACTTAATTTTCCATTAGTAACTTGTTTGCTTACTGCTAAATGGTTTGAAAATTAGAAAATAATTATATATTTCTTGCAGGTACTGCCACACTGGGTCAGAGTGGACCTGGGAAATATGGTAATGAAGGGGTCTTCCATATTCCTTAATGCTCAAGAGCTGAAGCTGCCCCATCAGATGGTTTAGTGTTATATCCAAAACACTGGTTGTGGGGATGTCTTACCCTTTTGCACAGATACAGTTGGCACATTCTACAGTTAAATTGACTGGGCACTCAATGTCTACACAGAGCTGATGAACACAAATTTTTGATTGTCAGTTAACTTTAGTGTGTTCATATGTAGAGGTCCATTGGAGATCATCCTTTATATGCTTGTCCTTAATTTTCTAGCAGTGCCCAGCATGCAGTGCTTGTCTTTCTTGGATAGTTTGTGAGATGGTAGGTAAGTAGCTGCACAGCTGCTGTTTTGTAGGTTGCTGCTTCTAGGATTTGTTCAAAGCAGCAGAATATGCAGAACAGCATGTACATTTCATGGCTTTAGGTTATTCCTTTCTTGGTTGGTCTAAGAACTTTTCAGCACCTGCTTGTATTTACACATTGAAAGTAGAACAAACAGAGAAACTTAAAACAGGTTAAGAAATGTCAATATAATGATGGTTTGCATAAATTACTTTCTCTAGCCGGGTATTTGTCAGTTTAGGTGTCATGGTCATTGATATATAAGGGATATACAAAAAGTGGGGTGCAAACATTTACTAATCCAACCTGTTTATTACTATACAAATAAAAACATATGTCATATATTTAAGGAATGATTTTTTATATATTTATCATTTTTCGTTAATAATATTATATCATTCAGTTTGGTTGGGCTTTGAACTATTCGGGTTAAGAGTTCAGGTGCTTAGTCATTGGGTATGGTTTTACACTCATGCGCAAAGGATATGACAATCACCAGGAAATGGGGCTGGAGTGTGGATGACGTCATGCCTGCAAGAGATGGTCCTGAGAATTTGAGGATTTTGGAAAAGAGTCAGTTGAGAGTTGGATTTGGGCTGTTAAAGATGTAGTTGGGTTTTTCAGATCTCTACCGAGAGAGATCTTAAACATCACAAGATGCACCGCGCATTGGGGATGGTTAGCATAGTAAGAATTGTGTCTCTCCCCTCGTGTCAAAAAACTGAAGTCAGAAGTTAATAAAACCATTTGTACCTGAAAAACAGAGTCTGCCTGTTTTCGCTTGCGTTTTGTATTTGTGTTTGTATATGTATATGTGTAGTATACAACACATTGTGTATTTGTTACTAGTAATACTATAGTTCTTTCCTCTACAGTTGGCATCAAAAGAGATGAACTTGTCCCATTGGTGATCAAAAATAAGCTCTTTGAAGAACATTGCATTAAATCAATTGATCTTCAGTCAATTAATTGAGATACAATGAGATAATTTCCAATATCCCAACTTCTCATGGAACACTGACTTTGAAACATCAAGTTCCACTGTCATATCCCAAAGTTTTCCATTTTTTATGATCATGAATCAAAACTTCAATGCATGAAATGTCTTCTGTTGTTGACCACATTGTATGCATTTAAACTTTCCAGGGATGTCTTTCTGAGCACGTGGCTTTCAAAGGGAAATATTTTGAAAAAGAATTAATCTATGATTAAGTTGATTATAAATTTTTTTACACAATTCATCTCATTTCCTTTTATCTACATTGATTTTTTATCTTCATAATCTCTTCACATCATTCAGTTTCTATGCTAAACTCTATTTTTATGTCAAGGATTCACTTCAGTAATTGGAGCCATAGATTGTATCATTTTTCTGTTTAAAATGGACAACTCCCTTGATGTAAGTGATATTAAACTACTGCTGTCATATATCAATAAATAGGACATATGTCAAAACTGTGAAAAAAAAAGATCTTCGAAATGTTTGGGTGGGAAATATTTTACTGTAGTAGTAAATTTGCCAATGGTCCGGAAGACCTGGGTTCAATCCCAGGTCACGTCATACCAAAGACTTTTAAAATGGTACTTGATACCTCCTTGCTTAACACTCAGTAATATAAGGTACGTATCAAGGATAAAATGGAGCAATCCTGGGAAAGGAGTAGTGCCCTTCCCGACACCTCGGTGTAGTAGCTATTGATAAGGGAGCCTTCTGGTCGCCCTCGACTAAGTTCGCCAACTTTACTTTACTTATAGCAATAAAAGAAAGTTATCTCCCTTGGTTACCTATATATATATATATATATATATATATATATATAATTTTACCTATATATATATATATATATATATAATTTGGAGGTTATCGTCGTAAGAAATGGGCACGGTGACACGAGTTCAAATCCTGGATGAGACTGACTGCATTTCACATAGCACTAATACCCTTGGGAAAGGTATGAATCCAATTATTCTTCCTCCAGCTATGGGTAAATAGTAGGAGAGACTAGGTTCTTCAGCCTTGGTTAGGCAACTAGATCTATGAGAAGGAAAACTCTGAATTTAAACCTGTTAAACTCTGCTTAAAAATTGACCTTGTGTCATATCCAGCCCGAGCGGAGGGGTTGGTAAATATATATATATATATATATATATAGCATTTTAATCATCCCCTAGTTTAGTGATGCCCATGAAAAGTTTTTCAATGAAAATACATTTTGTTTTGCTTCATCTGGCAAAAGAATGCAGCAAATGTGTAGAAAATAACAAGACCAATATTTAACTTAAATAACTTGAAAAAAGTTTTTCATCAACATTCTTGTGGCTACTATATAACACATAAATGAAATTAATCTCCTTACATATAAAACAGTGTGAAATTAGATATATTTATACACATGGGTAAAGATATGATAAAATCCAACAGAATGAGAAAAAGAAAACAATACAGAAATAGATAAAAGGCAATTCTTATAACAAATTAAAGAACTTTATTAAAGTGTAAAACATTAATAAAACTACAAAAAAAACGTGTGTGTGTATGTGTGTGTGTGTGTGTGAATAGAATTACAGATATAGTTATGCATGAATCTGTGTGTGTGTGTGTGTGTGTGTGTGTGTATGTATGTTTTTGTGCGTACACATGTGTGTGCATGTGTATAAAATAAATTAAATGCAGTCCATTTACCAACTTTTTTTTTGGTTATTTTGGTCATGACTAGCTGGTAACTGTATTTTATGAAGACTTGCCGAAAAAACAGGTTGTTTCAAAAACAGATATGTAGCATGATGTCCTATGGATGAGTTTTTTTTTTTTCAGTATATGTTTATCACTGTCCCAGGCTTCTGAAGGTGAGGATATCAAATGGATAGTAGAAATTGATATCTTTACCACACTACATGCTGAGAGAAAGAGAATTCATCTTAATGTCTTTGTTGCAGGGCCGAAAAATATGTTGATCCCACAAATGTTTATAAAGTAATGTGATTGACAATTGTAAATTTGAAGTGCCAAGCTTTTATTTGGTGAATGATACCATGAGAAATGTTGGTTAGGTCTACTTGTGGACCAAAGTGCATTCTGAGTTGCCGTGCTCAACTGGTCTGATTCCAGAGTGGATGCTGTCGCTTGCCTGTAGATGTCAGCATGTTGAAATGCAGTAACATAGCTGTTGCAAATCAGGAGATGTCAGTGTGCTGAGGTGCAGGAACTGGTCTGCTGCAGGTGTGGACCTACAAATACTGGCCTGCTGTAGGCCTGGTGATGCAGGAAATAGTCTGCTGCTGGTCTTGTTCTGGGTCTGCTGCTCTGTTGCTGCGGCTCTGCATGTCCAGTGTTGCTGGTAGGTCTAACTACCCTAGAAAGAGTTGTAAGTATGAGGACCAGAGGTTGTCCTCAGGAGACTTTCTGAATAGCTCTGATGAGAGCTGGTTAGTTAGCTCTTAAAAGAGCTGGTACTGACTTTCATAATTTAGATTAGCCTTGAAAAAGGCTGTGGAAATGACCTTTGGAATTTTTGGCTCTGAAAAGAGCTATTTGAGACTGTGGTTGATGATTGATTGGATCCTATATCAGCTGCTGGCTCAGACTTGGACATCTACTTCTGGGTTGGCCAGAAGCTATGTGTTGTTGACTGCTGCGGACAAAGCTTAGGTTGGTGTGCAAAGACCAGAGAGATATGTATATCTTCCACCTTGAGTCCAAGTGATGGTATTCATCTAACATTCAACCATGTCAGAATATGGCACAAGGCCATTTTATAGTGGGGGCTGCACATGAAACAAGACTCATACATTGCAGGTGTAAAAATTCCTGACTCCCACAGCATTTCCTTTTTGAGGCGCTTTAAGCACAAAACAATAAACTTAGTCCTGCCAGCAGATAAAACCTGGGGGGATGGCTGCCTGAGGGCAAGGTTTAGTCAAAGAAATATAACCACCTGGCATGAGTACCAGATGACTGGTAGAATTCACCTCCTAGTTCAGAGACCAGAAGCGGCCAAATGACATTGCATCATCAGCGACTGCTGAGCTTATATAGTAGAAATGAGTAGACACCTTAGTAGGGTTTGATTCATGTTTACTGCAAGTTGTAGTTTTCGCTTTACTTATCTATGATAAAGAAATAATTTATTATACTGATAAGAGAAGCTTATAAATACAATCTATTCTGGTAAGTACTTGAGAATTACTTTTGGCATAATCTGTAGAATTAGTTTTTCTTGAAAATAGTCTCTGTGTTGCTGTATTTGTCACTATCAGGTTTTGCTTCTTTAGCTTACGGCATGGATGACTTTGTGTTTTTCAAACAAAGACCTTTCCACTGTGAGTAGCCAGTGGGCTACAATACCTTCTTTAGATGTCTGGATGGTTATCCTGTATGTTAAAATAATTACAATTTTATGGATTTATATCTTTTTTAATTTCTTATTTTATGTACTTTTACCATTTTATTATGATTTTCTGTATATATATCCTGAAAAAGGACAACTGACATTACACTTGGATTCAAGCCTGAATCTTAAGCAGAAGTTTGGTCTTAAACAGAAGTTTGTAGGATTGACTCTTTGATTCAGGAAAGAGTACACAGTTACTACACCCTAATCCTAGACAAAAGTTCAAATCCATACATTAATAATCCCATCATTTTGATTTGGAATTATATTTGTAAATATATCAGTTGACGACCTTAGTCGAGGGTGACCCAAAGGCTCCCTTTTCAATAGCTACTAAGGTGCAGGAGAGGGCATTATTCCTCTGGATTGCTCCCCTTTACCCTTGATACTTACTTATAGTCTTGAGTGTTAAGCAAGGTGGCATCAAGTACCATTTTTAAAGTCTTTGGTATGACTCGACCTAGGATTGAACCCCAGTCTCCTGGACCATTGGCAAAAACTCTACTCATTAGGCTAATGGCCAGGTTGTAAATACATATTATCTACCAAAAATTGTGAATAAGGTTATCAAGCTAGACAGGCAAACCTTTGTTAGTGAGTTTAATTCTGGCCTTGTACCAAAGTAAGCTAAGCTTAATAAATAACAACATTTGTAACTATTTTATCAATAAATTTAAGTTAAAAATTATATAAATGAAAAAAAGATGCAAATGATATTTTTTCAATGTATCGATTTGTCATGTTAAAAATGATTTGGCAGGAAAATCTAAATTTAATCTAAAATCTTTCTGAATGTTTACTGCAAAAGTGAATAATGTAAGAAAAATCCTGAGGGTGTAGTATAGGGCAGATGGTTACTGAACAAGAAAGGACATATGTGTATGTATGTGTAAGATTAAAAAAAGGCCAAGGCCCAACAACTAGTGCCACACAGGCATCAAACAATTCTGATCCTTCCCTTTTGGTGAAATGGGAAAGTGCTGACATGGTTTGGTTATTCTTATTATTTTTTTCTCTTCAAAGAGAAGAACAACTTGAAGACAAATAAAAATCTGATTTTTAATGCACAAATTAAAAAAATATATATATATAAAAAGAATTAATTTGATTTAACTGTTTGATACAATAGTTGATTGATAAATAAGGTCTTTAATCAATAAAATAAGTTTTAGACTAAATAGGATAATAAATCTGGTATCAAGTTGAAGAAAATTTATCTCTCTTTGAAACCACACATTTATTTTTCAACATTTTGATTGCTTGATTTTAATGGCATGTCAACCTGTCTATGATTATTTTAAGCTTAAAGGTTAGGGAATCACGTTCATTGCATGCTCATATTTGCATTTTTTGTAGACTTGTTTTAAAGAGTTTTTTTACACACAGTCCTATTGAATACAAAAAATTCTTAACAGATCTATTTGACCCATAGGGTCAAAGTAGACCTGGGAGTAATGGCAATGAAGAAGTACTCCCCACTTTCTAGAGCTGCAGAAATGGAGCCTCACCATCTAGTCTTTCATATTTTTCCAAATATAGTCTTCACTTATTTTATTTTCCATGAATACATTTTCTCTTTTATTTTTGATCCAATCACACACAGCAACTTTAATATCAGATGAAAAATGTTGATGTTTCAATGCCTCTTTCAGTAATGTCTGGCTTCAGAGCAATTTCTCTTTGCTTAATTCACTGAGTTTCTTGAATCATGGCATCCACTCTTCTTTGATTCTTTTTGAGCATCACTGAAATCGGTCATCCTGGTCTTTGCTCATCAAACACAATCACGTTGCCTTTAGTGCATCTTTCGAAACATCAAACCCACTGGGGGACATTTTTCACATCTACACAACCGTCATCATAAATTTATTTTATATGTCTGTGAATTTTGATTGGCATGCAACTTTCTAGTACTAAAACTTCTATTACTGATGATTATATATCAACTCAGATGTAGTAACAAATGCTATTACTCTGTACAACAGCAATCTGTCTCTAAATATGTCTGAAGAAGATTTTGTATATTAATAAATATATATTCAAAAAGGTTTCCATTTGATCTATTAGAAATGACTGGTGATATGAGAAGTTACTTATCAATCACCCTCACTGTTGGAGAGGCTTAGAATATACTATTTTCTTGGCAGAGAGTTAAGACCCCCACATAAAGGAGTGTTGTGATATGATACTAAACTGCATCTGATGATGAGGCTCCAATTCATGAGTTCTGGGGAGTTTGGAATACTCTTTCATTGCCATTACTCCTAAATACACTTTGATTTGGAGTGGTAATACCTGTTAGGGTCCTATCTATGGGCAAAATAGATCTGTTTAAAAATTATCTATATTCAATAAAACCATGAGCCAGAAAAAAACCTCTTAAGGAATAACAGAACAAAAAATGTAAATATGAGCATACAATTCCCTAACTTCAAGGCAATAAATAATCCTTGATAGAATGATGTTTTAAAATCAATCAATCCTTATCAATCAACTATGGAACAATAAAGAGAAAATGAATTTAATAGAAGAATGCATTTGATTTATATAATAATCATCATACCTTTACAAATATGATTAAGATACTTTCTTTACATCCACATATCTAGGTGCAATAATGCATATGCTTGTAGATATGAGCATATCTATATTAGTGTGAATATGTATAGGCATGGCATGTATGTATATACGTGTTTGTATTGCCTGTATTTTATTGCAGGTGGTTTTAAGTAATAGCTAAACAATTTTTTTGGATAATTTTTTAAAGCGTCTTTATTACTGCAGGAAAACCCTTGACTTTAGCTGGAAGGTGGAAGTCCATATATTCAGAGTGTTTGTTGGGGAATGGGCAGTCACTTCTAGTTGATGTTCCAGTGAAGCCTTTGTCACTTAGACTTCCCAACCACCATGTTTAGGTCTATATTGCTGTAGTTTGGATCTGTTTGATTCAGTTAAGAGCTCAGGATCATGGACACTGGCCCAACATTAGTCTCAGAGGGCTGTGATATGGCATCAATTACCTTTTGATCAGCTTTGTTTTGCTTCTTTTCCTTTATGGATCTGATACCTGGCTTCTGAAGTTTCAACCAGCACTGGCAAACATCTTTATTTTAAAAATCAAACACACTTTGAGCAAAGTTAGTCAGCCAGAGAGACTATACAGGCAGCAGATTATTTGTCACATTAGACATTATTAAAAAATGGATTAAAACAGTTTTAATTTTAAATTTTAAAGTTTAAATGAAAACAAGTGCACAGTGATGAAACTTTTGATAAATTAGGACATCTAGATATCTAGACTTCATTGAGATAATTTAGGGCCAATTATGAAATGACAAATTCTTTTTGAACAGCACTTTTTGTGAAAAAGCAGGATTATGCAAGGTCAATATCTTCTGTACTCAGCAGACCTTCAGCTCTCTGAAACTTTTTCTTGTTTCCAAGACTGAAAATTCATGTCAAGAATAAGATCTGATAAGAAATATGAAGGTGCAGTTTTTCAGCAGTGCTTTGATCAATAAAAACCTCACTGGAATTAAAGTGTTAAATCAAAAGGAGAATATTTTGAAGAAAATTAATGATTCAGCTATACTTTGATCAATGAAAAACTCCCTGGAATAAAAGTGTTAAATCAAAAGGAGAATATTTTGAAGAAAATTAATGATTCAGCTATACTTTGATCAATGAAAAACTCCCTGGAATAAAAGTGTTCAATCAAAAGGAGAATATTTTGAAGAAAATTAATGATTCAGCTATACTTTGATCAATGAAAAACTCCCTGGAATAAAAGTGTTCAATCAAAAGGAGAATATTTTGAAGAAAATTAATGATTCAGCTATACTTTGATCAATGAAAAACTCCCTGGAATAAAAGTGTTCAATCAAAAGGAGAATATTTTGAAGAAAATTAATGATTCAGCTATACTTTGATCAATGAAAAACTCCCTGGAATAAAAGTGTTCAATCAAAAGGAGAATATTTTGAAGAAAATTAATGATTCAGCTATACTTTGATCAATGAAAAACTCCCTGGAATAAAAGTGTTCAATCAAAAGGAGAATATTTTGAAGAAAATTAATGATTCAGCTATACTTTGATCAATGAAAAACTCCCTGGAATAAAAGTGTTCAATCAAAAGGAGAATATTTTGAAGAAAATTAATGATTCAGCTATACTTTGATCAATGAAAAACTCCCTGGAATAAAAGTGTTCAATCAAAAGGAGAATATTTTGAAGAAAATTAATGTTTCATTCATTGCTCATTTCTATTTTGGTAAAAGGGTTTATTTTTTTAATGGCATATCAACCTTTATGGGCTATTTATTGCCTAAGGAAGCCTTATAGACGATCAGCAGTGATACTATTTAACCCATAGCTGAGGGAATAAGGGGGTTCATACCTTTCCTTTGGGTATTGGTTTAAAAGTGAATGTAATAGTATGACTGGAGTTCAAACTCGTTAACTTTGAAGCCATAGTCCAGCACTTTAGCCATTATGCTATTTTGGTAAATACAACTTTCTAAACTTATTTTATTTTTTTTAGGGTTAAATCATTTTCACTTATACAGATTTTTACATATTTCTTAGTTTGAATTTGTTGTGTATTGAGATATTTTTCAAAATGAAAGCAAAATTAACACTGAATCAGATATATAAGAAAGTCAAGTTTTTCATAGAACTCAGTTTACACACACACACACACACACACACACACACACACACACACACACACACACACACACACACACACACACACAAGTGCACACAAACACATACACATACACACATACATGCAGGTACATATGCATACACATGCACTCTCACATTCAAGCACATACACACGCATGCACACTCACATACACACGTGCCCACATATGCCCACATACACATACACACATGCCCACATATGCACACATACACACACATGCACATGCACATGCATGCATGTATATACACATGCATACACAGACAGATATGCACTGATGTAAATGCACACTGATATTGATTAACTATCCTAGTTTTACATGAAAAAAAAACATCATTTGTTAAGAAGTAAAAGACCTTACAATAAAAATTAATTTTTATTTACTAAGAAAAAGACCCTGAGAATTTTCTATGATTAACAGAAACATTATCAAAAAGCAAGATGACAATTTCAAAATTTTTGTTCCTGAAAACTCAAGATATCTAGAATTTATTATTTTCATTTTATTGGTTCTGGTCTATGATGAGAAAGTTCAGACTAGAGAGCACTCCAATTATCTTAAACCCAATCAATAAGAATAGTCTCTTTAACAGAGAAAAACAAAATCAATAATTTACCTGAAGTAATACAAAATAGTTTGAACAATATTTCATATATCAGGATCCCCCCCCCCAAAAAAAAAAGAAAACAGAAAATTAAAATAATTTGTTTTAAATATGAAAAAATTCAAGGTAAATTCATCTTTGAAACTTGATATTCCCACCAATTATGTATATATCATTATAACTTCTCTATGATAGGCCCTTCAACAAAAATTAAATTTAAGAGATTTACAGTTCTATCTATCTATCTATCTATCTATCTATCTATCTATCTATCAGTAAAATTCTCATGTGTAACCAAGAAAAAATGTCATATTTTAGTGATATTTTCATTAGAGCAATACATTTAAAACACTCTAATTTAGCAAACAAAACAATTTCCAGTAGAATTCGCAATTGAAATATATATTTATGGTTATTAGAGTAATGCATTTTGAAATTTTCTAGTTCCAATTTGCAACTGAATTTTATGAGCTCTGCATTTGCACTAAGTGCCACTTTTCAATCATCCAAATATTTGATATAACAGTAATAACAAGTAAAAACTTGTACATATTTTTATTTTTTATTTTTTATTTTTTTATTTACTTATTTATTTTTTTCCGGATGAGTATTTCTAAGCTTCTTGGGAAGACGTGGCCCTGAGGGGTGACCATGTCCTCTGGAAAGAGTACAGATGTTACTTGCAAGACATATTTAGGTTATTTGGCCGTGCAATTACCATGACTAGTTGATTTGGTGTCACTTGTGTGCGATATGAACTAGTGGCTCAGTTGTAGAGTTTCGGCACTGCAATCTGTGGTCGCTGGTTCGATCTCCAGTGGTGGAGATTATGGTATACACTGCTAATGAGACCTAATAAGGTCGAAACAGCTGTCCATTGTTCCCATATGTTGTGCGTAGGTGTTTGACGGATTTTCTGGTCATGGTAATTCAATTCACAAGTAAAAACTTATTTGAATCTTTCTAAATTGATGGTTGCCCAGTTGGTTGCATCTCTGCCAAAAGCTAAGACTCCCCCATTGAGTGTCTATGACACTAAACAATCTGATGGTGATGTTCCAGTAATGCAGGAACTTTGGGGAATATGGATTACCCTTTATTTGCCGCAACTCTCTGGACTACACTGGCCCAGAGTGGTAGCACCTGAAAGGGTCTTATCAATGACTCAAATAGAACTGTTTGATCATTTAAACTGTGTACTTATATCAAATTGAATTGTTTGAAATTAACTGTTTTTATACTGTGTGTAAACAATAACAAAAGTGTACTTATGCTAAACTAAATTGTTAGTGATAAATAGCAATACTTGGAACCATTTAACTTAGTTGACATGCTAAACTAAATTGCTTGAAATAGAACTAATTGATCATTTAACTGTTTGTTAATAAAAAAAAAACTGTATTTAAACCAATGACTGTGTAAACAAAAGACTATACTTATGCTAAACTGAATTGTTAGAAATTAAGTGAAACCATTTAACTGTGAGCAAAATAAATGACCTCAGGCTTGTTTAAAAGTGTTATCTTCAAAATATGTTTAGAAATCATATATTTAATATATGTATAAAAATGATTTGGCATAAAATGACCTACAATGGTTGATATGCCATGAAACCAAACCAATCACAATCTAAATAGATGGGTTCAACATTTTTCTTCTATCAACTAAATATTGATGTGACAGATAATAATTTTAAGCTATTGTTTCTAGATTGATGATCAATAAAGATAAAACAGGTTTCACCCTTGATGAAAAAATAATTTTTTGTCATACAATAGCTATCTGTTTTCATCTTTTATAATAACAAAGTTCCAAGTAATATTGCAGGGTTGATGAATATGTTGATCCCACAGATGTTTGAAAATAAAGAATGACAACAGTTAAGGTAAGGTGGTTAGGTTAAAAGAGCCTATTTTTTTTGGCAAAAATAAAAATAAAAGTGTCTGAATGAAATTCCTGTTTATGTCAAAAGCTTAGACTTGATTGTTTTGTAGTTCTTGATGACAGTGAATCTGATGATACTTGAATAGATTGCTAGTGTATGTGGCCAGGTCGTCTGCAGATAGCCTGAGGGTTAGAAGTGTTGGGTTGTTTCAATGTCCCAGTGGCTGATCAGCATCTAACCTGGGGTTTGGTTGGTGTTAGCTGTGAGTAAGCTGATGATATAGGCCTGGGTTAGATCCACAACATCTGGCCGGTAGTCCATCTGAGAAGACAGCTTGGATTGCGTTGGCAGGTGAGCTAATCAGTCATCATTGTTGTTAACACCAGGAAGTTGTTGACTTGCACAGAAAAGGACAGCAGTTGTAGCGGTGAGAGGAGTGCCCTAAAAAGGACAGTAGTAATAGTGGCAGGTAGGAGCAGCTGGAAGTAGGCACAAACTTCTGGAACTGTACCACACTTTCGTCCTCTTTGCTTAAGCTAGGCAGGGCCCACTGGCGAGTCTGGCTTTTGTTGATTATTTATACTGAGACACTGATACAACAAAGCAGAGTTTAGCTAGACTTTCAGTTAAAAAAAAACAGTAAATAAAAATAAAAGGAATGGCTTTAAGCTACAGTAACAGACAATGTTTTCTATGGTTAAGTCAATGTATGCTACACATCCAAGAAGTCACCGAGATAATACAGGAACTTGAACTAAGCCAAGCTCTTGTAGAAGTAACCAAATTATGTGTTTCTGACCATATCTGCCACTTCTACCTCCTCTGAGAGATGGTTTTCTTCACTTAAGTATGTAAATAATTATATGACGTGTTCCAAAAGGGAAAAGGGATTAAATAATAAAGACTTTTTGAAGAACTTGAAGGTAGTGCATGGAACTAATACTTTGTATGACAAAGGAATTGATGAATTTGCCAAAAAGAAATGAAGAATTGAATTGATTTACAAAAAAATTTTAATAACTTATTCGTAGATTTTATTATTTTCTCTCATAACCAAGAATGATGATCATCATCAGCAGAGTATTACTAATGGGGTAGAGACATCAAGTCTAGTGGAGACGGCCATCAAGTCTGAAGCAGGGCCCGTTGATAGAAGAGTATTTTCTCACATCAGAATTAGTTGACATCACATTCAGAGAAGGGAGGGAGGCAAATACTTTTACTATTCTTTTCCTTTTCCATCTTGGAGATTAGCCTATATAATGGACTGCACACCCTGGTTTCCAAGTTACTCTTGGCCACTGAATGCTTTATCTAAGAATAATGATAAATAAAATGTTTCCTATTAATAATATAAGTGTAAAAAATAACAAGTTATATATAATGCCAAGAGAGATTGAGAAAAAGGATAAGAGATGAATCTATAGATTTGATTTAAACTTCTGTAAACCAATGGCCCCTCTATAGCTCAGTTGGTAGAGCAGCTGGTGTGTTTAACTGGGCTTCCCTGATTCAAAAGAGATGCAAGTTTCAATCTTTTATTATTTCCAATCTGGGCTGTTCCACTCTATCATATGATGAGAATTGATTAAAAAAAAGTAACCTTGATCTAAAAGATGAAAGAAAATATTTGTCTGGTAGAGAATTCTTTTCTCAAATTTAGTATCCAGTATGTGTAACAAAACTCTATCATAACAATATTACAACTAAAGAACATCAAAAAGGCATATAATCTTTTTTACTATATGAAACAGAGATCTACTGAATGAATCTCTAATCTAATCTCTATTTACTGCAATGAAAATAATTTACATCTCCAAAATCTATTTTATTCAAGTTAATTATTTTCAAGTTATCTTTTTCAAACAAACTTCCCTTTACAGACCCTTGACATGAGTCTTCTGAGTCTCTGTTGGTCTGTGGATCACAGTTTGATAACCGCAATTCCAGAGAATATCAGAAAATCTACATACATCTACAAATGCAACAACATTTGCTACTTCTGTCTGAGAAAACCATATTGTCTACATTCTTAATGTCACAAACATTTACCATATTCTTTCATTATCATACATTCTAAGTGATCTCTTTAAAAGAAATCTTTAGCTAAATATTAAACTCACTGTTTATAAGGTTATCCTTTGATGATCTCTTCCTGTCAAGATAGTAGTAATATCTGTACATCAACAAAGAAATTCATAGTTTCTCAAAACACAATAAATACTTTTTCTTAAGAAGAAAGCCAGGAGTGAAAGATGTTACCTTTCTAAAAGGAACTTTGCCAATCTTTTAAGTCTCCAAAATCTTTGATTACAAAAAGTAGAGTAGCCATTTGCACAGACCACACTCAGCATTGCATGTTCCAAACTGGTTGCCAGGAATTCAGTTTTATCTTATTTGTTATCTTTCCAAATTTTGCAACATGATTCTGAAGCCAAAATGAAAGCAATCATTTTTTATTCTTGAGAGAAAAACAAATTCCTGTTTCCATCATCTTAAGCCAATTTCAATATTTCAAGAGGGATTTTAATGTGCATATTTTATGAGAAATTTCACATAACATATAAGACATTAACTTCCTTCATTCCAATTCTTTTTTATTAATCTTTATATATTTTATATATCTTTATATATTTCATTTATCTTTATATATACTCTTATATCTCTCTCTCTCTCTCTCTCTCTCTATATATATATATATATATATATAACAGAAATCTATAGCTGACATCATGAATTATTGACAAGTATTTATATTTATCTTATTGTCAAACCTACTTGGTTTGTCATTTCTTTGATAGCACGGAACAATGCAGACAAGAGATAAGGGCATTTAGATGTGAATTCACATCCCTTTTTGCCTAGGCAAAGCCAGGATAATTTTATCTGCTGCTTTACTAACTAAGCTATGAGAGCCATTTTTTTTATAGAAGTTTAAATCAAATCATTGGCTCATATCTCACTCTGTTTCACAATATCTCACCACAATGCTTGTTAATATTATGAAAATTTGATTTTTGATTATTTATATCTTACCATAACAGCAAAAATAGCACATTGTGGAGAGGTTTTTGTAAATGCAAAACAGTTAAAATACTTTAACTTAAAGACCAATGTAATTCCCAGTACAATTTGTATCTTAACAGAGTGGGTTCAGAATGTGTATTCACACTTACTTCAATAATTATCCAATCTTTGTATGTTCGAATGTCTAACTAAGAGAGATAACACCAGATATAGACATTTTTCAAATGGAAATTGTGATTTCCGGTTTTACATATCTTAAAAGTATTAGACAAAAATAAATCTTCAAAAGGTTTTGGAAAATTACAAACTAATAATTTAAAGACTTGAAGTCAAGTAATGTAATTAATTGATCTTGTACTTAATATTGGAAAAAATTACTTCATAAAACAACTTTATTATTATTAGGTTACAGTTTTTTCCTCCTCTGTTTATTCAGTATTTTTTCAGCTTTGAACTGAAATGATAGCAGAAAATGTTCCACAGTTTTTCAGCTCTTTGGCAAAATCCAGATATCTGTTTATCTTTTCAATTTCTTTTATTTTCTCTCTATGGTCTCCTGGAGGGGTAAAATCCACTAGAAAAGTTATTTTCTGCTTGTCAATAAACATTAGATCTAATCTTTTAACTGGGACAGAGGGATCTGTTTGTATCTCTTATTATTATTATTATTATTATTATCATTATTATTATTACTCCTTTGAGAGTTTTTAACACCAGCATTAACTGTTGACCTTCCACTGGAATTTGAGTGACAGCAAGTCTCAAGTCTCCAGGACTCTTCTCAGTATTTTAGCCAATATCCACTTGTCCTCTTATTTCCAAGTCTTCTAGTCCCTTTACCAATCCTTTAGCAATTGTTCCAAGCATACCAATTACAACAGATATCACCACCACTTTCATGTTCCATAGTTTTTTATGTTCTCTAGCAAGGTCTAGGTACTTATCTATCCCTTTGCTTTCTTTTAATTTTACTCTATGATCTGCCATGCTGGCAAAGTCCATTATTCGTCACGTCCTTTTTTTGTTGACTATCACTAGGACTGGTTGTCTGGCTGATATTAAGTGATCTGTTTGTATCTCAAAATCCCAGAGAACTTCATGTATCTCATTCTTCTGGACAGATTCTAGGTTGTGCATATACCACTTGTTTGTATGGTCAAATTTCACTTTCTTGCATGATTACCAGTGGATCACCTTCTCCATCCCATTGTCCCTAGTCTTATACTCTTTTTGTATGAATTTGCGGCATTTGCTTATTATGTGATTCATTGTTTTATCCCTGTCACCACATAACCTACATTTGCTATTTTGTGTCTTATCTATTTTTGCTTTAACATAGTTTGTCCTTTTGGTGTTGTTTTTTGCTGCTCTGAGAAGAGATTCAGTTTCTCTCTTAAGGTTTTCCTTTCTTAGCCATGTTTAAGCCTTCTTATGCAAGATTTTGTTTGTCACTTGAACTATCCATACAATTGACTTTCTTCTTATTGTTGGTTTTAGTTATTGTTATTCTGTTTATCTTTGTGTTGTTTGTGTTATTTCTGGTTGCTTTAATAAGTCTTTCTTTTTTTTTTATGTTGTTTTTAAGTCATTTTATCGATGCATCAACATTATCTTCAGTGCTGGTGAATCCTCTCCCTCCTTTTTTTTCTTGACAGATATAGTCTCTCTCTGTCATCCTTTTTTTCTTGACAGATATAGTCTCTCTCTGTCATCTCTGGGATGCATTGTCATTCGTTTTTTTGCTTTCTGGTCTATTTGTTGAAGTTCTTGTTCACTTCAAGTATGGTCCTGAGTATCTTACTAGGGAGACAGCCCAGGCATTTATCCCTTTGATGAGATTTCTCCTATACAGTTTGGTTTCGAATAGTTTTCTCATTTTCCTGAGATGCTCTTTCTTTCTTTCTTTCTTTATTTATTTATTTCCACTTGTTTGATGGTATCCACTTCCAATATACCAAGCATTTGTAAGCTTCCTTTTCTCTGAGTGTTCTGATTTTTTCTTGATTTGGTAGTTCTATTCCTTTCATCATTTGTCATTTTTTGCTTCTCATTACTAGCGTGACACATTTTTCTATTAAATTCCATCTCCATATCCTGACTATATTCTCACTGCCTGTATTAGGCTTTCCTATTCTTTTTCATTTTTGGCAAACAGCTTGATGTCATCCATGTATATTAGATGATTGATCTTTGCTTGCGATTTAGTAAGTTTGTAGCTACCTGTACATTTCCTAAGTATGTGATTGAGTGATATCATCGCTATTATAAATAGTAATAGTAATAGTACATCTGCCTGGAATATGCCTCTAGATTTTCACCTCAGCTAAACTTTTTCCTCCAACTATCAATTTCACTCTCCAGTTTTTCATGGCTTCCTTGATAAACTTTATGATTATTATTATTATCATTATTATCTCTCTACTTGCAAGTTTTTCACACCAGTATTAACTGGTGGTCTTTCATTGGAGTCTGAGAGACAGCAAGTCTCCTCAGGTCTCCAGGACTCTTCTGAGTATTCTTGTCAATCTTAACAATGCTGTAGTTTGGATGGTCTTGACTCTTTGTCAGATTTCCATTTTGTACAGTTTCCTTTCCAAGCCTTTTGGAACCTTTCCAAGCTCACCAGTTACAATTTGTATTGCCATCACCCTAATGTTCCACAGTTTTTATAGTTCTCTAGCAAGGTCCGAGTATTTGTCTGCTTTTTTGCTTTCTTTTATTTTCACTCTGTGGTCTGCAGGAATGGCAAATCCACAAGAAGAAAAGTTCTTTTTTTCTTATTTATCAATGCAAGGTCTGGTCTTCTTGGTGGGATTAGGTAAAATTCTTCTTCTTCTTCTTCTTCTTCTTCTTCTTCTTCTTCTTCTTCTTCTTCTTCTTATTATTATTATTATTATTATTATTATTATTATTATTATTATTATTCAGTCAGGGTCTTCATAAGACTAAGAGTTAGACTTTAGGAGTATTACTTACTTAGGGTGCTCATCTGGGCTCAAGGTTAGATTGAGGAACTTTAAAAATATTACTTATATAGGATCCTTATCTGGGTATTCCTTTATAAAAATCTTGAACATCTCCTCTTCATTAACTTTAACCAGATTCTTTGATTAAACCACTTTCATTTCAACAATGCATTTTTTTTTATATTTCAACATTTTGTGCTATCAGTTGAGTTAACTTGGAGATAATTTCAAAACTGGATAATCAACGTCATTAAATTCCAAAAAAAAAACAAAATCTTATGATGTGATTAATTTTTTTAAAGTTCAGTTCTTTTATGTTGATGATTTTTAGCAATTAAAAAGTTTGATTTTCTATTGCTGTTGTAATTCAGTTATTTTTTAAAAGAAATTATATAAATAGGAAGTGGCATTACACTGAGTATAATGGCAATCTTGTAATATTAAAAAAAATACTAACAATTGTTTCTTAAACTTTCTTGGTTGTTAATGAAATATTGATTATTTATAAATAGGTTCCCTTGATTGATTTTTATCCTTTATGTTTCAAAATTGTCTGATTCAGTGTCTGTAGCCTGTATACAAAATGTTCACTGCAAAAAATAGGTTTATGGTCCCCCTAATACCCTAAAGCATAAATTATAGAAATAAATTCTGTAAGACTATTTTCTCTAAAATATACCAAAATGATTTCACTTTGTACAAACCATCAATAAATTCATCTATCTATCTATCTATCAATCTATTTGTAAAATTCTTATAATGTTGTATGTAATTGTAACTTAGCAAAAAAAGTATATAGTTGTGAGATTTTTATAAGGGCAATATTCTGCAAAAGTTTTATCATAGAGAATAATGAATTGTCCAGTCCATTTTGCAACATGATTATAAATTTATTGTGTTTACACTCATGGGGAATTTCATTTTTTGATCATCTAAATTTTCAGTATAAAGAAGAAAACTATGAAATGCAACTTAGTATCCTTCAATCCTTCTTAAATAGAAACATCTATATCATCATGGACTGCTGTTATAATAGAAACCCAATCAGTTCACAGGTTGTTTGATATTTGGGTGAGTTCAAAATTTTACCATATTTTGATAATGTGAGGCACAATTTGACAGTTCCAGATGCTTTTGCAGAGGTTATGAAGGTGACAAAGCACACTGGATTGTGACATGTGAAGCTTAACCAATTCTCTTCAAGTGCTACTTGCAGGATTTACCTCTTTGGCATGGAGCAAGGCCTCAGAATCCAGTCTTAGGCCTACCAAACTTTACCTCATCATTGTGGTTCTTTCAACTCAAGCAAATTTTCTTCAACCATCTGGTTACTGAATTATAATCAATAGTGTCTTCACTTTTCACTCAACAAATATTTTAGGTTACTTCTGAAGTGTTATGATCAAGTTTGAACTTGTAAAGCAAAAGTTTCTGAATTAAATTATATTGCCTGTTTATCGGTGCAGAGTTCAGATCTCACACTGAGTGAAGCAATGCACAATGTGTCAGTGCATAAGCTGGCACAATATTACCAACTACAGCAAGTACCTTCAATGACTTGTACGGCTTCAGTCATGTGTCATCATCATCATCATCATGTCATGCCACTTGCACAGATATCCTTGACCCTCTTTCGCCACTTTTCCCTATCATTCATCGCCTCCGGCAGGTCTTCTGAACTACATCCTGCATCTTCACATAGCTGCTGTATGTATATTCGAGCTGGTCATCCTGCTTTTGCTCAGCCATAAGAGAGGGTCCATAGGAGTACATCACTTATGAGCTCATCTCTGCTCCTCCAGCAGTGTCCTGTGTGCCTGGTTCGTCTAACTTGGATAGTTTTCATGATGGGAAGCAGGTGGCCATATTGTTGGTGTTTTGTGGAGTGTTGCCACCAGGACTTGTTTAATATTGCTCACAACATCCTTGTGTAGTTGCCGTCTAGCTTCTTTTGGAGCCGTTTTGTTAGCGTCCAAGTGGTGCATCCATACAGCAGTATCGACATGAACGCTGCCTGGAAGAAACTGCGTTTCATTTTATCGGTCAGGTCTGATTTCCATATGACCAATAGCTTATCGATAGCTGTCCATGCCTTCGTTAGCTGTGTGTCGATGTCTTTTTCAGTTGATGAGACACTGATTCCCAGGTAGGTGAATTTGTCGACCAGTTTTAGAGAGGTTCCGTCTAGTGTGGAAATGTCGCCTGCTTGATTAAAGCACATATATTCAGTTTTGTGTGCATTGACATGGAGGTCAATGCTTGCTGCGGCTCGTTCCAAACTATGCAGTAGTGTTTCGGCTTGGTCGGGTGTATTTGCTAGTAAAGCTATGTCATCGGCATAGTCGGTGTCGGTAATTGTTTTTTTGTGGGGTACCTTCTGCTTCTTTTCATGTGTCATAATATTGTAAAACTTTTGACTCACCTTTGCATATGGCTAAAATTTCATATATCTATACTCATATATAAATATATATTTGTATATATTTTGATGGTGACACTGATTTCCTTGACATTGTTCCTGGAGTCTTGCAAGAAGATACAGTAGTGTCATATATGTTTATAATCTACTTAGATTACATACTATAAGCATCAATAGATCTAATAAAATAAAAAGGGTTTTGCACAAAAACAAACTAGGAGTTGATAATATTCCACAAAAACTATGACAGATGTAGACTATGCAGATGATCTAGCACTTACTTCGACATTGTAGCAGGAGTACTACAAGGGGACACGCTGGCTCCGTATCTCTTTATCATTTGTCTAGACTACGTACTTAGAACATTGATTGACAAAATCAAGGAGAATGGCTTCGAACTGACGAAGAAAAGAAGCAGAAGATATCCCGCAACAACAATTACCGACGCCGACTACGCCGATGACATAGCGATACTGGCAAATACACCTGACCAAGCCGAAACACTTCTGCATAGCCTGGAACGAGCAGCAGCAAGCATAGGCCTCCATGTTAATGCACACAAAACGGAATATATGTGCTATAACCAAACGGGGGACATCTCCACTCTAGAAGGAACCCCTCTTAAACTAGTAGACAAATTCACGTACCTAGGAAGCAGCGTCGAATCAACCGAAAAGGACATCGAAACGAGGTTAACGAAAGCATGGACAGCTATCAATAGGCTATCGACTATATGGAAATCAGACCTAACCGATAAAATGAAACGCAGTTTCTTCCAGGCAGCGGTCACATCGATACTGCTATATGGATACACTACATGGACGCTAACAAAACGGCTGGAGAAGAAACTAGATGGCAATTACACAAGAATGCTGCGTGCAATCCTGAACAAGTCCTGGCAGCAACACCCCACAAGACACCAACTGTACGGCCACCTGCCCCCTATCACGAAATCTATTCAAGTTAGGCGAACCAGACATGCAGGACATTGCTGGAGAAGCAGAGATGAACTCATAAGAGATGTACTCTTATGGATCCCCACACACGGCCGCGCAAAAGCAGGACGACCAGCACGAACGTACATTCAGCAGCTATGTGAGGATACAGGTTGTTGTCCTGAAGACCTGCCTAGGGCGATGAACGATAGGGAGGAGTGGCGAGAGAGGGTCAGGGATATCCGTGCTGCCAGCACGAGATGATGATGATGATGATGAAGCTTAATCCCTAATGCATAGCTTGGGGCTTGCCCAGTTGGCTGGGGCACTAGAATGCTCTGATAGCATCTCTGCAGAGGGGTAAAACACGCCCACCCAAAAAATGACTGATGGTGAAGCTCAAGTCCTGGAGCTTTGGAGTACCCTTCATGGCCATTGCTCTCATGTCTACTCTGACCCTGAGAGGTAGCACCTGGTTGGGTCCTAACTATGGGTCAAATAGAACTGTTTGACATTGTGCAAATAACTGACTAATGTTAAATTGAATTATTTGAAATAGAACTGTTTGACATTTAACTGTGTTTAACAAATGACTGATGTTTAATCGAATTGTGAGTGATACATTGCAATACTTGGAACCATTTCGCTGTGTGTAAATAAAAGTATTTGTATTTAATACTTGAAACTGATTGCCTGTATGAAAAATGAAATTATTGGTCATATATAGCAATACTTGGAACCATTTCGCTGTGTGTAAATAAAAGTATTTGTATTTAATACTTGAAACTGATTGCCTGTATGAAAAATGAAATTATTGGTCGTATATAGCAATACTTGGAACCATTTCGCTGTGTGTGAATAAAAGTATTTGTATTTAATACTTGAAACTGATTGCCTGTATGAAAAATGAAATTATTGGTCGTATATAGCAAAATACTTGGAACCATTTGACTATTTACAGATGAATGAGCAGTGTTAAATAGAAAAATAAGTGTTAGCTCACAATATTTGTAAGCACTGCAATTAATTATTGATATAGAATAGATTTATTGTTTGATAGAAATAACTGTGTAGAAACAATAACAATACTTGTATGCAAACAAATTAGTTCTAACTCAATAACAAATAAACAATTAATATTAAATAGAATTATTGTTGGACAGCAATAATTGAAACCCTTTAACTGTGTAGAAACAATAGCAATACTTGTGTGCAAATAAATTAGTTCTAACTCATTTACAAATAAAATTACCTTCAGACTATTCACTTACAAATGATACATGTATAACCATTTAATAGTGTGCAAACAAATTACTGATCTTAAATTGAATTGTTAACGTTACATAGCAATACTTGAAGCCACTTCGTTGTCTTCAAACAAAAGATTAATAGGAAATAGAATTATTTGTGTCTGAAATGCTTGAAACCATTTAACTGAGTACAAAAAAAAACTCAGGGTCATTCAAAAATGTTATCTTCAAAATATGTTTACAAATCATATATATTTGATGAATATGTAGAGAGAAGATTTGACGTTAAATAAGATACAATGGTTAATATACCATAAAACCCAAACAAAAAACAAACAAACATTGCCAGGAACAAGCAGCAATTAGAAGGAGTTGATTCATGTATTTCCCAAAAATATTAATTCCAAGTGAACACAAACATTCACAGATGGAATTTTTGACTCAATTTGTAGATTCTGTAGAAATGTTATGACTGATTGATTGATTTATTGATTGATTCTAAAGGAATGCCAACCTCTTTAGGGTTATTTGATGTCAAAAAGTTAAGGAATTGCATTTATTGTATGCTCATTTTTACATTTTTTGTTAATTTTTTTCTTAAGAGTTTTTTTTTTCCACCTGATGCTATTGAATAAGAATAATTCTTAAACTGACCTTGCTGATCCATAGATGTGATCCTATCACTCTGGGTCACAGTGGACCTGGGAGTAAAATCAATGAAGGGGGTACTCCACACAATCTATATCTTCAGAACTGGAACCTCACCATAAGATACAGTTTTGTTTTACCAAGGACACTCCTGTGCAGAGGGATATACTCAGCATATTTTAAACCTTGCTGACAGGGTGAGTTGAAATGATTATGTAGATTATAACTCATACAATTAGAATATTGATTTTAGGAAGAAATTCTAGAGACATTTCTTATAACCCAAAATTAAAGTAAAGATACAAAGAAAAAGAAAGATGAATGTATGTATGAAGGTGTGTATGTAACAGAAATATACTATTGTCCACTTTACGCTATTTGGCAATAATGTTCATTTTGTTATAAAGGTCATGAGCAATTATTAATAGATTTGTCAGCAAATTATAAAAGATTTCTGCTTTGTGTCTTATGGATAAGTTATTTTGGCTTTTCAATGTCTTTGTGTCTATATCAAATAGCTCAAAGGCCCCCTCCCCTGAAAGAATCATTATTGGACAGACAAAACTCTCTTTTTCTTACTGCATGCCAAAAAAAAAAAGAACTATATTTGTAACTTTTTCAATGTTGCTATGGTAACTACTTATGTCTTCTTCTAGTTCAGCAAATCTATCCTTCAGGCAAAGGCAAATAAACCAACAATTCCATTTTATATGGACTAAATCCACATCTCAAAAATGAATATTATAATATTTGAAAAATCAACCACAATTTTTTACACTTTCTTGGCTGTTAATGAAATATTGATTCCTTACAAGTAGATTCTCTTGAGTGAGTTTTGTCATTAATGTTTTGAAATTGTTGAATAGATGAATGTTTAAGCAAAAGACTGAATTGTGATTTAAAGAAAAATTAGAATGGATTTTAAACTAAGTAAAAAAAGCAGTATTAAATGATAAAGTGAAAAGAAGTTGGTTTTTAAGAATATTAGGAAGACTGGCTTTGGAAAGTTTCAATATATCGAGAAAAGTACATATATATGACTAAACATGCATATGTAAGATACATATACATATGTAAGCATGAAAATTTATATATGAGGATTGATCACTAATTCTGCAGATCAACACAGTTATTAGCTGAATTTTGATCTGAAACTTTCATTGTATAATGCTCATTCTATATAATCAAAATCCACCATTGAATTGAGTGCAGTGACAAAGAAGATTATGTTAATAAATATTTCCTGTGTAAAATGAATTTGGCCATTGACTTTTTGATTTACCTATGCATGTACACACACAAAAACACACACATATATATATATATATATATATATATATATATATATATATATATATATATATATATATATATTCAGACAGTTAATCAAGAGACAGCTGTAGCAGCTACTGTAGAAGCAATTGTAATGATGAATACAAAAGGAAAAGTTTACAGACAAAACAGATGGAATGATAGTCTGACGGTTAAGTAGTGGACTAGCTCATGAATACCTTATTTTTTGCCAACCCCTTCCTGGTTTTTAATCTATTTCAATCTGATCACTATCTATATATGTATTTATCTATCTCTTGATATTTTTTATTTATATCAATCTATCTATCTATCTATCTATCTATCTATCTATCTATCTATCTAAAATACTTTACAGCAAAAGATATATATATATATATATATATATATATATATATATATATATATATATATATATATATATAGAGAGAGAGAGAGAGAGAGAGATAGATAGATAGATAGATAGATATATATAAACAGTCATTTAAGAAATTCTTTTTTTTAAATTTTAAAAAATACTCTGTACTAATCAGTAGAACAGGATAAAACCAAAACTTTATGAATGAATGTTTACACACTCCACTGTGGCAGTCTCTCAATCATTTGATGAGACTTACTATATATATATATATATATATATATATATATATATATATATATATATATATTCAAGGCACCAACTATACGGCCACCTGCCTCCCATCAAGAAAGCTATCCAAGTCAGACAAACCAGACATGCAGGACACTGATGAAGAAGTAGGGATGAGCTCATAAGTGATGTACTCCTATGGACACCCACATATGGCCAGGCAAAAGCAGGACAACCAGCTCGAACATACATACAGCAGCTATGTGAGAATATGGGATGTAGCCCTGAAGACCTGCCAGAGGCGATGAACGATAGGGAGAAGTGGCGAGAGAGGGTCAGGGATATCCGTGCCTGTGGCACAACATGATGATGATATATATATATATATATATATATATATATATATATATATATATATATGCACACTTACATATATATATATATATATATATATATATATATATATATATATATATATGTATATGTGCATATATATACACATATATGCAAATAAGTAAATATGTGTGTTTGTGTGTGCCTGTGTGTGTATGTGTTTGTCTGTCTCCATAACCCAACAAGAACAGAACATTATAGCAAGATTTTTATTTGAACAATTCTTTTAAAATGAATAAACCCAATTGACACTGAAAGTCATTTCTTAATCATTCAAATTCTCTCAAAATAACAGATAACTTTCAAATACTAATTTGAATACTACACGTACATATTCTTGTACACATACAGTATTGTGTATAAATAATTACATTCCAAACAATTTTTCATAAGAAGTTAATTTTCTTCTAAACCACAGATATCAGGATTTTATCATTTCTAATGAAAAATTATACAACCAAAAACGGATATCATTAGGTATTATTTTTTACCAAATACTACAGAATTCCACTTTCAAAGAAAGCAGTCTTTAAATTGTCTTGTTGGATGGTCCTTGTTTTACAACTCTCTTGTTATGTATATTCTGGAAGTACTTGGACTTCTACATATTTATATTTTTGGCTTCTATGCTGTAGAGTTTGGTAATAAATAATACCTAATAATATCCATTTTGATTGTATAATGTTTTACTAGAAATAATGAAATCCTGATATTTTTGATTTTGAAGAAAATCAATTTTTTTATAAAGATATATACATTATATATCTATAAAAACACAAGTGCCCACATGTACATATATAAGCATAAAAGTATATTTACAAGACAGAAATTAACTATGAGTGAAAATTGGGGTCTACTTATTTATGGACAATGTAATAGATGTTTAATTTGATGCATTCATATTCTTATAGGTACACAAGAAAATGTTTCTAAAGTAGCACTCACACACACACACACACACACACACACACACACACACACACACACTTACAAATGCATAATTTTTTGTGCATTTATATCTGTGTATATAAGCATACTCATGTATATAGATGTATGCTGGCAAGAGTGTTGGTATAAGCAGGTATATAAGTATCTACATATATATATATGATATATACTAATATAACTGTGAGAGGAAAAGATGTGTCTGGATAGATATGGTTTGAGACGGAGAAAAGGCGTGAAGAGCATCAACAGTTGCAGCCATGTGCTGATATTACTCTCATCTCTGCATCTGTCTTTTAGAGAAACCAGTGTCTCAAAATAGATAACTATTTCTCTAAATTCAGAATCTTATGGAATTATTTCACGAGAATTCATGTCAGGCATCAACACAAAGAAACAAAAGCAAAAAAATAATGTTTTATAATTATTAATATATTATCTATAAATATTTATAAGATTAACTTTTGAAACATCCTTTATAACAAGTTGCTGAGCTTAACTTCGTATGGACCAAGGTCACTAATAAAAGGCACTCAAGTTAAGAATAAACTCTCTTTATATAAGTAACATTCTCAGAGATTAGTTTACTATTCTCTATTTCATGGCAAGAAGCAACAAAATAAATACACTTACTAAAACTTATTTTATAAAGCATTATATATACAAGATGTGCTAAATAAATATCAAAATTGTATTCACAAGACAGAAACAAACAATGAATAAAGTATTAATTTTCTTCAAAATAGTTCACCTTACATTTAAAAACATATTCCAGTGAGTTTTTCATTAGTCAACAAACTTCTGAAACTCCTCTTTTGATATGCAGTCCAGTTGGCTAGAACTGTAGAATACAACTACATCTCTGCAGAGGGGTAAGATCCCCCCAACAAATGTCCTGGATGTGACATTAAACCATCTGATGGCAAGGCTCAAGCTCTGGAGATTTGGGGAATGTGAAGTACCCCTTCATTGCCATTGCTCCCAGGTCCACTCTGGCCCAAAGTGGTATCACCTGATAGGATCCTATCTATGGGTCAAATAGAACAATATGTGTGCAAAGAAATGACTGATGTTAGATTATGACTGTTATATAGCAATACTTGAAACTATTAACTGTGAGCAAAAAAGAGCTCAGGCTCATTTAAGAATGTTATCTACAAAATGTGTTTACAAATCATATATATATTTAATATATATGTATAAAGAGGATTTGGCATAAAATAACCTACAATGGTTGATATGCCATCAAATCAAACCAAACCAGACCAATCTTTTAATTTGAAATCATATTTGTTTTAATATCCCCCACATCTTCATATCTTACACTTCAAAGGAATTTTCAGTTTTGGAAGTAAGAAAAAGTTACAAAGACCTAGGTCTAATGACTATGGAGGGTGTTGCCTCTGAACATTCCTGTTTTACCAAAAATTGCTGTTAAAACATATTGAAAATTGTTTCACAATTTCAAAATTAGGTATTGGCTTATCTAGACATCGAGATATCATCCTATAAATTGTTCCCGTTTGCACATGTTCATTTGCTCTGGATTGCATAGTGGAGGCACACTTAGTGCAGTCGTTATGGCCATAGGACATGGAATTGGTGACCCAAGTCCAAATACTAGACATGTCTGTTTTCATTTCACTTTGCACTTATGCCTCTGGAAAAGACATGAATCTATATGTTCTCCTCTAGCTACAGGTAAATAGTGGAGCTGACTGGGTTCTTTTGCCTTGGTTTGGAAACCAGTATAGAAAAAGAAAAACTATGAATTCAAACCAGCATTATACCACGCAAACATTTACCTTGTGTTACATCCAACCCATGGTAGAGGGGTTGGGTAAATACATGCACATGTTCAGTTCTTCAGGTGTGCACATTTAATTTCTAAATTTTGAAAGTAGAAAAAAATAAAGCTTCAATCTTAATACATTTGATCACAAAAACAAATAAAGCTACGACTACAATGGTAAAATCTAAAGCTTCAATCTTGATGGTTTTGAACGCTTCAGTCTTGCTATTTCTTAATTACGCTTTGGTATAATTAAGCTTAAAATAAAAGAAATATGAAAAAATAATGATTCCAAATAACATTAACTACTTGAGAAATAAAAAAATAAGCTGAAATTACAATACCCGATTAAAATAGAATGAGATAGTTGGCCTTCAAGTAAGTTAAAACTGAGCAAAAATTACCAGTTTCTTTTATATAGAGAAGGAAAACTCATATTATCAAAATCCAACAATTATACTACTGGAGATGTATAATTATGAGATAATAAAACTCAGGTCAAACCAGAGAGGTCAAATTCTGCAACAATCAAACATATTGCCTCAATAATCATTCAGTTATCTTGCTCCAGTTTACCAAAAAATATCAGATTTTGGAGGAGGAGAGGGTTTATACAATCATATAAGTGTGAAACATTGGAAACCACAGAATCCAGCACAGCGGATATGAAATAAGATGGATGAACCCACAAGTGGGCCAATGGCATACTTCACCTGAAACTAGTCTCAGGAACCTCATAGGTCAACAGCCAGAATCTAATAGTTCAGTCAGAAACCTACTGCTATTCATCTATAAGGGTAGCATTTACTGATGAAAAAAATAGCCACTGAAAGATTACCATGAATCAAATTCAAAGGAAATGTCCTAATTGCATTGTTCTTTATGTGTGTTGATAGGGGGTACATTCTGCTGAGGCAGGAGCTCTGGCCCTAGCATTCATAAAATCAGTTCCAGAGCCCAAACCTAAACCCAAATTAAACTTACTTGGAAACAAGAACACATTTAATATCAGAACTTTTAATGTTAGCTCATTAAATACAATAAACTAGCAACCTGAGCTTACTGTATCTGCAGCCAATAAGAATATTGATATCATATGCAAACAGAAACATAGATACTTCCATCGTGAACTAGAATTCAAATTCAATGAATTTGGTAATAGATATTTGTGTCAGCATTTGCATGGAAGAACTCAATCAATAGTGCTATTAGAAGTGTTGGAATGCTTCTCAGTTCTCATACTCTAAAATCACAAAATAGCATCGAGAAAATCCAACTGAGGAAGATGTGTGCTACATTTAATGGCAACATCTATACAATAATTATATCATGCTGCTATCCAACTTATGTCAGTAATGAAAGAGATATCGCCTTCAAGAATGAGCTATATTCCCTTATCTGATACATTCCTAAATACAATATTCTGATCATGAGTGGAAACATGAACACTCAAATAGGCAAAGCTGAAAATAATAAATTCTGTTAACATTATTCTCTAAACAGAAAAGGTGAACATCTAGCAGAGTTTTCCCCTAAGAACAGGCTTGTATACCTAAACAGCAAATTTCAAAAAAGGAAGACTTATACCTATCTAAATAACTCAAAAGCACAGCTAGATTACATATTTATCTATATTCATTAATTTTGCTACACTGTGTATAAACAAAACACAATAGAGGATTGAATGAAAAGCTACCTCCTTCTTCCCAAAGAAAGGTGACCTTGGAATCACAAAGAACTACAAAGGCATAACTCTTACTTCTGAAGTTTATAATTCCCTGCTTCTAAATTGTATCCCTCCTGAAGCTCAGAAAATCCTTAAGAAAAATTTGAAAAGATTCCTGGGAAATTGATACACAAACTCTCAGATTCTGACAATTTGAATTATTGAAGGAGAATATACAAAAAATCTCAGGGCAACACTTTTGTTTGTAGATTTCTCCAATGCATTTGACTCAATTTATAAAGGAAAGATGGAGCAAATATTTCTATGGTTTTCCTGGAGAAACTATTGCTGCTATAATGATGCTCTACAAAGACATGAAATCAATGGTTTGCTCACCTGATGACAACACTGAATTTTTTTACATTGTTGCAGGAGTTTTGCAAGAAGATACATTAGCCCAATTTCTATTTATAATCTGCTTTGATTAGATACTATGAATCTTGATGAAAGAAAATGCTAAAAATGCAAAAAGCAGCAAAAATCCCACAGAAACTATTATGGATGCAGACAACACAGATGATATAGTGCTTCTTGCAAATACACCTGCCAAAGCTGAATCCTTATTGCATAGCCTGGAACAGGTAGCAAGAGGCATTGGTCTCTATGTAAACTCAGATAAAGCAGAGTTCATGTATTTTAGATAAGATGGAGCTATCTTCAGACTAAATGGCTAGCCTCTGAAATCATTAGACCAGTTCACATATCTTGGTAGTAATATCTCATCTACAGAAAGTGATTTCAATATATACTTAGTAAAGGCATGGGCTGTTATTCCCAGATCATCAATCATCTGGAAATCTGATCTCTGTTATAAAATAAAATAGGAATTCTTCCAAGTTGTAGCCATGTCAGTACTTCCATATGGTTGCACTCCAGGGACTCTAATGAAATGCTTGGAGAAAAAGGTAGATGTGAACTACACTAGGCTGCTGTGTGCTCTTGCGAACAACTCCTCGCAGTAGTACTCCACAAAACAGCAGCTATATGGCCACTTACGTCCCATCTCACAAACCATTTGAGTAAGACAAGCAAGACATGCTGAGCATTTCTGGAAAAGTAAGGAAGAACTCATAAGCAACACTCTCTTATGGACTTCTACACATGGACAACCAGCCAACCATCAAAAATTTACATCAACTCTGTGCAGACACTAAATGCCATATAGAGGACCTGCCAAAAATGATAGCTGATACAAATGGATGACAAAAGAGAGTAAAAAAATCTGGGAAATTTGCACAACTTGATGATGAAAATGATGATGATGATATACTAATTAAAACATGATATATCTACTGGTATACTTAATATCAATTATAATTTTTTAAGAAATCACCATATCAATAGAAATAATGATGATTCTAAATGAATTTAAATATAACCATTCAAGGTGACTTACAAGAAACAAAAAAAAAAAACAACTAAAAAACAAAAGAGGAAAAACCTGTGAGAAAGAGAGTCTTCTAATAAGCTTTTCTTTGTCCTTAACTTATCCACTTTGTCATGGTTTATGAAGTGGAACTAAATTTCAGGTTATACCTTTTCATGTTTAGCAGGCTTTTACTCCCAACCCCAACAGGAACTTGGCCAGATGCCACTGTTCCTTAGACACCGTGTAACATTCCTGTATGATATCTTTGGCAGTGATTCATGCTTCTCTGTGCTCACATCATCATGATGATAATGATGTTAGTGATATTAGCTTCAAGAAGATGATGTTTTGAAAATGTTCTATATCAAAGATGGTATGGTAGCATTTGGCTGCAGTACTAACTGATGCCAATGTTACCAATGAATATACATACCATATCTAACATATCTATCTCCTGTCTATCTGTACAGCAAGCCCCCACCCTGGCAAAAAAACAAAAATACTTCTGGAAAGTTTCCATGTATAGAATAGTTCTGGATTGAAGAAAGTTGGTAAAACTTGCTTTATACTTTATATCAGCCTAAGCAGAATCATTCCTGAGTTGGTATCCATTACTTTTAAAATGAGTTGTGGAGTTCTTCAAACAAAATGAAGTTGATCTGTAATGACTTGAAATACAATTTCCTTCTTTTAGCTTTTTGAGAATTGCATTTGAAGGAGAGAACGTATGCAAAAAGGGCCTGAAACTATTATTATTATTATTATCATCTATATTATTATTATTATCATTTACTCCCTGCAAGCTTTTTATGTCACCATTGATTAGCACTCTTTCTCTGGGGTCTGAGTGACAGCAAGTATCCTCTGGTCTCCAGGACTTTTCTCAGTATTTTGGCCATTCTCAACAATGCTGCTGTCTGGATAGTCTTGCTTAATGACAAGTTCTTTTTCCTTATTAATTAACATTAGTACTGAGCTTCTGACTAGTATTAGATGATTCATTTGTATCTCTATAATTATTATTATAAAGTCAACAAATAATCCAGGATGGTATCAAATAATACTCAAGAATATATTCTACTACTACAACTATTACCAAAACAGGAGACATTACTTTGTGAGTAAATCAATTATGACTACAATGTGTTGTCACTTGCAGCAACTATGGTATAATAGTGTTTTGTAATTGAACACTTGCTCTATCCAATTGTGTTATTGTGTTCCCAATATATGTTGTAGTTACTATAGAAGTAAATAGGAAGCTTTACATTTGAAGTATTCTTCTTTATCCTCCATATTCACCAGACTTAGCACTTACAGACTTTTATTTGTTTTGATCACAAGAACATTTTCTATGAAGCAGAACAATTAAAAATAAAGAATCTGAAAACTGTCTTTCAAACTTTCCTTCTGAGGAAAACCCCAGATTTCTTCTAAAATGGAATAAAAAAAATTACATTGTGCTCATAAGAAGTTTACTCAGAAAGTATTACCTCCTATTTTATTATTTTGTCTCACATTAGAGGCAGATGTTGGTTGTATAGTAGTAGAAGTTGAACCTTTCTGCAAATAACCTATAATTTTTCTTTCTTGTTATATACAGCAATTGAGTGTCAGTCCAGCAAAATGTTAGCTGACATGGAAGCAGAGATGTGTCATTAAATTTCTTGATCTGAAAAACTGAAGTCATCAAATAGTATTTGACACATGCCAAAGAAAAGAGCTATGTAAAAGTGTGGCAATACCCACATGGCAGGTTGCCTGTCAATCATTCATCTGTCTAGTGAGGACCCTGTTATATCTTCTTACACCTGGCTGAATTGGCATTTTACAAGTTGAACAAAAAATAACAATAAAAAACAACAGAGGGAGGAAGGAAGAAAAGATAAAACATGGATTTGAGGACAGTAAAATGTAAGAAGGCAAGGTCTGGCACTTTTTTGGCATTCTGGGTGTATGTATGTATTTGGCTATCAAAAATGCATTATGAAACTCCCAATAGCTACCAAAAATGCTGACTCATCTCTGGCCTTCGTCTTCACCACTCAATGTCTTGTTTCTCCTGGGCCATCGCCTGCACTGACCTCATGCTCCTTCTGACTGCTTGAGATCCTTCACTTGGATTTCTCTCCCCAACTATGAGACTCTTAGGCTGTTGGTCTCTTCAACTCTGTCAGACTCAACTGCCCAGCCCTGCGTCCTGGGCTCGACTGCCTCATCCTGCATCTTGGACTTTACTGTCTGATGTCTTTTTCTTGACTGAACAACATCCTTGGGCCTTGCTGCACCCTACTTTCAGTCTCACTGGTGCATGTGGGCACAGGTCTTTGTGGGGTATTTATACCAATATAGACAAAGGAACACTTTCCAGACAATCTGACACTGCTCAAAGATGCTGAAGATAAAGTCTCTTCTTTGGCCATCCATCCACAAACACACACAGAGACCCAGAACACATACAGATATCTGTTAGTCCCATCTATACATCAAATAGATCTGTTTAAAAATTATTTATTTTCAAGAGGACTATGTACAAAAAAATCTCTTGAGAAAAAACACAACAAATGTAAATACAATGAATACAATTCTCTGACCTCTAAGCAGAAAATAACCAAGACCAGTTCACATAATATTAAAATCAATAAATCAGAGTATCAAGATGGAAGATTAAGATGGCAAGATATGGAAAACATTAAAAGAAATTCAACTGTGAAGATTCACATCATATTCAAAGAGGAGTTGCATAGATGCTTTGACCAATAGAAAACTTACTGGAAAAAGAATGTTGAAAGTTAAGGGATTTACTTTGAAGAAAAATATCATTTTATTCAGTGTTCCTTTCTATCTTAGTAAATACATATTCCCTCTCAATACTTTTTTTCAACTTTACCATGTATCATTATCATTATGGTGTGCCGCAAGCATGGATTTCCCTGACTCTCTCCTGCCACTCATCCCAATTATC
The DNA here is from genome assembly GCA_963585895.1 of Sepioteuthis lessoniana. Lineage (NCBI taxonomy): Eukaryota > Metazoa > Mollusca > Cephalopoda > Myopsida > Loliginidae > Sepioteuthis > Sepioteuthis lessoniana. The sequence continues at coordinate 92,580,068 of OY757904.1, forward strand.
CATCGCTCTTGGTAGTTCTTCCATGCTACATCCTGTATCAGTACAGAGCTGTTGTAGATAGATTCTAGCTAGTCGCCCAAACCTTAATGGAAATTTCGGTTTACTGAGATTAATTTAAGGTATTTATTTCATCATTGATAAAAATAGTTCTTTTATAGAAAACATCAAAATATTGTCAAATGAACAAATATTTCCCCAATAGGATTCTAGGAGAAAAACAAAACTTATTTTAATTAGGAATCAAACCAGCAAAAGAACACAAATTTAGAAGAAAAGTATATTAACAATTAAAAATCAATGCTATTTCTTTTAAATTCAAATTTAAATTTGTAACTGATGTGGTCCTCTAATAACAGTTTGGAAATAAATTAAGAACTCTTCAAATTGAAACAAATGTTGATTGCATTTCTATAAGATTTCTACTTTGTGAGATTTTTCCAATTGAATTGCATTTGATAAAATTTGAGGATGTTTTTTTTTGTTTAGCCATTTTTAAAAGAGAAACTTCCTATATGAACAAAGTACTATTTTAATGGAAATTTCGGTTTACTGAGATTAATTTAAGGTATTTATTTAAGTTTTGATAAAAATTCTTCCTTTTATAGATTTCAGGGAACTTTTTGAGTAAATCATGATATAAATTCTACCTTTTGTCTAATTCACTAAAAGCATGAGAATAACTAATTGCATTTGTAAGAATAGAAACTATATTTAGAACAGGAAAAATAAATTTCCCTTTCACTGATTCAGATATTTTAAAATTATGATCAATTATTTAAGAAGTATCCATAGTTTTTAACAAGTTTTACATATAATTTTTAATCAATATGAATAATAAGAAGAGTAGGGTTTTGTTATAACACATACTCTGTTAAACAAAAAATAAAAGTAGTTTTCTTGGTGGCAAATAATCAGACACAGAAGGCAGCCATGTTGTATTCGATAAATGGTGTCAGTCAAATTGATATTTGCTGTATGTCCTATCAACCGGACAAGTATGGCACAAGGCTTTTTTTCGTGGTTCCAGGAGCAGGGCTGTAGCCCAGACACACCTGGCAAGCACAAAAATACCTTGTGCCTCATCGGCATTTCCCTAAAAAGGGTACCTCAGGCACTGGGCAATAAACCAGGCCCCTCCAAGGAAGGTTAGAGCCTTGGTGGATGGCCCCCTTAGGCTCAAGGATGCACCTAACACAAATGCCAGCTCCTCGGAATCCATTTCATTTGGTCTCGACCGACGACCACCAGAACCAGAACACACTCGACCAGATCCCTGTACCAACCAACACAGCCGACCAAAGTGTGTACTGGTGTCAGTCGAATCCTCCACCCATCATAATTCATTAACTATATATACATACTAGAGTATCACATTTTAATACAATGGGAGATACAGGTTTACCTCCACAATAATTTTCATGATATAGAAGAAGTTGTCAAAATTTTGGGGATCATTACCAAAAACCGACTTTAAAACGAATTAACAAAACAAAAATAAATAAGTTGGATCTAAAAACAAATGAGACACTTTTTTTTTTCATCATACAACGTGTGAAAGCACGTGTGATACCCTAACCTCATCAGCCACCAACCAGGGTGATAACACAGTTTCTGTAGCTCAAGGCGGTACTGCCACTCCTGGCACTACTGAGCAGCTTTTGCCACTGGATAGGGTATTTAAAAGAAATATATATTTATGTATACACAAGATCAACCAAAAGCAGACATTACATTGGACGTTCGTTCATCTTCATTTTGGTGCAGTTTATGATTTAAAAATGCGTTTACTTATGGCTGTTGATGTCATAGCAACCGTTTCTTGATTTTGTGTAATTACACAAGAAAGGTGGTTCCACGTGTATAACATTCATGTTGAAATCCTTTCTATATCCGTTATCTATTCGGTTTGTTTTCTTTCATTTATGCGTTACTGCCCAAAAGCACTCGAGACAAGCGTCATATATAATTCTGCTGAAAGATTTTATTTGTTGATCAATGGGCCCTCAAGATGGGTGGTGAGTAAAAAGAAAGCTCCTGGTCTAAGTTTGTCCAGGTAGCTATCTGATTACCCTTGGGCCATTAAATTCTTGGCTTGCAAGAAATGTCTCCAGGACGCTGATGGTCAGCAATGGGCTCGTGAATACTGTGGGGGTAAACCTGATTCATAGGCCCATCATTCGATTTACATTCTCCAGCAGGAGAATTATGTTGTTCACACCAGCGTGCCTTGTGGATTTGTGATCCTCGCAAGCTGTTGAATTTTCTGCTGCAATCACATGTTGTAGCTGGGTACATATCCAGATTGTTACCGTAAGTAAGATGGGTGATATATTCTCCCTCCCCGCTACAGACACCTTGAGGGCATTTTTCTTTCATTGTATTATCCATATTTGTTACTAAACAAGTTACAAAAGCATTATTCAATAAAGTGGACAAAAACAGACAACAGCTCGTGCCTGCATATCAGTCCCTATGCAGGAATTAATTCATTAACAAAATATAAAACAAAAGCAACATATCTCTTACATTCAGTAACAAAACATAAAACTAAGGAAACATTAATAATTGCATCTAAAATTACAAGTATCTTACTTCCCTGAAAGCGGCTGAAACTGGCTCCCTTTTTTTCTTTTTTTTGCTTTCTCTCCAAATAGGAGAAAGCCAAAAACTTCTTAGTTCATGTGGTCTGTGAAGAGAGAGTTTGTTATTTATTCAGCAACCTCTTCTACTGTTCTTTAGTTTTTAGTTTCTTTATACCTTTCTTTTTTCTTTCTTTTTTCTTTCTTTGTCCATGGTGCGAGTTTACTCTTTTCTTTCTTTCCCTTCTTGTTGTCTGAGGGGAAAGTTTGTAGTTTAGTCATTGACATCTTATTCTTTTTTCTTTCATTTCTTTACTCTTCTGTTTTTTCTTTTTTTCTTTTTCTTTCTTGGGGAAAGTTTGTAGTTAGTTGGAGAATTCTGTTTTCTTTTTACGCTTACTTTTTTTCTTTCTTTTTCTTTTGTAGTTTCTTCTTTCTTTCTGTTTGGAATCTATAGGCAATTTAGATCTGAATTATTCCAGTTTGTCTTTCTGTGAAATAGCTAATAAACAAGTATTTTCTAGTCTGTTCATTTCCGAGAATTACTCATCTTTCAGCTTAACCATAAAGTGAGTTTCAACTAAAAAATCTCCAGGCCTGCATCTCTCAGAAACTAAGTGTTTCTCTGCTAGACCATTTAAAAAAACTTTTTGCAAGAGCCATCTCTGGTCTGTTATCAAGAAAAGAGAGCAAAATTTTTCTTCCTTTTCTCACTTCCAAAAAGAAACCCTGACTCTTCCTCCACCACAATAGCAGCTGCAAATCCACCGTTTCAGCCAATCCAATTCCAATAAAAACAGTCCTGTCCCTTCCTGCCACCCTCCAGGAGGGTGAACCAAGAAAATACTTTACAATCTGCTACTCTGTAACTAGAATAGCAAACCCTTGCTCTTCTCAGTGAACAAATCCTTCCTCAAAAAATCTTTTACAAAGCCAAGTTCCTGTCATAAATGATTGACTTCTTTATATATGGATCAATATCTTTGTTTATATCTTTGTGTAGAGATTACCTCCCATGTCTGTTGTTGGTTTCTATTATATGGCACTAGGGGACACAAAATGTATCCCATTTCTATCAAAATAGTTCTCCCAATGACAGTTTGTACTGCAGCACTGACACAATACATGCTTAGTTGAATGCCATATTTATTAGAAAGCTAACATTTACAAACAAGGGAGACAATAATATATAAAGGGATACTAAGTTAGATAACTCAAACACATTGTTGGAGTCCTTTTGTCAAGAATACAGTTCTATTTTAAATTTTAAAAAGTTTACTACTGCAGCAAGTTTCTCAGAATATCAAAAGAGGCTCCCACCTTGGTTAGGCAATCTGTGATCTGTACTCACTCCCTCATTCATTTAGTTTGGATCTCCTTCTTTGCCATCATTTCCTTCACTCTGGCCACATCAACTCTCAGATGCCAGTCACTCACAAGATTAGATGACTTTAAAGTTTCTACCAGAGACACATTCTGTTTTTCCAAGGACTTTGGGCATCCTAGGTAATCTGAATATCTCTTGCTGCATGCCAGCTATCAATAAAGCATTTGCTGCCTCACTAAACGGAAGAGGCTAATGGAGTCTTTATTAGTCTGTCAAGTCTTTTGATGACCAGCACATAGGAGCCATTCTGTTCATTCTGCCACAAACAAGGATGATAAAACCACCTTGTGAGGACCCATTCTCCAAGCTAGCATTGGTGGCATCTGAATCCTATTTACCCGACCCCTCTGCTCGGGCAGGATATGACACAAGGTCAATTTTTTTTTAAGCAGAGTTTAGCAGGTTTGAATTCAGAGTTTTCCTTCTCCTAGACTAGTTGCCTCACCAAGGCTGAAGAACCTAGTCTGCCCTACTATTTACCCATAGCTGGAGGGAGAATAATTGGATTCATACCTTTCCCAAGGGTATTAGTGCTATGTGAAATGCAATCAGTCTCGTCCAGAAATTGAACTCGTATCGCCGTGTCCATATTCTGTAACGATAACCATTACACCACGGGCACATCCACATCCATTGGTGGCATCTGAATAGCAAACAATATTCAGGCCTGCCGGTTTTCTCAGCTGAGTTAAGGATATAGAATGTGTCTTTGATTTTAATTTTAGTAGTGACTTGTTGGCCTTGAACAGTAACTTCACTTTCAGAGATTTTCCAGTCAGGTTGAGTCTGAGTGGCTACCCATATCATTTGACCTGTCAGCTTTTTAGATCTGTCTTCTCCTCTTGAAATAACATCACTTTCCTTTCTTTATATCTATTGAGGATATAAATGAAGTATTTATATTTTGGTCTATAGTAATTGCTTAACACCCAATCCAAAAAATTTGAAGGTTCCATTTTCATGTGTTCCAACATTGAATATTCTTTTTAATTCTGAGATCACATTCCTCTGAAATGTTTCATTTCCACAGAATATGAAATTATCTACACACATTGCCAGAATACCCATCAAGTCACCAGTTGCATCATGGCAAAGAAACAGTGCATTGTCATACGCACTGACTCTTCTTGTTTAGTTAGTTAACTTATGATTGACTCTCTTGTACCAGGAATGAGGTGTGTCATTTAATCTATAAATACATTTTTTCAACATCTATACCAGTGACTCCGGAGATACATCAGTTGCTGGTCTAAGAAATACCTCTCTTTCCAGCATATTACCCAGCAGAAACACTAAGGTGAAATCAAGAGTTTCCACCAGTTACTTCATAATGGAGGCTGTTAACATTATAAGATGCATAGCTTCACAGATGTATGTTGGAGAGTCTGCTTTCAGGTTAGGTAAATCTTCTTCATAACCATGTACAACAAGACAGGCCTTCATTATCTTTTTATTGTCTTTGGATTTCTCCATTATCCTTGTTGATATACATTTCTGACACATTCACATACTTCATGAATTTCCATATTTTTGATTCCTCTTTTCTTTGAATCAATCACATCTTTTATTTGTTCTTCAAATGTGAGCAAAGTACATTTTCTTGACTGCTTACTCAGTCTGTTACTTGGTGTAGTCATCTCCATTGATTAACATGATCTCAATTTATACTGATTGGATTTTCAATTGATTTTGGCCATGTACTGATAATCTCCCATTTTTTCCACTCTTCATTTCCATTCATTTTATATTCCACAACTGTCTTTCTATGTGGTTTTTCAGTATTATCTTTCAGTTCCTCATTTTTTTCTAAAAGAACTTTTATTATGTTGTCTTTCATCTTCTTCTTCCAAAACTTCATTTATCTTATTTGAACAAATTTTATTTTCTTTATTCCTTGGATTTTGAAACTCTTTGATTACCTTCATCAAGTGACATAGATGCATCCTGTAAAATGCACCTCTATATCTGATCAGTACACATTGAACTTCTTTACCCAATACTTTAGCAGAACCACAAAAACTTTGCAGTTTGATCTTCTATAAAAGACACCATTATCTGCATAAATCCATACATTAGATCTCAATGGTCTCTGAAATGTTTTGCTTGATTTAGCTTCCATAAAGCTTTTCCTCATTGCATGTGAGGTATTTAAATTTACTCTAACCATGTCACTGGTTGTTGTAGCTTCCAATGCAGGGAACTGGTCATTCAAAACTGAGGGTGTATTTATATTGGACCCAAATATAAGCTCATTTGGACTATGTTCAGAATGATTCTGAAGTACATTTTTGGCATTAACAGTCCAAGCCAGGGCTATTTCTTGCTCACATATCTTGTTAGACTTAGGAGTTTCACTCGCAGCTTATCTGGGTCATTTAATGCATCAAAGTATACATTAAAACCTAATTTTTCTAGCAACAGGTTGTGACAATGCAGAGTCCAAGTCTGCCCTACCTAGTGTCTCCTTCACAAGATTTAACATTTTAATATTAGGTATATATCATTTGTCAATGTTCGATAACATGAGTCAACATTAAATAAAAGAAAAATGTACCTGGTCTTAATCCATGACAGTGTTAATATCATTTCCAGAACTAAAACTAGAACAGTATTAGACAAAATGCTTAGCTGAATTATATTTTAAATAGTGCATTATCACACCTTGTTTATCTATGAGATTTGTTTTATTTCCTCAATAATTTTTTTTTCCCCTGCTACTTCAGTACCGATTGAAATTTACAGTTTCAACTTTCTCTTTAATAGTTGTAACAGTTTTATATTCTGTTGATGAAATGTCAGAAAACACTTTCTTTAATGTATCTTTCATTACTGTATATGTTAAAGATGAGCACGTCATTTTTTCTTACTTTTCAATTTCTTCTGATTCATTTGCTACATTCAAAACAAAAACGTCCAGATCACCTTCTGGCAACGTAATTCCAAATTTACATAATTACAAAAATTTATACAGCACTGAAAAGTCGTTTATATCCACTCCTGCTGTTCTTTTTTTGAAATAGAAATCTTTGAATGCTATATATGCCATAGTATATCATCACATAAATAAATTTTGCTTAGCTTGTCCAACAATGACTTGTTACGTGACAGTTCAGCCAATATCCATTTTCACCAAATGTTGAACACATTCATCTAAGGCAGTGATAAAAATACTGCTGGGCTCAGTTTTTCTTTTGGTAAATCTGTGAATAGAGACCTTATCTCTATATCTTGCTTCCATTCTCATACAACTCTTTGTTGTATAGCTGTAATACAAATACAAATATAAGCGGAAACATAATCAAACATAATTTACAAACTTCAATGATATATACTCAGAGAGAGGACTTCTTCTTCCCATATCTTCTTCCAGGAGCTAGGGGGTGCCAATGCTTGCACCCCCTTGCAAGCTCGTCAGAGACACCCCTGGTCGGATTCTCTGCACTCTGTCTAAATCTGACCGTGTGGTTCTCATCACGTAGTCCTTCTGGTTACACACCTGTTCGACCTGAGTGCCCTAATTGTGCTGTCCTGTTTACTAATCACAACGTGATAGCTTGTCAAAGCACACAGGATCACTTGGAACGAATCAAAAATCCATTGCATATGTTATATAGCATCCTTACCTTGCAAAATAGGTGCCTGTTTTGTAAAGGAAGCCATCTTTCTTTTAAACGGGTTTCAATGTAATTTGAGCAATAATAATTTCTGTCACAGGAAAGAAGATAGCTTTTGCTACCAATATTAATTTGTTAATACGGCAACACTGACACAACACATGCTTAGCTGAATGCCATATTTATAAACAAGGGAGACAACCAATTTGATACTAAGATAACCCAAACTTCAGTAATGGCCTCTAGAGGATTTAGTCAAGTAGTAAATCAGGAGAAAGCAGAAAAATCAAATCCTTTTTTTCTGTCAGCATCATGCTTTGATGACTTGCCACGTTCCAAGCCTCAATAGTCACAAGGAGGTTAGAATTTATATAACTTACACACACACACACACACCCACACACACACACACTAAAGGAAATTCATCAAAGGTCTTTTTCCATTTTATTGTATTCACACATATTTGTTCTCTTGTTTCTATGTTTCTATAAATAAATTCTATTAAGTTTTTCGATTATGCTCTCTTCATATATTATTCACAACTGTCAAAAGAACTGCTCTGCCCCAATAGGTTTAAAATGGTGGAATAAATCATGTTGGTACTATTTACCCAACCCCTCCGCTCGGGCAGGATATGACACAAGGTCAATTTTTAAGCGGAGTTTAACAGGTTTGAATTCAGAGTTTTCCTTCTCCTAGACTAGTTGCCTGCCCTAGGCTGAAGAACCTAGTCTGTCCTACTATTTACCCATAGCTGGAGGGAGAATAATTGGATTCATACCTTTCCCAAGGGTATTAGTGCTATGTTAAATGCAATCAGTCTTGTCCAGGATTTGAACTCGAGTCGCCGTGTTCATTTCCCTACGACGATAACGACTACACCACGGGCACCTCACAAAATAAATCATGTTGGTAAGTTGAGAATGCAGATGCATTGACTGATTGAAGATATAATAGAGATTATTATGGAATGCTAATTAGAATCCTTTATTTTTGATAAATAAAAGTATCAATATCATCATAGACCTGTGTTACAATAGAAACCTAGCTTTGTAAGTATCTCATAGATCTTTCAATACTTCAATCACTCTCCATCTATCATATTCTCCTTTCCACTTAACCTCCACTCTCTAAACATTCTTTCTACAGAATTTACTATTTCTCATTGTTATATTATCATAATCTTTTGTTGAGTAGGGAATAATTTAATAAAAAAAATGATGTCCTAAATTTGAATGAACCTATAAACAAACTAAAGTACCAATCTGGCTCTATCAGGTGCTACCATTCTGGGCCAAAGTGGACCTGAGAGCAATGGCAATGAAGAGGTGCTCCACATTCCCCAAAGCTCCAGCATCACTGGAACTTCACCATCAGATTGTTTAGTATCATATCCAGGACACTCATTAGGGGTCTTACCTCTCTGCAGAAGTGCAGTCAGTGTATTCTACAGCCCCAGCTGACTGGGCAAATTTTATTTGGTAATTAATTATATTAATTATTTCATTATTTAATTTGGTGAGGTTGTGGACTGATTATAGATCTTTTAGAGAAAGTGTACTTATCATTGAAGTCAATGCATGCACACTGGAAAATGTGTGCAAAAGGATACAACAACCATCCCTTGTCATAATAAGGTTCTGGGACAGGAAATAAAAACTAAACAAAATTGAAGTCATATTACATAAGTTTAATTGAGATTAAATAAGACTAATGATGCAATGATTTAGGGAGATGATGTCACATTGAGAATTTGAAAATCTAGGCAGTTGAGTTGAGATCCATTGAGGAGTTGAGTTCAGTTGAGTTGTCAGTAGCAGGTGGAGTTAGATATGAGACAAATTGGTCAGAGTCAGGCGTGTAAGTAGGGTGGCTGCCAGGCAGTGGATTCATTCAGAGATCTTAAAAATTTCTTCCTCTCCCTCCTGTTTACTACAAGAAAAATATTGGGTCTGAATAAAACTCTCTTCATATCTGAAACAAATGAGTCGCCTTATGGCTTTTTAAAGAATAATGCAATGCTACCATATTCACAATGGTCCCGTAACGTTACATTTATTCAAAATAGCATGCAGTATCTTTGAGTAATTCTCATCTGAATTTTTTTCAAGCATTTTGTTAGAGTCCAAGTGGTGCAACCATACAGTAGTGCTGACATGGCTACAGCTTGGAAAAATTCCTGTTTTATTCTATCAGAAAGTCATAAAGATTATATAAATTGTTATTATTGAATGTATTGCTGGTTAACTCAATGAAAATGTTTTCTTTTTATATTATTCTTTAAGTGTCTTAAAATCTGGCGTGAAGTTGATTAGACAGAATATGGGGTAGGTTTATAGTTATCATTTAGAGTTCTTTGGTACCATGGCTCTTGTATTATAGATGGTAAAGATGCTGATGGCAAGAACTAGACTTCTTGAACCAAAAGGGGAGATGAGCTTGAGTCTCACTGGGTGCTTATCTTTTCTTGTTGTTACTGATGCACTCTCTTGTAGAAATAATGACACAATTTCTGATAAAAAGCAACTGCCATAATAATTTGCATATCATACACACTCATATAACACACACACACACACACACACACCTAACTTTGGATTACGAAACTCTGAAAAAAATTATCATATATGCAATGACTTTTTAGAATTTGAAGCTGCTAAATTCAATCTAAATTTAGTATTTGTTCAACTTTTTATCAGATTGTATTGATTAAAAATAAGAATTAATATAGTTTAGATTGTCTCAAAACAGAAAATTTACACAGTATTTAGAGCAAAAACACATAGACATGTTCATACAAAAATGTAACAATCTCACTGCCAAAATAAGCTCACATGAGGAGAAACAAAATTATAAACAAACACATATTACAGAAGATATTTCTTTGTAATGGAGTAAAACACATTAGTTTGGAATATAGATATAACTTACTTTTGATCATCTAGTCCATATAGTGAGGCATGTGGCTGGAAAAAAACTTAATTCTATAGTTCTCACGTATAATACACCCCCCTAACTTTTGTGCTGGAAAAACTGGAAAAATTGTATATCTTATGGATAAAGGATAATGGTAATGTTAAAAAGAGGATGAAAAAAGAGCTGAAATAAATAACAAAACAGAGGAAGAATCAAGACCATCCAGATGACAGCATTGCTGAGATTGATTAGAATACTGAGAACAGTCCTGAGACCTGAGAAGACTTGTTGTCACTCAGACTCCAGTGAGGGACCACCTGTTGAAACTGGTGTAAGAAACTCACAAGGAATAAAATAATAATCCATTAAGAATAATGCAAGATTAAATTTGATCATATGAACAAATGGTTTGTGTACAAACCAGAATCTGTTCTAGAAAAAGGGACCCATAAAATTCTCAGGAATTTTGAAGTAGAACCAGATCACCCAATCCTGGCCAGAAGGAACAAATCAAGTGTTAATTAACAAGGAGAAAGAACTTGTCATCTAATGGATTTTGCTGTTCTGGCAGACCAAAGAGGGAAAATGAATGAAAGTGAAAGATAAATAAATACTTAGAAAAGAAATTAGCTGAAAAATTGAGACCATCCAGATCACGGCATTGTTAAGATTAGTTAGAATACTCAAACGAGTCCTGAAGACGTGAGGAGACATTCTGTCTCTCAGACTCCAGTGAAAGACCATCAGTTAAAGCTGATGTAAAAAGCTCACAAAGAGTAGAATAAAAATGAATTAGGGATATCTTTCTAAGCTGAAAATCTTCACTGTCTGTCCATGGCATTTGTCACTCTTGCAAGATTATAACCTTGTACTTGAAAAGTTTTGCTTCTTTTCCTATGCACAGACATGGGTAAAGTTTTATAGGAGACAAGCAGTTTCAAACACAGGATCTATTTATCTATCAATCAATCTGCTTGTTATAGTAGACTCCTTGTGGAGCATAGGGTCATAGCCATTGTGGTTTCAGTAGCAAGTAGGTTTTATGAGGTGCAGTTACTAGCATCACATATCCTAGTTTTGAATTTTCCTTCTTCTAGACTGGTTTGCCTATCTACAAAGCTACAAAACCTAGTCTACCCTACTATTTACCTATAGCTGGAAGGAGAAGAGATGGATTCATGCTTTTCACAAGGGCACTAGTGTGAAGTCAAAAGCAATTAGTTTTGTCCAGGGTGTGAACTTGGTCCATCAAATCCATTTTCTACAACAATAACCCATATATCACCCTCACCTTCACTATTCATCTCTCTCTCTCTCTCTCTCCACACACACACGTACACACATACACAGACACACTCACACAAACATACACACAAACATACACACTCACACACATACACACATACATTTCACCCAAATTGCCCATCTCTTTGTATTGAACAAAAAAATGATAATAAAAAATAGAATTTACTTTTACTTTAAAATCGACAAATGAAATACTATGAAGCAATAAAACAAAGCAGAGTATATATATATATATGTATTTCATGCAATCACTTAATAAATTATGCACAGATTAAATTAATTATTAGATGCTTAGACTCATCAGTAATTGCCAGTTGTGGAAATCTTGCAGGATTGTAAGAATAGGAATGATATTATCAAATAAGAATATTATAGACAAATAGTTCTTGATTATCTATTGAGATAAATCTTTCCAAAATATAAATTAGAGCTGCATTATATACCTGACCAGAGTATCTTTTAGAGAAGAGAAATTAGAGTTTGTGCATACAAAAAATTGTTAAAGTATGACTTGTTGAGATGAAGTTAAAGATTCATCAACATGATTTTAAATGTCCATTGTCTTGTACTTAGTTCTTTAGAATAATGTAAACACAATCATTGTTTATCACATCTCCCTGCAATATTTTCCTCATAACTTGATATTACAATTAGAGGTCATGGTTTAGTTTCTGGTAATTTTTTTTTATCAGAAAAAATTTCTCATATACCTATATGAACAATTTCCCATACATCTCCATCAACAAATCTGTCCTATCCGTCAGGACAGTAGCTCCTGGAGAAGAGATAAGTTCCTGACTCCCAGTATACTGTCTGGAGTATAACACAAAATGGCATTTAATGTTGAAGCTCCAGTTTTGGAGATCTGAGGAATGTGGAGTACCCCTTCATTGCCATTACTACCAGGTTCTATTCTGACTCTGTGTGGTAGTACCTGTTAGGGTCCAATCTATGGGTTACATTGATCTGCTTAAAAATTGGATAGAACTGTGTGGAAAAAAACAACTCTTAAGAAACAATGGCACAAATAATGTAAATATAAATGTACAATGAATATGATTCCCTTACCTAAAATAATTTAAACATGGTTGACATTCCATTAAAATACATCAATCAATCAATCAGTCAAATCTGTAGGCATGACCTTTTGGATATAAGAAAATATGGTATCAGGTCACATCTTATTTCAATGATAAACTCTTGAAAGCCGAATATGAACTTGTAGAAACTGATAAGTTACATAGACACTAACTGGTCAATATGTGATGATTTGGACTTTTTATTATATGTGTCGTGAAACAAGATAATTCACTCTTAGCTTACATTATTGAATATGACTGATCTTAAACTTACATTTTCTATGGCATGTTCTGATGAATATACATTAGATATTAAGCTAGGATATAATGAACAGCACATTTTACTTGCAAATATTTTCAAATTTATCACTTAATAGTGTCATTTATAGTGTTTACTCATATTTAATTATGTGATAAATTTTAAGCCCAGTTGGTGGTTTGGTAGTTGCATTCATTTCTTCATGATAAATTTTCCAAGGAAAAAAGCAGCAACTTATCTATAAGTATACACAGTACAATTTTTGTCTGTATTCATCTGTAAAGAGTGGTGCTTGAAGCTACAGTAATAACTTTCAAGTTGTTGAAGCATGATCAACCAGCCTGAGGGCTTCCTACCATGTTATTTGGAATGGATGACAATGGAAATTTTCTGTATGTGATACAGCCTTCTTAACAATAATAATACACATGTTCTGAAATACGTTGCCCCAGAATAATGTAAGGCATGACAATGATGATGAAGAATGCAAAAAAATATTTGAGTAATAGAGCATCTTTCTTCCTGTCTGTCTGTATGTCTTGCTGTGTAATGATTTCTTCATCACTTGTGTATTTAAATGTTTATTACCTTGTCTTCCAATGAATCTTAATATTCTTTATCCACATTTCCTGCATTTGAACCTGTTTATTTATTGATCTATTTGTACATGGTGAGTTAAAAAGTATCAAGACTGATGTTATATTTAGCAAGATAGAAATGAATGATGAAAAAGACTCCTAATTTGTCCCTTTGTAATTCAATACATTTATTGATGAGCAAAGAACTTTGTGATAAGTTGGACATTTCTATTTGGTCATATCAAGCAGACAGAGTTTCAGATAACAGATAATAGGGTCAGTCATTTGTTGGGTCCCCACTCACTAAAGACCAATTAGTAAATTCATGATATACTAGTATTATATATAATGAAAAGAAAGACAAGATAAACTCATTTACATATAGAAGACTGTTTCACATTTAATATATACCATATATATACCAGTGGTATTAAAAGAAAGAATACATAAATGCATCCCAATAATGTAGATGGGGTATAAAAATGAGGGTTGAGTAATATAGTCATGTGCCTTTACCATTTCCCAGCAAAGTCAGAGATATGTCTCCACTGTTTAAAGAACAGAGGCTAAAAGAGGTTGAAAAGGGTTTTCTGGACTGTATCCTAATGGACATGCTAATTATCTGGGAGGGATAATTATTTATCATATCCCTCATGTGGTGAAAATGAAAATTCTTTTGATACAGCTTCGCATATTTGTATATTTATAAAGTGATATTTTGACATATACACTTCTGTCTAGATAAGTCAATGCCAATTCTTAAAAAATATAAAGCTATTTTTGAATAAAATGCTTTGGAAGAAACACAGGATTTTTTAATTGCAACACCCTCTATATAACATTTTTTGTTTCCTCAAAGAATTCATTTCAACTGTAAGATTTGATAATGTGAGCATTAAAATGGCACAACTTTATATCAAAAGAGGAGTTTCAGAGGTACTTGGACTAATGGAAAAAATATTTCAATGAGTGTGTCAAATAGCGAGGAAACTATTTTGAAGAAAATTAAAGTTTTTTCATTGTTAATTTATATTCTGGTAAATATAATCATAATTCTTTTTTTGAATTGGCTCTGACTAGATATCATCAGTTTATTGTATAAGTTGCTCAGTACACATCATCATACAAATTTTAAATTTAAAAAATTTTTTAGCTTCAGTTTTAATACTTTTTGATCACACCTCATGTTTATAGCCGACTGTTGGCTCCCTTTTCAATAGTTACTACACCATGGTGTAGGTGAGGGAGCTACTCCTTTCCCTGGATTGCTCTACTTACCCTTGATTCATACCTTATAATGCTGAGTGTTAAGGAAGAAGGCATCAAGTACCATTTTTTGAGTCTTTGATATGACTTGACCCGGAATTGAACCCTGGTCAACCAGGCCATTGGTGAACACTCTAACCATTTTGCCAAATAGATATAAATGTACAGAGGCTGGAAATGGACACGGTGACACGAGTTCAAATCCTGGACAAGACTGATTGCATTTCACATAGCACTAATACCCTTGGGAAAGATATGAATCCAATTATTCTTCCTCCAGCTATGGGTCAAATAGTAGGGCAGATTAGGTTCATCAGCCTTGGTGAGGCAACTAGTCTAGGAGAAGGAAAACTCTGAATTCAAACCTGTTAAACTCCGCTTAAAAAGTTGACCTCGTGTCATATCCTGCCTGAGTGGAGAAGTTGGTAAATATGGAATAAATGTACTGATTTTCAGTTTTTTGTAAATGTTCATGACCATATTCTGATTGATTCTGGTAAATTTCTCAAAGCCATTGAATAAGTCAATATGAGGAAAAAATCAAAGCCATCATTACAACTAAGTTAAATAAAACCATGTATTCTTTTTATAGAATGTCTTAAATTCAATGTTTCTTGGCAGCACAGGAAGACATTGATTGTTAACAAGTTTCATTCTTTGACATGGTGTCCAGTTTTAAAAGCATCACTGAAACCTGAGTACCATTCTTTGATTTATCAATATTGAAATCTGATCATCTCTTTTTGCTTTTTGATATTGATTAGTTTCTGGAACTGTCTTTAATGGTTCAAATGCAGACAGTATTTTTTTTATTGGAAATAAGCCAATTGATCAAAAATTTAACTCAAGAAATAAAGAAATAGTTAATTTTAAATAAATTTTACTTTTAGCATTAAGGCCTTTGTGATGTGTTCTTCTATAACTATCTCTTTGGAAAACTGCCTCATGGCTATGATGTATAGCAATGGTGTTCCATTCCGGCTTCCTCAAAATAATTCATCCTAAATCAATATGGAAGATAAAATACAATTTTAAAAATTCTAATGATTTGATTAATTCTTAGAATTTTAAAACTTTTTTAATTAGCTTTGAATTGTCTAGCACAAGGCTATGGTTGTGGGAGCACACAGTGAGAAGCAAACTTGTAGAAATGATTAATTGGTTTTACAAATTTTTCTGAGTGTAAATGCTTAGTGCAGAAACTATTAAAAATATGTATATGCATGTGAACACAAAGTATTATAAAAAAGTAATGAGATGGAAGCTTTAAAATTTAAAATCTGGAAATTCTAAAACTTAAAATTTAAGATCTTAAAATTTAAAATTTAAATGAATAAATGTGCGCAACTGAACAACTTACATAATAACGCAATGATAAGACAGGTAAGTACCAATTTGACTTTGCTAAAACATTTAGTTTCAGAGAAGCACTTGACACTCCATATATGTTAATAAATGAAAGTGATATAATCACATGAATATTAGATAAGTCGGTAGATACATAATTATAGACAAGAATAATAATATAGAGGTTATTATGTGCAGACTTTGGGGAAAGGGCTTTTTGAGCTCACCCCAAAGTGCTATTTTCTCAAGTTCTGAGCTCTAAAAATGATCTCATTTATCCTTGACTTTTGTCAGACTCATCATCCTGATTTGAATAATTATTTATCTCACTAATGTTTTTTACTTTGTTTCATTTTCAGGCCTTAAAATGTTAAGAGAGATTTTGCTGAAGGCATTTTAATAATGTTATCCTATTTACCCAACCCCTCCGCTCGGGCAGGATATGACACAAGGTCAATTTTTAAGCGGAGTTTAACAGGTTTAAATTCAGAGTTTTCCTTCTCCTAAACTAGTTGCCTCACCAAGGCCGAAGAACTTAGTCTGTTCTACTATTTACCCATAGCTGGAGGGAGAATAATTGGATTCATACCTTTCCCAAGGGTATTAGTGCTATGTGAAATGCAATCAGTCAGGTCCAGGAAATTTAATAATGTTATACAATAAATAAGCAAATTAGTAAATAACATGGCTTGTTATTCTGAGTTCAATTAAAATCAGCCCAAAAAACAAATGAAATCCCTCTTATATCATGATTCAGACGAAGAGGTTTCTGGTAGAAATATCAAAAATAATCTTTACTTATAGTTTTTCAAATGATTTATTTTATTTCAACTTAATAGGTAAATTTTGACAAAATGTTTTTCACTTATCATAATATGAAGGGAATCTATCAATATGACATTGAGTTCAAAAGATTGTAGCTGTATCAAAGTTCCATGCATGCTTGTGTGTGTGTTTACATGTGTCTGTCTGTCTGTCTGTCTCTCTCTCTATATATATATGTATATAACCTCACTATGTTTACCATCCTAAAGATCAAAATGTAGAGACAGAAGATTTAAATCTTCATTTGCTCAGCAGAGCAACTTATATAAAAGTAAAGTAAAGTTGGCGACCGTAGTTGAGGGTGACCTGAGGCTCCCTTTTCAATAGCTACTGCACCAAGGTATAGGGGAGGGCGGTTTTGAAATAAAATTATGAAACCAGTCACACTATATATTATCAATTTAATTGGATATATATATATATTACTAGCTTCATTATAAGCTATGATCAAAAAGTTTCAAGACTGAATTTTCAAATGCCAAGAATTAAGAATTTAAATGAAAACTCATGCACTGCTGAGCAATTTCTGTTATAAAGTGATGATGTCTTGATGAGTCAATAGCTATTCGCCAAACTTTCCATCAGTAGTCTTGACACTTTTTGATCAATAGTTTTCGGTGAAACTCTGGATGGGAGCAGATGCAGCACACTTCATACTGACAAGATCTAGCTTTGTGCGTCTTTTTCTTATTTCCTAAACTAAAAATTCATCTCAAGTTGAGGATGTGGCAGACATTGAAAGAAATATGACGCCATAGCTTTACATTATATTAAAAGATGAGTTTCAGAAGTAAAATGTGAACATGAAATAGTGGTTCCATTGTCATTCCTTAACAACAAACAAGATCAAGGATGGCAACATGAAGGAAACATCAGAGTGACTGACACAACAAGATGAGGCAAGTAGAGAGGAGATGAAGATGAAGAGAAGGATGAACTGAAATGAGATGAGGAGATAGGAGTTCATAGTGCAAGGTAGATCATAGAATAAGGCTCCTATATAATGTGTGTGTGTGTGTGTGTGTGTGTGTGTGTGTGTGTGTGTGTGTGTGTGTGTGTGTGTGTGTTTTTATGGATACATATATGCATAAATAATTATATATGCCATAAGGACAAATTATATCAAGGGGAAAACTGATAATATTCTACAAAATAGCAAATGTAAATTATGTGGGGATAGAGATTAAATGGTTAAACACATTATAAGTAAATGCAGCAAACTGGTACAAAAGGAGTACAAGACTAGACATGACTGGGTGGGGAAGATGATCCACTAGGAATTGTGCAAGATATTACAATTTAACCATGCTAACAAATGTTATATGCCCAAAGCAGAATCTGTTCTAGAAAATGAGACCCATAGAATTCTCTGGAATTTTAAGATGCAAACACATTGCCCAATCTTAGCCAGATGGCCAGACCAAGCGTTAATTAATATGAAGAAAAAGAACTTGTTATGAAATGGATTTTGCTGTTCTAGCAGACCACAGTGTGAAAATAAAAGAAAGTGAAAAGATAGAAAAATAATTTGATCTTACCAGAGAGCTGAAAAAACTGTAGAACATAAAGGTGAGTAATACCCATTGTAATTGGAGCACTTGGAACAGTTCTCAAAGACTTAGAAAAAAAAATTGGAGGGATAAATATATATATATATACAAAGTAAGTTAAATATTCAATGTATATTAGAAAATGCTATTCCTATAAATTCTAGGATATTCTTAGAATGATCTAATATGTATTGGACTGGATTGCAGTCTACACGGGGCTTAAAAGGTGATTTCATTTTTTTCCTATAGATTTACAAATTTAAAAGATATTTTAATCACTGAATAGATTTTCTATCAACTTTGTTTACCTCAAAATCAAAAAAATATTTTTTGCAGTGACAATTAACTAATATTAATGTCAAATTCTATTTAATATTCTTTGATGTATATTCATATGTAAATATATTCATATAAACAACAATAAAAGTCTACATAGGTTGGTCAAATGAAAGATTCTTTTTTATCTATGTAAATAAATATAGGAATAACTCTTATTATAAAACATCAAAATGTTTTCTTTAAGTTCCAAATCCTCCTTACTTATAAAAATATCCACATTTATTTCTATATATCCTAAGTCTTTTTAAAGGAAACAACAAATAAAGAGATGAGAATGCAGAACCTTAAATTCAAGCAAAGCAGTTAATTGGGGAAAATTTCATAAAGTTTTCTAATGGAATTATAAAAATCATTAAAATGACAATATCTAATTGGGTTCACTGCAACATCTACATTCTGTTCTTGGCTCTTAGTTTAATCAAATTAACCTTTGCTCTAGCATTGCAAAATCTTCTTCAATTGGGTTGTGAGCAGCAGTAGGAAATTTTGTTCATACAGAAACTCCAATTGGCTGCACATGGTGGTTTCTGGCATGATCCATGACAACTATAGGATTGAACTCGGATTGAACTTGGATTCACTAATTTAGATGCAGGAAAAGTCAGAAATTTTGGCCAATTACAGAAACTGTCTTTCATTTCATATGCCAATATTCTTTTCATTAATATTACCATAACTTGCAATAAGTTTTTTCCTTTTATTGCTGGAATTTCAATGTGAGGTGGGTGGCTACATTTATTGGTGACTATACAAAGTTGTTGTATGTAGTTATTCAAACCCTCTACCACAAACAGGAAGTGACACAAGGTCAATTTTTAAGCAGTGTATAGCTAATTTGACTTCATGGTTTTCCTTTAAGACTGGTTGCATAACCAAGACTAAAGAACCAGTCTACCCGACTATTTACCTATAGCTGAAGGAGAAGAGAGGGATTCATGCTTTTCTCAAGGGAATTAGCATGAAGTGAAATGCAAGCAATCACATTCAGGATTTGAACTCAGGCCACCATTTCCATTTCCTACTATGATAATAGTTATCCTAAGTGCACCACTCAAAAGTTGTTAAATGTCATCATCATCATATCGCGCTGGTAGCACGGATATCCCTGACCCTCTCTCGCCACTCCTCCCTATTGTTCATCGCCCTAGGTAGGTCTTCAGGACAACATCCCATATCCTCACATAGCTGCTGAATGTATGTTCGTGCTGGTCATCCTGCTTTTGCACGGCCATGTGTGGGGGTCCATAAGAGTACATCACTTATGAGTTCGTCCCTGCTTCTCCAGCAGTGTCCTGCATGTCTGGCTCATCTAACTTGAATAGTTTTCATGATAGGGGGTAGGTGGCCGTACAGTTGGTGTCTTATGGGGTGTTGCCGCCAGGACTTGTTTAAGATTGCACGTAGCATTCTTGTGTAATTGCCGTCTAGCTTCTTCTCCAGCCATTTTGTTAGGGTCCATGTAGTGCAGCCATATAGCAGTATCGATGTGACCGCTGCCTGGAAGAAACTGCGTTTCATTTTATCGGTTAGGTCTGATTTCCAAATAATCGATTACCTATTGATAGCTGAGAACTCAGTTTAATTCAGAAATACCAAATTTTGTCATAGTATGTAGACTACCAGCATCATATATGTGTGTCTTTGATCAAGATTCTGAGCCAAATTTCTATTCACAGGAGCCTTTTTTTGCATTGCTTTTTCAACAAACTTAGTCTTTTTGTCAATTTGGATTTTCTTATTTCACCAGTTTCACAATGTTATTAAGTGCTGAAATATTGCTTTTGTTCAGAATCAGCTGGACTCCTGATTCCTATAGCCCATTTTTTATTATTTTCTTGAGCTTTAGAATTTTCCCAATGAGCCTTTCAGTGGATTTGGCAGACAGTCATCTGGGCTACTTTGAGCAGTTTTTCTCTTGACAACTTATATTTTCTCTTCTTTCCATTTATCAGCTCTCCATAAAAAAGCTGTTTTGGAAGTTTTCCTTCATGCATTCTAATTAGATGTCTATTTAATCTTAGCCAATTCTTCAGGCCTGTGATCATAATACTGTCATATTGATATTTCTCTAGCACTTCACAATCACTTCCAAGTATTTCCCAATTCAGCTTTATATATATATATATATATATATATATATATATATATATATATATATATATATATTAATAATGTAGTTTTTTATATTGGTCTAATTGTGAGAAACTAACAGTCACCTAGCACTTTACTATTTCTCAATGATTTTTAAATCATTATTCATTTAGTTTAGTTAGTGAATTGGTGAGTAAGATGGAGCATTTGGCCTCTCAGGTCATGTATTTCTCACCAACTGATTATTCTAACTCCAAAGCTGTTTCATTCCTCTGTCAGCTGGGGCTGTAGAATATACTGACTGCTCCTCTAGAGATGGGTAACCCTCCCCTTCCAACGAGGCTACTTGTTGGCCTGGAATGGTTGAGAACAGGATTCTGGTAGCTGAACAGTCCATGATGGTAACCAAAGTGGTCATGTGACTTGCAACACTTCAGTTAAGCCCTTATATCTAGACAGGCAGTCTGAGAGGCCCAATCTGATCAGTTGGCTGGTCATGTCAAACCCTTGCACCTATGTGATTGTCCTATCTATATTCTTCAAATTGCTCTTGTGGCAGGCAAATACTCAAACCTATTTTATCTTAAAGTTGCAAGAAAGTGTTAGCTGAGGGTCAAGACTTACAACCATTTAACTGTATGCAAACAAATGATTAATATTTAATAAAATGATTTGTGTTAAATAGCAATACTTGAAGCCATGTCCTGGGTATGACACTAAACTGCATCTGATATGTGAGACTCCTGTTATGGAGTTTGAGGAATGAGGAGTACTCCATCATTACCATTATTCTCAAATCCACTCTGACACCAAGAGGTAGTATCTGTTTATGCCCTGTTTATGAGTCAAATAGAACTGTTCAGTCTTTTACTAAGGATTATTATTAGTAGTTATTTAAAATTGCTTGTATTTCATAGAAATATTTGATGAATAAAATTACTAATGTTAAATAACGATACTTGAAACTATCTGTGTGCAAACAAATGATTAATATTGAATTATTAGTGTTAGAGTGCAATATTTAAAACCATTTCCCTGTGTGCAAACAAATGAGCTCTGGTTCATTAAAAATGAATTTACCTACAAACTATTCACTTATGAAATATATATATATATATATATATATATATATTTACTAATCAATTATCTACCAGTATTCACGGTACCAGAAAAAAACAAAAAACCCCTGGCCAGGAACAAGAGAAAAAAATATCTCGAATCACGGTCCAGAGGAAAAAGAAAAAAGTTTTTTGGGTGAAAAAGAAAGAAAAGACCACCTCGTCCTAGTCCTTGAAAAAAATCAAGGTGTACAAAGTCAGTGGCCAAAAGAAAACCAAAAAACCCTCCGCGAATACTGCAATGCTATAATTACTAAAGTGCTCAACATTAAACAATGGAGCCAATTATAAAATTAATTTAAATCGCTAGTCGAAAGTCTTCTACTAAAGTTTCACCTTAACGGATCGTCAGGAAGCCTCGCCTAAACGCTTCTAAGGAGAAATGGCTTTTGTTATATTCACCAAAAACCTCCACCTATCCTAAAATTTGCATATAATAAAAAAAAAAAAAAAAAAAAAAAAAAAAAAACCCACCCTACAACCTATCCTAATTATATAGTAACCACGCTCTTTTGTGTTTACAACTATTCAATACCTCCGTTCTTTTGTTTAGCATATTCTTACTTTTACAATCTGCTATTATCAATTTTTCCTCCATACAAAGATTACAAGTTCTATTCCCTGCCCTATATTTGCGGCATTTCTTTATTATTTCCCATTTCATTATCGGATCTACTCCCATTTTTTCCTTAATCTCCCACACATAACTAGATAAAGCAGTACTATATCTATATCTTTTGTGCGAAAAACTTGTTCTATGGTTATAGTACCTAGTTGATAGGTTGTAGGGTGGGTTTTTTTTTTTTTTTTTTTTTTTTTTATTATATGCAAATTTTAGGATAGGTGGAGGTTTTTGGTGAATATAACAAAAGCCATTTCTCCTTAGAAGCGTTTAGGCGAGGCTTCCTGACGATCCGTTAAGGTGAAACTTTAGAAGCCAACCCCCGCCGTTATTACGTGTGTTATAACTTGGAATACGTGTATTACTTGTTAGAACTTAGTAATCTCGGTAAGACTTGTTTTTCGTCAGACTTTATTTTTTTTTGCAAGCTTACCCGAGTAGTGACTTGTGACACTTTTTAGAAAAAGAATTTCAGAAGTAG
This sequence comes from Sepioteuthis lessoniana, assembly GCA_963585895.1. NCBI lineage: Eukaryota > Metazoa > Mollusca > Cephalopoda > Myopsida > Loliginidae > Sepioteuthis > Sepioteuthis lessoniana. Next base: position 92,603,424 of record OY757904.1, read on the forward strand.
TTACTTGTGACAATTTTTAGTTTAACTTTGACACTTGTTTTAATTTTCCGGCGTTTATTTTTCTTGTGGTCGGACTAGATTTATTTTGAGTTTTTCCTTTTTAATTTAGCGGGGGTATCTACTAGTTCAAATCCTTTTTTACGGCGGGTTGCCTAATTTTATAATTTTCACTTTTTTGTTGAACAGTAGAACCCCCCTCCTCCACACTTGCAACAGGTGGGGGCTTTAGTTTTACCCTCCTGGCTGCAAACTATACCGCAGTCATGGAGGGTTCTACCTCCCCAAAAAATGACATTGACAAAACCAAACAAGATTCTTCACAAGAGAGTTTGATAGGCGCGAATTGGCCATCGCTGCCGGTCCCCGCTGATTCGCAAAGAACAATACCTGACGCAACACAAGATACTCCTATACAGCCAGCCCAAAAGAGCCCCACACCTTGGAAGGGCCAGCAGAGGGGACCTGCCGACTACGAAAGGGATAGGGTGGAGAAGTACGCAAAGTACTTCAAAGGCAACGAGATTCTGCCCATCCCTGAGTTGGAACAAAAATTAACACCCAGGATCCTCTCGCTGGTCGTTTCGGATCTCAAAACCAAAAGGTTGGTGGGGCTGAAGAAGGAGACATTTGAGGAGTTATTGAGGAAGGCGGGCATCCCATGCCAGTACTTCTGTCGCAAGAGTTTTGCGACGTGGGATGTCCTCCTTCCTACGGAAGACCAGGCTGCGAAGCTGGCAGCCAACAACATTACGACCAGGTGCTTCAGGCTACAGCCGGAATATAGGGGCACCCGTAGGCTCAACGTCACCATCTGCAACGTCCCGGCCTCCTTTACTGGGGAGGTGTTTGCGGCCTACTTAAGCTCTTACGGCCAGGTGGAGGAGTATAAACTCCTCAGATCCCCGGCCGGGACAGCCTACGGGGATTATGCCTTCCGGATGTGCCTGACGAGGGATGGCTTCAAAGCCATCCCCGAGATTCTAATCAGCGGGGACAGACAGATGATAGTGATGGTGGAGGGGCGGAGACCGAGGTGTTGGTCATGCAAAAAAATTGGCCACATCTCGAAGTTCTGCCCCGAGAAACTTGAGAATGCTGCAGCAGCAGCGACAGCAACAACAACAACAACAGTTTCAACAGCCACCACCACCACCACCACCAGCAGTAAAACAGCCGAGGCTCAGGACCCGAGTCAGGGCCAGCCCAAAACAAATGACAAAGAGGGCTGGTCCGAGGTGACGCGGAAGAGGAGGGGTACCCCCAAACAAGGGGAAAAAGGTTTAATGGTATCCCCACCTCAAAACCAAACCAAAACGCCGGAACCAGCAGCAGTAACAACACAAGGAAAAGCAACATCGTCAACAACAAAGAAAGGGCCACAGACCCCAACAACAAAGACAACAGCAACAACACCAGGATCACCCACATCGGCAAAAAAGAAAAAGGGGGGAAAAAACAAGGAAGACCATGAAAGCATGGAGACATCGACAAATCTGAAAAGAAGGCGAGACAGCGGGGAGGGGGCTGCCAAAAAAATGTGTGCAGGACCTTCCAGCACCGAAGACCCATTAGAAGGGCCTTCAAATGCATACCCCCAAAAGCAGCCTCTTCCCCAACAAGTTCCAATACAAACACCACTCATGGCTCCTCTTCCGCCACCACCTCCCCTACCACTTCCGTCAATGTTCCCTCCTCAACATTGCATTCCTCGGAATGCCCCCCCTCAGTCGCCACAACCCCCACAATATATACAACCCCCACAATCACCACAACCTCCCCCACCAACTGAAACACCCCCATTTCATCCCCAGGTCCGTAGACATCAGATTGTGCATACAAGGAGAGCACAATCGCTCGAAAGACCATCCCCACAAAAAATAGTCAGGTCGCTATCACTACCATCCCTGAGTCCGATCTCTTCCCCGGAACTCTTTCCGGAACAGACTCCCATTACAACAAACCCCCAGACCACATCATCCCAACATAAAAACGAGGCGGCAAACAGTGCCGATACAGAAAAAAATCAGCAACTCAAAGCTAAACATTTATGCACCGTTGGTGCAGAAGCAGTAACGGACCATCAACTTAAGAAGATGTTAAAACCGTTACTGCAACTGGAAAAGATTGGAAAAAAGAAAGTGAACAATCCATGTAATTTTAAGGGTGCAGCCATGGTGACCACTTTCATCCGTTCGGCTGGTGACCGTACCAAGGGCGTATGGAAGTTCTTGGATACGGTCCGCCAGACCGACACGGGTGTAAAGTTGGCGGAACTGGAGCACCCTTCCTTGAAAAGATGTTTGCCTTTTTGCTCAGGGAGGGTCCCTATTTTAGTTCACCCCTCCTTCTATAGAGCGCTAAAAGTACGGTTCCCGCTGGATGTCGGCGGAGTGTCTAGGGATGGCCGAGTAAACACTGAGCTCGGCACGGGCTCTCTGAGACAGGCCGTTGGCATCCTCACCCCTGGGGATTTCCGGCCCATAGTCGACACTGACTAAGGTAAGTGGGATTGATGTCTTTAAACATTGCCAGTTTGAATGTGAGGGGACTGAGGGATTCAAGCAAGTGTGCGCGCTTGCTTGGTGAACTCAGGAACCTCTGCGTAGATGTTGCTGCAGTGCAGGAGACCCACTTCACTTGCGATGCCGACTGTCGGGTGCTGGAAAACGACTTTAACGTTTTCTCAGCATACGGCAGCCGCATCAGCGCTGGGGTCTCTTTGCTAGTTGGACGCAGCCTTGATGCTGATGTTGACGTTGTTTTTGCAGGTGACGGGGGCCGGCTGGTTGTGGCCGATGTTGCCGTGAAAAGTTTCAAGTTTCGTCTGGTTGCGGTTTATGCGCCCAATATCGCTGCGGAGAGGGTTTCCTTTTTTCGTCGGTTGGCGTCGTTCCTGGACGATAAGAAGCGGCTAGTCTTAATGGGTGATTGGAATGCGATCCTTGATCCCAAGATAGATAAGGTCGGTCGGGGAGCTAGTAGTGCGGGAAGGTGTGAGAGCAGCCTTGTCGGCTTCGTGACTCGTCACGATCTCGTCGACAGGTTTCGTCTTGATCACCCAGGGCGGGAGATGTGGACGTGGCTAGATAGCTCGCCCTCTGCCAAAGTAGGTTCCTACTTGGACAGAGTGTTAGTGAGAAGAGCTGACATTGATTTTGTTAGTTGTCCCACGTTCCACTTGATAGCGTGGACTGACCATAAACTCATTAGAGTCAGTCTGCGGTTAGTTAATAGACCTAGTCTAGCCGGCTACTGGAAGTTCAATACCTCCTTACTGGAGATACGGGACTTCCGGGACCGGCTGGAATCCCTAATTCAGCGGGCGTTAGTGGGGGCGGTTACCGGGAATAGGTGGTGGGCTTCTCTTAAGCATAGAATTAGAGATTTCGCCACCAAGTACGGTCGACAGCTCAACTTAGATAGGACCGCGGAGGCGAAATCTATAGATGATAGACTTTCCCGGGCGGTGGCTGGGGGGGACTCCCTAGGTGTAGAGCTAGCTAGGAGGGACCTTGAGCGTGAGAGTAGCGAGCGCTACAAGGGATCAGTAGTTAGATCTAGGCTAAAAAGAGTTCTCAACGAAGCTGTGAAATCGAACGCGACTGCGCGTGAAGAAGAAGTGCGAAGGTTCCCCGATCGGTACATCGCATCTGTGAAGACCCCGGACGGGCGTCTGCTGCGATCAGGTCGTGAGATACGTGACGCCTTTCGGGCGCACTTTCGGGATCGCTTTGCCCGCTGCACTGATCTCCCGCTCCGGGAGTTTCGTAGCTATCTGGCCGACTTCCCCCGTCTTGGGGCGGCTGAAGCGGCTAGCTGCGAGGGTGTGGTTACTGAATGCGAAGTCCGTGATGCGTTGAAGCAGGTCGGCCTCAACAAGTCGCCGGGACTAGATGGTTTGCCGTACGAAGTGTACTTGAGGATGTCGCACATGTTTGTGCCTATTCTGACGGATATGTTCAACCATTGGTTCGCCCAGGGAGCCATCCCTGGTAGCGTTACCAAGGGCGTGATCACATTGCTGAAGAAAGGTGGCAGGCATGTTTGGGAGGGTTTAGACGATTACAGGCCCATAACTCTGCTTAACACAGAGTTAAAGATTTTGGCCCGGGTCTTAGCGAATCGTTTACAGCTTGTCATTAGTGATCTGATCGGCCCCGAACAGACTTTTGCTGTGAAGGGAAGATCGATCCAGGACAACCTGCACTTGATTCGAGAGGTCCTAGAGGGGATAAAAGACGACACCGAATCCGCGCTGATCAGTTTGGATCAGTCCAAGGCCTTCGATAGGGTAGACCATCGGTTCTTGGCGTCTGTTTTGGAGACTGCCGGATTCCAACCGGAGTTCCGCAGATGGATTAGCATGATGTACCACAACCCTCAGGCAGTGGTGCAGGTGAACGGAAGGCGTTCGGGGGTGATCGCGATCGAGCGATCGGTCCGGCAGGGCTGCCCCCTGTCTCCTCTTCTCTATGTCCTCGCGTTGGAGCCCCTCCTGCGCAGGCTTAGGGATGAGGGGACAAGTCCGGCACTGCGCGGTATCCCATTCGTTGGCCGCCTTGCGGCTATGGTTTCCGCGTTCGCTGATGACGTCACAGTTTTCGTATCCCGCCTTCAGGATATAGAGGCTGTGAAAGAGGCGGTTGTCGAGTATGAGCGGATTGCAGGGGCCAAGGTCAATTTTGACAAAAGCGAAGGTTTGCGGCTTGGTGCTTGGAGGGGTAGCAATACTCTTCCAGGGCCCTTCCGCTGGAGTGACGGACCCATCCGCATCCTCGGGGTGTGGTTTGGGCCCGACCTCCAACTGGAGCGAAATTGGTCGGAAGTACATGCTAAGGTGAATGCTCAGGTGGGAATCTGGCTTTCAAGGAGGTTGTCCTTAAAGGGCAGGGCGGAGGCGTGCGCCGCGTACGTCTTCCCCTTGATCCTTTACCGATTAGCTGTACTCCCTCTGCCTAAGGCACATCGGTTGGCACTGCAACGATCCCTCTCCAGACTTGTCTGGGGAGGTGCAAGGCCGATGGTCCGTAGACAGGTCTGTATCCAACGTACACGCAACGGGGGTCTGGGTATGCCTGATCTGGAGAGCCACTGGCTTGCTGAAAGACTTGCATATCTGGGCCGTGTCTTGACGGGGGACTCAGTGTGGAGACGAAAGGCGAGTCGGACTTTTCCTCGCCTCAAGTCAGACCCAAAGGCTGAAGGTCGACGTAGGCCTTTGGGCGAAGCACTGTTTGTCCGCGAGTGCCGAAAGGCCCTTCGTAACCTTCTTGGGTCCAGTGACCTTTCATGGCCTCGGAAGGAGCTGTATCGGGAATTAGTGGTGGGTTCCGCTTCTGATCCTCTCAGCGTGCGGCACGGCTGGACGGCGGAGGAGATCCGCTCTCACTGGAATTGGGCGCCAGGATCGAGCTTCTTGAACAACTCCGAGTTCTCGCTCACCTGGCGACTTGTTCGGAATGCGTTATCCCTTCGCGGCTTGAACTTCAAGGCGGGCCTGGCAGACATGCCTGATTGCCCTCGCTGCAGCAGTGGCTTAGAAGAAACGGCTGAGCACGCCTTCTACTACTGCGAGCGAGTCCGCCCGTTTTGGGATCACGTCGGGGAGTGGACGGCTCGCATCGAACCCAAACAGCTTGTGCTGCTCGACGTTGGTTACGTCGTAGACAACGTTCTTCCTCCGTATCACGGTGAGAAGCGTGTGGTGTTTCTCGCGATCCTAGCTGTAGCTAGAATGGTGATTTGGACGACGCGAAACAAGGGATTGTATGACGATGCAAACTTTTCTCATCGTGATCTGGTCTTGTATTTTCGGCATCAGCTGAGGGTCAAAATCAGATGCGATAGAAAACGCTTGGATCGCATAACATTCAGCAAAAGGTGGGTGACTGCAGCGAGCTTGGTCGTACGAAAGGGGGCAATGTTGGAGTCATCCTTCCCGCCTCTGCCTACCCATGGCGTCTATGGAACGGGTCCCTAGGGACCCCACCCTTGGTAAGTAGGATTTTGCTTTGTTTTGTTTTTTCCCCTTGCAACCTAGTTAGCAGTATGTTGTGAGTCATTGTCCCCGTCATTTAGTCGCTAGCACTCAAGATCTTCCCCAACCCCATTATTTTTGTACCTCAACCTGTATCCCAGTCCGCTTTTTGAAGATCTTGAACATTCATATGTATAAAATCAAATCACCCGCTTCTATCGACCCATGCCGAGCCCGACCCTTTTAATTCTTTTATCCCTGTAGAGTAGGAACCCTGCCCCACCTAGGGTAGGTCCGGCTTGTTTCCGGTATTTTCGACCCGGAAAACAGTCGGCCTCCAATTTTATAGACGGGGGGATGGGAGGGAAACCAAACGGGGAATTTTTTCCTTGTTTTTCGTATACATATGTTTTTTCGGGGTTTTTTCTCCCATTCCCAGCATATCCATCAAAATCATACATTGTAAATAAAATCATGCATAAGTTTCGGGTTTTAAGTAGGAATTTTTCATAGAGCAAATGCGGTATTGTGGTGGCTGCTGCGTGTATGGCGATGGACGAGTGATTATATATTGTATTGTTGAATGGGTCGGCGAATGTGGCTAGCTAGGTTCCCCATAGAAAATACAGTTATAGCATGACCGCTCCCTTCCCCTCCCCCAAAACCACAAGGCCTCGTGCCTTCTTTGTACTTACAAAGAAATAAAGTTAAGGTGAAACTTTAGTAGAAGACTTTCGACTAGCGATTTAAATTAATTTTATAATTGGCTCCATTGTTTAATGTTGAGCACTTTAGTAATTATAGCATTGCAGTATTCGCGGAGGGTTTTTTGGTTTTCTTTTGGCCACTGACTTTGTACACCTTGATTTTTTTCAAGGACTAGGACGAGGTGGTCTTTTCTTTCTTTTTCACCCAAAAAACTTTTTTCTTTTTCCTCTGGACCGTGATTCGAGATATTTTTTTCTCTTGTTCCTGGCCAGGGGTTTTTTGTTTTTTTCTGGTACCGTGAATACTGGTAGATAATTGATTAGTAAATATTGAAGCTCTGGAGTTGTCCATTGAGCACTTTCTTTGCTCCTATTACTATGGAGAGAGCGAACATAAGTTATTCATACAAGAACATACCAATACCTGATAGGCATCAGTATAAGTTAGTTCTGTTGAGGAGGATAGAATCCTTTATAAAGAATATGAGGTGGAAAGCATATTTTTTTCTCAATACAATTAGCGATATAGAAAAAGAGGGAAGGGAGAAATATGGGTTTAAAACCACGAAACACCCCCCCCATATCAAAGAGATGGAAAAATTTGAGGCTGAAATGATAGGAATGGTAAGGGAGGTAAAATTTAGGAAAATGCGCAATAATATTCAACAAAAAATGTACGAGGATATGAGGAAATTTAAGGAGCCCGGAAAAATATTTGTAAAGTCAGATAAGTCGGGCAATTTATATAAGATAGAAAAGGAAAAATATAGGCAAATGATAAGTAAGGAGGTGATTAAGAACTATAAGAAGGCACCACCTAACTTAGAAAAAGAGTTAAATAAGGAAGCAAAGATGTTGGCGCATAAATTAGGTATTGTAGATAGAGTAGAAAAGTACAATACAAAGAATTGTTTTATTACTATAAAAGACCACAAGAGTAATTTCAAGACGAGTCCAGAATGTAGGCTAATTAACCCGGCCAAGACTCAAATAGGTAGAATTAGTAAGATAATCGTACAAGAAATATGTGAATCACTTAGAAGGGCATTGAGCATCAACCAGTGGAGGAGCACTAATGATTGTATTAAGTGGTTTGAGGAGTATGAGAAGGATAATAGGTGCTCCTTTATTAAGTATGATATAAAGGATTTTTATCCTTCAATAACAGAAAAGACATTGGATAGGGCGTTAGATTTAGCAAAAGAATATATGATTATACCTCTAGAGAAGGTGGAAATAATTAAGCATTGTCGTAAAACATTGTTATATCATGAAGATAGTGTATGGATAAAAAAAGGGGAGGGTGGAAATTTTGACGTTTCGATCGGGGCATATGATGGTGCGGAAATCTGTGAACTCATCGGATGTGTATTACTATATAACATTAATAGGATTATGGAACCTAATAGTCACGGATTGTATAGAGACGACGGGCTGATTATAGTGGATAAAAGTACGCCGAGGAAGTGTGATGGGATTAGAAAAAAATTGCATAAGCTGTTTGATGACTTTGGGTTTAGGCTGGATGTAGCAACAGATTTAAAAGTAACTGATTATCTTGATATTACTTTAAACTTATATAGTGGAACAGTATCTCCATTTAGAAAAAGGAACCAGGATCTGCGTTATGTAAACAGGGGATCTAATCACCCAATACAGGTCTTTAAGCATGTACCTAAAGGAATAGAGCATAGATTATCTAATAACTCCTCAAACAGGGAAATTTTTGAGCGAACTAAGCAGGAATATGAGGAGGCTCTAAAAAATGACGGTTATAGGGTAAATTTAGAATATAAGGATAGGGATAGAATTGGAGCAAAAAGTAGGAGAAATAGACCTAGAAAAATCTTATGGTTTAATCCCCCTTACAACATGGAAGTAGTTAATAATTTGGGAAAAGAGTTCTTCAAGATATTAAAAAGAAACTTTCCTAGTGGGAGCCAATTATATAAGATATTTAATAAGAATTGTATTAAATTAAGTTACAGTTGCATGCCAAACATTAATGGAATAATAAATAGGAGTAATATAGCCAAATTAGGTACAAAGAAGCATAAGGTGATTGACAAATGCAACTGTAGGGATAAGGTTACATGTCCCCTCGAGGGAAAGTGTAAGCAGGAGTGTGTAGTGTATAAGGCAGAGGTATATACGGATTCGAATAATAAGAGATATAAAAAGATATATTTTGGGTCAACCCAAGGGGATTTTAAAACTAGGTACTATAACCATAGAACAAGTTTTTCGCACAAAAGATATAGATATAGTACTGCTTTATCTAGTTATGTGTGGGAGATTAAGGAAAAAATGGGAGTAGATCCGATAATGAAATGGGAAATAATAAAGAAATGCCGCAAATATAGGGCAGGGAATAGAACTTGTAATCTTTGTATGGAGGAAAAATTGATAATAGCAGATTGTAAAAGTAAGAATATGCTAAACAAAAGAACGGAGGTATTGAATAGTTGTAAACACAAAAGAGCGTGGTTACTATATAATTAGGATAGGTTGTAGGGTGGGTTTTTTTTTTTTTTTTTTTTTTTTTTTTATTATATGCAAATTTTAGGATAGGTGGAGGTTTTTGGTGAATATAACAAAAGCCATTTCTCCTTAGAAGCGTTTAGGCGAGGCTTCCTGACGATCCGTTAAGGTGAAACTTTAGTAGAAGACTTTCGACTAGCGATTTAAATTAATTTTATATATATATATATATATATATATATATATATAGATAGATAGATAGATAGATAGATGATTTGATATTGAATAACCCTCAATGCCATAAAATAGAAACAAACCAAACATTAATATATAAAAACTAACTCAACAAATATATACACCCATCCATTTTTAATAGCTGTTCAGTTTATTTTCTTTTGTTTAAATTAACTCAGAGTGAGTATCACAGTAAAGATTAGAGTAAAAAAACAAAAAAACAATTGTATTTTATGCATACAATCTCAGGAAGTATCAAGACTGAAGCTGTACTTAAAAAGTGTTAGCATCCTATCTAGATCAGTTTAAAAATTCAATAGGACCGTATGCAAAATAAATAGAAACAATTATGCAGATAATGTAAATTTAAACTCATTAAATGCTATTCCCTAATCTCTAGGCTTAAAACAACCCTAAATGGATTGACTTCCTATTAAAATCAATCAGTCAATTTAATCATAACCATTGTCTGTTTGATCAAGGAGCAGAGGGGAAATACCCAGTTTGTCAAGAAAGGTGATATTAAATTTGGAAAATTTGGTCTAATTTTATTCCTTTGTTTGTACGTTCACCAGATGGAGACACGGAATACTTCGACATTGTTGCAGGAGTACTACAAGGAGACACACTAGCCCCGTACCTCTTTATCATCTGTCTAGACTATGTGCTTAGGACTTCGATCGACACCTACTAGCATACGGCCTACCAAAAGAAACAGTAGCAGCGATAATGATTCTCTACAGAAACACCAAAGTGAAAGTACGTTCACCAGATGGAGACACGGAATACTTCGACATTGTTGCAGGAGTACTACAAGGAGACACACTAGCCCCGTACCTCTTTATCATCTGTCTAGACTATGTACTTAGGACTTCGATCGACAAAATCAGAGAAAATGGCTTCGAGCTGACTAAGAGAAGAAGCAAAAGGTACCCCGCAAAAATAATCACCGACGCCGACTACGTTACTTGGCGTTACTAGCGAATACGCCTAATCAAGCAGAGACACTACTGCATAGTCTGGAACGAGCCGCAGCTGGCATTGGCCTCCATGTCAATGCAAACAAAACTGAATATATGTGTTACAACCAAACGGGCAACATTGCCACACTAGACGGAGCCTCTCTGAAACTAGTCGACAAATTCACCTACCTAGGAAGTAGCGTCTCATCAACCGAAAAAGACATCGACACACGACTGACGAAGGCATGGACAGCTATCGATAGGCTCTCAATCATATGGAAGTCGGACCTAACTGATAAAATGAAACGCAGTTTCTTCCAGGCAGCAGTTGTGTCGATACTGCTATATGGATGCACCACATGGACGCTAACGAAGCGGCTGGAGAGGAAACTAGACGGAAATTACCCAAGAATGTTGAGAGCAGAATTAAACAAGTCCTGGCGACAACACCCCACGAGACTCCAACTATACGGACACTTGCCCCCCATCACGAAAACTATACAAGTCAGACGAACCAGACATGCGGGACACTGCTGGAGAAGCAAGGATGAGCTCATAAGCGATGTACTCCTGTGGACCCCCACATATGGATGTGCAAAAGTAGGACGACCAGCACGAACTTACATACAGCAACTATGTGAGGACACAGGATGTACCCTTGAAGACCTGCCGGAGGCGATGAATGATAGGGAGAAATGGCGAGAGAGGGTCAGGGATATCCGCGCTGGCGGCGCAACATGATGATGATGATGAATATTTGTTGGTAATTTAACGCTGAAACCATTTTTTAGAAGAACAGCAGGGCCACAATTTAACCCTGAGAAATAAACAATAAATGAAATGTTAATTTATTCAAAATAGTCTACTTGGCATGCAAGTTTTTCATTGATCAAAGAACATTATATATTGTTGATCAAAAGGTATCAAGACTGGTTTTATAATTTTTTCCAAATTGGCACTAATTGTCCAAATGTCTAAAAAGAAGTCTAGACATCTAGATTTCATCCATTTATAATATAAGTGGCTCAACAATGCATGAGTCTTCATTTGAATTTTAAATTTTAGTATTAATAAATTCAAAGGTTTATTCTTGATACTTTTTGACTACACCTTCTACTACTTCACACAAACATATACGACTTCACTCTGTTGGTAGGGCTTAGAATATACTGACTGTATCATTTGCAGATGGGTAAGACCCTCCCCAAAAAAGGGGTGTCTAGTTATGACACTAAACAACATCTGATAATGAAGGGCCAGTTCTGGAGCTCTGGGGAGTGTGGATTGCCCCTTCATTGCCATTATTCCCAGATCCACCAAACTTTAAGTGGTAATACATATTAGGGTTCCATCTATGGGTCAAATAGGGTCTCATATGAACATCTATGGGTCAAATAGGGTCACATATGCACACATCCATTCATATTCAATGTGACCATATACAAAAACCTCTTAAGAAACAAATATTTAAAAAATGTTAAAATAAATATATGATAAGCACAATTCTCTCACCTCTAGGCATAAAATAACACTTGACAAGTTGATATGCCATTAAAATTGATTAATCAATAATAATAGAACATATATTCTCACATACATACATATATGTACTTGTATAAATATACTGGTTCACTTATGGATACTTGCCCAGTCAGCTGGGGCTGTAGAATACACCGACTACACCTCGGCAGAGGGGTAAGACCATCCCCAATGAGTGTCCTGGATATGACACTAAACAATCTGATGGTGAGGTTCCAGTAATGCTGGAGCATTGGGGTATGCGAAGCACCCCTTCATTGCCATTGTTCCCAAGTCCACTCTGGCCTGAAATGGTAGCACCTGATTCGGCCCTATCAATGGGTTAAATAGAACTAACTGCATACTTATGCTAAACTGAATTGTATAATTAGAACTGTTTGACAAAACTGAACTGCTCGAAATAGAAATGTTTTTGACAATTAAACTCTGTACTTACATTTAAACTGTGTGCTCATGCTAAACTGAATTGTTTGAAATGGAACTGTTTTTGACATTGAAACTGTACTTCTACTAAACTGAATTGTTTAATGTAGAACTTCTGTACTTATACTAAACTGAATTAGCTGAATTAGAACTGTTTGAATAAATTGAATAGCTTGAAATAGAAATGTTTTTAACAATTAAACTGTGTACTCATGCTAAACTGAATTGTTTGAAATAGAACTATTTGCATAAAAATAGATTTAGCATTAAATAACCTACAAAGATTGATATGCCATAAAACCCAACCAACCAACCAACCAACTCTCTCTTAAAATATATATTCACACATATACACATCAACTACTCACATCTACACACATATCAACTGTCTCACTCTCTGAGTGCTACTCATGTAAGTAGGGTAGGACTGGCTTGATGGAGCTCTTCCCTTTCCAGGTCTACAACTCATTTGAATTCAGTTTTCCTTCACCTAGACTGGTTGCCAAACCAAAGTTAAAGAGCCCTATCTCCCCAACTATTTACTCATAGCTGGGGAGAGTATAATTGGATTCATACCTTTCCCAAGGGTATTAGCAGTAGGTGAATTGCACATAGCCTCATTCAGGATTTGAACACAGATAGTCAAGTATGAAGATAACCATTATGCTATGAGTGCCCCCACACAGTTATGAATAAAGGAATATAGGAATAAAGTGAGACACAAGCATTTGAACACTGATCACCTGTAAATGAAAATGACAAACCTTCATATAGTATTAATAGAGGTACCATGCTATTAGAGTGGACGTTAGTCAGTTGAACTTCTTAAAGGGAAAGTCTTCAATATTAGTTTGCCTGATACACTCTTGTTTCAAAGTGATTCAGTTATTGTTAAAGGCAAAACTTTAGTGTAACAGATAGAAACAATCTTTGTTAGTCTTATTTTCTGTTAATGTATTAATTTTGGTTGGAATGAAATACTTATGCTTTTGTTAAGTTGTCTGTCAATTTATTTTTTCTTTTGACGCCCATGTGAGCATAATAAAATGAATAAATAAGGAAATTGAATGAATTAAAGTGTAATTTAGATTTTAATATAAAATCAGTCAAAAAGTTTATTTTATCTGTTGGAGAAAACTGTTGAAGAGAAAAGATATCTGTAATGGAGATTCATTTTGTTATCATCATTTTTTTATATTGAATTTCAAATGTTTTTGTTGATATCCATTAATGGCTTGTCAATTCATTTGTACATCTTATGTTGATAACAGATATTTTTAATTCTTCTTTTTCCTTTCTTTTGTGGATTATTTTTGTTTATTTTTTTGTTATTCTTTTGTGATCTGTGACTTAATTACTGCTATCAGTGTACTGTCGATTATCCTAAGTTTGTGTTAATAAAATATATTGTAAGCATGAAACCAACATGTTGTTAAAAAGTTGATCAAAGTCATAATAAAACAGAGTCAAACAAAATTGTATTCAGCCTGAAGACATTATTGAAAAATTAGTGAAAGGAACAAATAATAATACAAACAGCAAAAATGGAACATGTTCTATTGAAGATGTTAAAGACTACAGACCTATAAGAGTAATTATTACAAGTATTGGGTTGCTTGGAAGTTGAAAGGATATTTATTCACATCTTCACTCACCAAATACAAATATTAGCAGTATTATATGTGATATACTGACATGGAATAAACAGAAGGAAAGACAAGATAAGCTTATTTATACATACAGAAACATTCAATATATACCTAATATACACACAAGTAGAATTGAAAAAATACACAAATGTATCACAACAGGTAAAACATTCACAAACACGTGGAACTATTTAAATGGAGAATGGCTTATTCGAGATTGATCTACTGTAAAATGGTCATAACCCTGTTGGATTTACTGTTCAGTGACCCATCAAGAGACTGTCTCTACTGTTCAAAGAACAGAGGCAAAAAGAGAGCGAAAATGGTTTTCACAGGCTGTTTCCTAAGCCCAGAGAGACAATTATGATTCCTGTCAAAATGAGAGGATTATTTATATATGAATTGACACATGCTTTTCTATGGGTTGTGTAGGCAAATTGAGAAAATTCAGGAGCATTGATGAACAAAAATTCTTTTAAATCATTTCAAGTAAACAAAAGAAAGAAAGAAAATAGAAAGCAAGAAAGCAAAGAAAGAAGAAAGCAAAGAGAAAAAAATTGTAAGAAAAAAGAAATTGAAAAAGAGAAAGGGCATGAAATGACACAAAGAAAAGAGAAGATGAAAATATAAAAAGTTATTATGTAGAATTTTCAGATATAGCAGACCTTTCCAAGAAACTAATTATGTATTTGTTTTGACTGGGGTGTGATTATTTTTAATTCAAATTTATTTATTCATTAATAATAAAAAATGAATAAATAAATAAATTTGAATTAAAAAGAATCACACCCCAGTCAAAACAAATACATTATTAGTCTCTTGGAAAGGTCCACAATGTCTAAAACATGTGTAAGGAAATAGAAAAATAAATAATCTAAAACAAAATTCACTTGCGAACCTATTCATTTCATTACTTTTTTCTCTCATGAGACTAAACCAGAAAAAGTAAAAAAATTATACATACATATATATATGTATATGTATATGCATACACACACACACACACACACACACACACAAAGATACATCCACTTTTATATATAAATAGATAACTATAAATTTGATTTATAAGTTCATAGTGTCATGTGTTCTATCACTGAGAGGAGAGAAATAAGGAATTTCTACTACCCCTCCATGTTTGAATTAACAGGCCACCAAAGACTGACCGTTAAAAGAGGAGTAAGAAATGTAGGTCAACTTCGGCCAGCCATTGAAGGAAGAAAAGAATGTGGGTCAAGCTATCTGTACCCCGTAACCTTGCCCGGGTGAAAGAGATAGTAGTCCTAACGAAAGCCAACAGATGTTTTCACTCTGTGACCGGAGGGAAGAAGAAAGAGGCTAAATGATTGGCTAAAATCCTAAAGCGGAAGTAGCACCCTTTTTCGTCAGCGGAAATAGGGAATAAGAAAATCAGTTTTGGAACGGAGATCGCGATGAACGGAGTCTCATGCCCAACTCTGGGTGAAGATGTGGAAAGCTCTTGGACAAGATGACAGACGCATTCAAGCCGAGCTATGTAAAAAAAAAAATCCACTAGCCCGTGAAAGAGAAAGTACTCTCAGAAGGAACCCATCAAAAGCTAAGTAAACATTGAGACTGTTTCTCCCTACACTCTTCCTAAGCATTGCAATTACATACCCCCCCCTCTCTCTCTCTCTCTCTCAATTTCAAGAAGAAAGACATTTGTGTTTTGGATATTGTCCGCCGATAATATAGCCGACATGTTAAATGTGTGTCCGCATGTATTAAAAAGATTGTTATATTTTAATGTCCCCACGTGTTGAAATTTGTTCATTGTGTTGTCTGCCAATCAAGTTGTCTTTTGCATGCTCCTTTTTCAGCTTCTTTCATCTCATGTTATTCTCGCTAAATTGTCCAGGTCGCCTTTAAAATATGACACGGGAAATTGGAATTGTCAACTACTATAATTAATATTATTATGTCAAAACCTAGAGGCTCATATCTTCCATTATCCTAGGAGTAGGAAGAGGTAGTGGCCTGGTGGGTGTGTGTGTTAACGTGAAATTTGGAAACCCCTTGCCAGCGGCGGTCAGTCGGGCCCCAAATTAACCCCAACATAATCTGCCAGTTTCCCCACGCTCAAAAAGGGAATCTTAACTGGAACTTATTTTGCGAGGGATCAAGTGCCAGGCCGCCCCGTCTTCACAAGTGTGAAAAATAAACTCCCCGTTTGGTGATAACAATATTTAAATGCACCAGTTCCCATACGCTTTTAAATGGTTGCTCATCCGGGGATCTTTAATATCTTAATTTGCCATCATAATAGGCTGACACATAGTTGTCATTTACTAAACTTGGCGTTGTTTAGCACAAAGCCAGAAGTATAGAGCATCCAGTGAGTGAGAATTAATCTCACTAACAATAGCCTGCCAGTCTAGCTTTTGAATCATAAAACTAAATGAGGTACCCTAAGCTTGACAAATAGCTCAATTCTGATATGATACGAATTTTTTTCTGGATTATGTTTGATCTATATGAGGTATATTCAAAAAGTATTAAAACTGCAGCTCTATTTACCAAGACGGAAAAGAACAATGAATGAAACATTAATTTTCTTCAAAATAATCCACTTGGTATTCAATATGATTATTTCACTGAATTTCTTATTGTTTAAAGCATCAGTAAAATCCTTCTTTTGATATGATGTGAAATCATATTTACAATGCTCTCGACATCCTCAAAAATTAATCTTGACCTGAGTTTTCAGTTTAGGAAACAAGAAAAAATTGTGCAGAGTTAGATCTGGTGAATATATAGAGTATTACGCTTCCACAATCCTGTGTTTTGCCAAAAACTGCTAATCAGAAAGTATGGAGAATTGTCACAGACTTGTCTGAACATCATCATTTTATCGTGAAAGTTATTCAGTTGTGCAGATATCTTTAAATTTTAAATCTTCAAACTAAGAAAATTTAAAGATTCAATCTTGATAATTGTTATTCTTTGTATGATGAATACTGATAAATGAATTTAGTGAATGGATAAGAAAGGAGATTATGTTGGGAAATAAATTTTGTGTAGAATAAATACTTTTCTCATCATTAGCCTTCATAATTATTAGGCTTATTTTTGAAATTTTGAAGAAATTGATTAAAAAATTAGAAAGAGAATTAAATTTCATTAATCAATGATGAATGACAAGCATAAAAATAATTTCTATATTTTTGCTAAGCAGATTCTCTGCCCTTTTTGATTATAAGAAACCAAGATACCTTAAATGACATCTTTTTTTTATTTCTGATTGAGCTGTAACAAAGAAAATGTTCTAATGATGAAAACCTAATTATCAAAAGATTCTAAATCTGCTAAGTATGAAAGATAAGGTAAAATTCTCAGCTTAATGACAATTTTTTCCTGTTTTTGTTGAGTGAAACTTTGAATTAGCATACTGAAGAATAACAATATTTTTCTGTTTACTGAAGCTGTGAATTTCTGTTGTAATGTTCTATTTACATGTTGAAACCAATAATGATAAAAAAGTTACTTATCAAAAGAAAATCTTTCAATGGATAAAGTCTTTTTGCATTCACCTAATATTTATTTGTGCTCTTTGAGAAGAAATTTTATTATGTGTATATTAAAACACATGTGGTTTAGCATAACAGTTATTGTTTCAGAGAAATGGAATTGGTGACCTGAGTTCAAATCCTAGTTGAGGCTGTTGGCATTTCACTTCAGACTAATATCCTCAGGAAAAGCATGAATCCATGAATTATCTTCCCAGCCATGGGTAAATAGTCAGGCAGACTGCGTTCTTTAGCTATGGTAAGGCAACTAGAAGAAAAAATCTGAATTCAAACCAGCTTTACTCTACTTAAAGATTAATCTTGCGTCACATCCTACCCATGACAGGGAGGTTGGGTTAATACGTACATGTGGACAGAGAGGTTGGGTTAATACGTACATGTGGACAGAGAGGTTGGGTTAATACATATATGTAGACAGAGAGGTTGGGTTAATGCATACATGTGGACAGAGAGGGGTTGATACGTACATGTGGACAGAGGTCAAAATCATTCTTGCAACTTATTATGTTGGGATTAGTTTGACTCAGAATGGTAACCACTTCTTTCTACATTTCTTGTTTATATTCAGGAGATATTTCTCATTTCCTGTAACAATCAGACAAAATAAAAGGAAAAGGGGAGCATTTCATTCTTGATCAGTGGTCAAATGGTTGAATGTTGGGCTTGATTTTCTGTTGAAATTTCTTAGAACTGAAATTCTCTCCTCAGAATTTTTCTAATTTGCTTGAGATGTTTGCAAATAGTTGAACATGATGCATGGTGGCATTTTTTTTTTTATTTTTACTAAATCTGCTGCTTTGATAAGGATTTGTTTCAACTTTGTCATTTAGAAAAATTGCATTTAACCTTTTTAAACTTGCTAAATTCATTGCAGGAATTTCTGCATAGTCAAAAATATGTCTGTATTTATGAAATCTTTACAGAATGAAATTACAAATAATCACAAAACAGATTTTCAAATAATTTTCAAATTTAAAAACTCATAAGCAATCAGCATTCAGCATCTGTCTCTATAATGATTTGTGTCAACAAATTCTATTGTAACAGATGAAACAAGATGGATGAAAAATGTTGAATTGTTATTTCAACAATTTGTTTTTGATTTTTCAGACATATTTCTTAATCTCAATAAGGAATTATGAACAAGACACCTATTCAAGTTTTTATCTTTCATGGAGGATAAAATTGATCATAAACAATATACACATTGATAGAACAGATATTAGTATTAGGTGTATGCCAAAATGTCTTGTAAAAACTTGTTTTCAATTTTGTATTCAGTCTTTCATTTTTAAAAATGCTGGCAACTTTTGCACAACATATTTATTTGATTTTCCTGAGGGTAAATTTAAAATGGGCAGAGATAAAAAATTGTCCAATCTTTGCTGGTTATTGTCTCTATCCTAATAAGTATTTTTTTCAAAAACTTATAAAAACAGTTCTTGGAGGAGATAGCCAATAAAATTCACTTAAACTGCAACCAATTTTCACTGTATATATGTGATTCCTTAATTTAGATTTCTTGATTTGCTCTGCATTGATAAGACAACTTGTGTCTAGGGAAAGTTATGTAGTTTACTTCAAAATTTAAGCCTCCTATTTATTTTTACATAAAATATAACAGTTACAGGGAACACAAAATACAATTTTTCCACATACTTACCACCATAAGTGATGCATTTTTACCAATGATGAACAAAAATTAATATATTACACTCACAAGTGTCACATCTCCAAAATGACACCCATTTTATAATGTCAGAGGCTGATATTGATGACCTGGCAGAGGTAGTTGAATCTTCTTGCTAATAACCCAATTTTTTTTTTTTTTTGCATTGTTAATAGCAAAGTGACACTTCGTCAAATTCTTCCATACACAAAGAAATTGCACTTCATCAATGTTTATTTATAGAGACCAAACAGTTGATGAGGGCACAGTTAGATTGGGGGTAATGCAGCAGTAGAGATATCAATGTAAACAACAAGACATGTTCAACACAGCTATGAGTCCATGAAATGAAGAACAATTCAATCTGCTCATTTCTGTGAATCAAGCCAATGAAAGATGGACTATGTGGATATTTTCTCAAAAATGACACCATCGTTGTTTCTCGGAAAAAGTGGGTCATCTCTGATGTGCCAAATGTATTATTTAATAGTTCCTCTCTTAAGTAATCATCATTATCTGGTTGAGTGCATATGGAGACCCTTTTGCTTTTTAATGTTAATTCAATTGTGACTAATAAGACAATTACTCTTCTAATCAGGACTATGAGACATTCCTCATCCAACCTTGAAGAACTCACCAAGAAAGCTCTGTAATTCACTTATGACTTTGTTACCTTATTGGTCAATATCTGGATATAATGGATGAACTAGAATCTATTAACCACTGATGTCTTTTGGTAGCCATAGAAGGAAGAATTGATGGTACAATTCTGCCAAAGACACAGGCTCAAGTTCAGTTCAAAATTTTTCTTATGTTGGGCAGAAATTAATTTAGTCTTTTGAGATGTCTAAAAACATTTTTTGACAAATAGTTTTTAAACTTTCTCTCCATTAATAGAAATAAAGTATGTCAAACATTTCATAAAAGCTAAAAATTCATTGCAAACTTCAGACAGCAAGGTGCCAAATGTGTCATGAACTAACTCTCATGTAGATGTAGAACAGAGAAGTCTCATGATGAGAAAAATTACATTTTATGAACAATAATAATTTAGAGAAAAACTCTAAAATTTTGGTTCCAGTAAAGCCAAGTCACTCTGTATAAAAATAGCTGAGAAACCTTTACTGGCAATCTAACTGTTGGACAGTCACTGCCATTTACCAAACATCTCTATCAGACACACATTAATTCTTGGACAACTGTTACATTATGTTGGAAGTGGGGAATGGTACTGCTTGATTTAAGATTGTTTTAGATGAAGAAATAAATAAAATAATTTAAGTTATAAGAATTTTACGTGGTGTATGATAGTGGCCTGAACTACTAACCACACTTTCCCATGATGCATTTGACTATCCTGTTGATAGTCTAACACTGAAAGACTACAGGACACAAAAAGTTAAATTGCAAACATTTGATATTTACATATATGGTACACAATGATAATTGTCCCAAACCAAACTAAATAAAACTGTAACGGTTGCTCCAAGAGCATGGTGATGAATGGCAGAAGTTACACTTATGTGGGTCTGGTGTAGTGTAAGTTCTCATAAGGTGATTTGTATGCATGTGCGTCTCACATAGCAGAGGCTGGAGTAGACGTCCTATCCTTAGGACCTTCTTGATCAAAAAAGGGTAGAACCATGGCCTCCGTGATATATATTACCAAGGCCTGTCATTTGATAAAAGTTGACTTGCTGACATCACACTAGTAAAGTTCTGTTTTATTTACTACACGGCATCTTTCAGCATTGACTCAATTTCAGAACCAAACATGCCTTCCTCTTGTGCAAAGGGAATTATAAAAATGGTCAGAAAGTTCATTGTTTTTCGTTTCCAAAAAGTAAACTTTTATTTGATAAATAGAAACATGCCATTAAAAGGGAAAATTTTACCCCAAGTCCATTTAGCAAAGTGAGTAGTTAAAATTTTAATCACCATTTATTTCAACAGGCCCTAAAATCAAAATTTGTTAAAAAATTAGTTTTGCCATCGCACAAGAAAGAAAACAGTTTTAAAATTTTAACTGAAGCCGAAAAAACTTGTTAAACATTATATTTTCTAAAAATATTGGAATTAATTTTTTTTATTGATATTCTATTTAAGAAAATAGTGTTTTCTTTTCAATGAAATATTTAAAAGAATTCTTAGAAAACGATCGTAAAAACTTTTAACTTTTCTATACTTGAAACTTTATGAATCATTTTTAAACATGAAAAATATTCCTGAATTAAATTTTTTTTCATTCTTTAATGACCAAAAACAACAAAATTCATTTTTAGTCAATTTTAAAAGAATTTATTTTATTTTTAATTTTTTTTTTTATTTGAAAACTCTGTAAAATTATTTGTACCAAAAGTCAAGTCATTATTGCCGAAAATTTAAATTTGAAAATGATAACTTAAACTTTCTTTAAACCTATTATTTCTGTATAAGTTTTGAATTTATTTAAAACATAAAGGCTTAAATCACACCACCTCACTTGAATTTTAAAACATAATTTTAAAAATATTCAATTTTTAGAAAATATTTAGCACAAAATGAACATGCTAACACACTCAAAAAATATTTTCCTAACATTTTTCCTTTTTTGATAATTTGAAAGTTTATCATCGATATTAATCCATAGAAAAAATTCGAAATAAAAGAATTAGATTTTCAACTTACGAATAATTTTTTTATGGTTAGTTTAGGGTTTTTAATCCTTAAGAAATTAATTAGTAAGTAAACATTTAACCAAAAAGAGTTTTGCAAAAAATGATTTTTTATAAACAGTTTAACATCATAAATGATATAAAAACGTTAATTTTGACATTTTTTTTCATTTTTTATTATTAAAATATTTTTAAATGCAATTGAATTACCAAATATCCTAGAATTTTTTTATGTGTATCTTTTTTGAAAGGAAAAATATCTTTTTATTTCATCCAGGAGGATTAACAATGGATTCAAAATATTTCAAAATAATATTTTAAAATTCGAAGTCCGTTGTTTTTTTTAGCAGAATTTCCCTAAAGACATTGTTTTTCTAATAAAAAAAGATATGGTAGCGATGGCTTTTGTGCACCAAAGCTGTGCAGACGTTTTCGGCATTAAATGACTTAAAAAGGATGATATGCAGTAAAAAAAATAAAACTTAATGAAAAATTAATTCATGAGTTTTTGATAGGCATATTTCTTTATTCCATTAAATTAACCCCGATGACTATTTTTTTTACTATATATCCTTAGCAATTCATTCATTCATTTAACAATTAATAAGATATAAACTATATTGTGGTTTCTTTTGAAATTATTTTTCAGGTATGTGAACTTCATTTTCGATCAGAAGACATAAAAAGAGAATCGTCATCATTTGATAAAAAAATGGGTAAAACTATTACAGTTAAACTTGAAAGACCATATCTTTATGATAGTGCTATACCTAGGATTCTTCCAAACTGTCCCTCCTATTTATCTTCATCAAACTCCTTTAGAAAGTCACCAAACTCAAAGAAAATTCAAAGGGAAAATTTTGATCTGAAAAAGCTTTAGATCAAAGTATTGAAGATGACCTAGCATACAAAAAACAAAAAATGTTCCATAACATTAATGATATGGAAGATAAATTAAATTTCATTGACAGAAATTATTGGACCATTATCAGGAAATAGGATAAACTTATTATTTGCCATTTCATTCAATTTCCATATCCTAAAATGACCCTGTTTATTGTAATTGATTCTGATTTTGCAACACATGTGTTCTGTAATGATGTGGAAATTCACAGAATAGGGGAGTATAAGATTCTTAACATTGTAACTGATATAAATATTTTTGAAATTTTGATCTCAAACCTTCAAAAAATGGACATAGAAGAACAACAAAGCAAACCACAAAATGATATTTCAATATTAAAATTGATCATGTCATTTCTGTTATTACTGCAAGAGGAGTCAAATAAATATTACAGTGCAATTAAATTTATATATGAACAAATAAACCTAATGACACTAAATAAGTTCAATTATTCAATAGAAATGATGATATTTTCTTCATTGTTATATAACTGTTCTCCTACTGGATACAGACTGTAAAGAGATTCAAATTATACTAAGCTATTCAACCATTAGAAAACTTACCCTATTAACCTCTATGAATCCTGTTGTTGAGCAACATAACAACAATTTTCTCATGTATATAAAAAATAAGTTCAAGTTACTTGTGCAGAAAGATATCACAGTATCTTTACTTATTGATGAAATTCATCTAAAACCTTATTTTGATTATAAAAGTGGCAATGTTGTTGGCTTAGCCAATAACACCAATGAGGTGGCAACAAGTGCATTTGCTTTCATGCTTAATAGTGTGTTATCAAATTATATGGATGTTATACATATAATGCTGACTAAAAGCAGAAAATTTATTCAACATAATTAAACGTTTGATAATTGGGTTGGAAGAAATAGGCTTTAAAGTATTGTGTGTTATAAAGGATAACAATGCAATCAATAAAAATGCTATGTCTTTATTTTGTACCTCAGCAAAACTTTCAATTGTATATTCACACCCAGTTATGAAGTTTAGACCTCTTTTTTTCATACTTGACTCAGTCCATATTTTAAAATATTTCAGAAACAACTGGCTTGGTCAAAAAGATGCAAGTAAATACATGATATTTCCAAAGTTTTGTTTCAATGGAAATCATGAATTAGATAATGTCCAAAGTGCTTCATTTTGTACCTTACAGAAACTTCATGCCCTGGAATCACAATCACTTCTAAAATATTGTTACAAAATGACTGCCAAAACCCTTTCTTCTAGTAATCTTGAAAGGCAAAATGTTAATTTAGTGTTACAAATATTTAATGAGTATACTATTCAGGGATTGCTAACTTTAGAAAAGAAAAATGTTTGCCCAATTTTGCTGAAGTTGCAGAATTTATAAACATATTTTTTATTTGGTGGAATATAATGAATGTGAAAACACCAGTTAAAGGTTGGAATCTTCAAAATAAATATTGCAATCCATTAAAATTAAATGAAGAAAATTATACATTTCTAACAATATTTTGTAACTGGTTGAAATCTTGGGATAGCATTCCTGGAAAAAGTGGTAAATTAACAAAGGAAACTTTTACTGCTTTACACCATACCACTTATACCATTTTAGAACTTACACAATATTGTACTGAAGAATTGAAAATGGTGTATATATTATCTGGAAAATTTCAAACTGATCATCTGGAGGCAAGATTTGGCCAGTATCGACAACTTAGTGGTGATCAATATAATACCTCTATACATCAAGTATTTGAATGTGAAAAAAAAACTAAGAATGTTGTCTGTTTTAAAACTTAGCCTGCCTCTTAATAATCGAAGTATTAATTTGATGAATTTACAAGAAGTGGATTGGAATGAAATGACAGAGGAACAAAATTAGATGTTTATAAATTTAACATAGATGTAACTGATAATGATGTTCATCAGTGCAAAGAAGTTTTAGCCAGAGTTTTTGTTGTTGTTAGCCAGGAATGGTTGTAAAGTGGGTGCATGTTTAGTTACTTCCTCGCTAGGTTGTGAGAAATAAAAGGAAGGATGAAGAAGAAAGATGGCGATAGTCGAAAGGTGTTTTTAGAAATAGGTTTTATTTGCAGCATGGAATATTGGGTTTGCTTTTGGTGCTGCAAGACTCGTGGTGCGTAAGATTGTGAGTATTGAGATGAAATTGACATGAGAAGTTGAGAAGGTTGAGATGGCAGCGTGTGTCGTCGGATGTGTGAGGGATTGTGTTCGTTGTAGTTTAACGAAAGCCATGTTGCAGTTGGAGGAATTGAACTTTAGAGACACCGTGAATTTTGTGCGTCTGGTGGAGAGTTTGTGTTGTCTCCATTAAGACTTTCCCCTACAAAGTCCTGCCTATTATAATATGTTTAGCGGGTTATTGCTGTTATGCCGTTTTAAAAAAAATGAAATGTTATAGTTGCAAAAGTTTAGTATCAGGAAGAGATGATATGCTACCTGATATAGACAGTTATTTTCAAGGAATCAATAGAGGTTCTCTGTTAGATCCCAATGATGTAACAACAAATTTAGACCTATACAATTATATTGTTATTAATAAACTTGTAAAGAATCCTTCTTTTCTTCATTCAATGAACCAAAGAAAATTGTCTATGTACATAACATTGGATGTTTTGGCTAATGATGAACTTCTCTTTCATGTTGACTTGTGTGGTGAAGGTCACAGAATTGAAAAAATAGAAAAAATGATTGTCTGGAGCTCTTCTAATGCATTATTAAATAATTTTTGTAGCAAGGAAAATGATAATATTACTTGTAAGAAGTTAAGTAAAAAAAGAAAACTTCAAACATTCAACTGAATTTTGAGACATAAAAAAACTTTTATAAGTTTGATTTTTAAAAACAGTAACTTGTACTTATTTAGTTTTAATTAATTTGATTGAATTTAATTTGCTGCATTTTTTGATATTTTTAATTGATAATTTTTGCTTATTTATTGTTGCTTCCTGTTTGTTCCTAAATTCTAAAGATATTATTGTTGGTTGCTTGATTGCTATATTTGAGTGATTCTGATTTAAAAATTCTTGCAATTAAAACAAAAGTGATTGTGATTTTTCATAATTAAATAAAAAATATGAAAATTTAAGCAGTGTTTGATAGTTGTTTTTAAAATTTTGACGAATAAACGAAAAATTTTGTCTTTAGAATCGTATTTATTTACAAACATGACTGACAGTCAGTGATGTTTATGCTTATATTTTCTAATTGATTATTGTTTTTCTTAATTTTAATCAAAATTAATAAAAAACAGTATAAATCAAAACATGTCACTTTCTTTTCTTTCTTGTTACATTTTTAAAAGTTTTAAAATCTTTATTAAAATAGTTTTATAATCTTTATTAAAAAAAATGACTTTGTAATTATAATTCAACATTGTCATGAAGTGAGAGATTCATGGCTCTACTAGCGTGACGTCACATTTCATCGCACAGGCCAGGGTAATAGCGATGGCCACGGTAGAACTTGCTTCTCAAACTGTCATATGATCAACGGTCACATGATTGTCAGAAGCTCCACCCCTGAATCATAAGAAAGGGAGACAATTACGTTTTGTTTCCAGCAAAGTCAAACTGAAGGAATCAAAGTGCAGGTTGACAAAGAAATAGATAAATGAATAAATTAAATTACTGGTTAACACAGAGTAAATGACTAAAATCCCAGACAACTTGATGACTCGAAAGTGAATTTTTGAAGTCATGCAAACATCTGCTTAAATTAAGTCTAAAGGTTTTTATTGGTAAAGGATCCCTTTCCCAATTAAAAATTTAAAATAATGATATTCAGGATCTTGAGAAAAAAGACTGCTTTGTGTCAAATTAGAAATGTGATATGTGAACTTGGAAAAGACTGGTGACTTCAAAGAAACTCTTTGAAGTTCAAGCAGATGCAAATTAGAGAAAAGAAGAGGGGATAATTATAATTAATGAGCTTTTAATTACCTTTTCTGATTATATATACAGGGCTGCACCTCAATATACTTAGAGGATAAGTGACCAAAGTCATTTGACTATCAGAAGGTTTGATCTCACAAATCAAAGAGTCTATTGCATACCAGAAGTGAACCACAAGAAAGACCTAACTATAAGCCACTCTCCCTCTCTCTCTCTTTCTTTCCTTTCACTTTAAAGTCAATTGTATTTTAACTTGCTATCAATGGACAAATAATAAAAGATACCAACAAAACTAATTCCTGGCATTTGTATCAACTAATTTTAATGAGATAAGTGAGAAAACTTTTATCCAGAAAGGAGTGGGGAACCTGCTTGCTTTTCAGGAAGATAAAGAAGAAACAAGAATTTGACCACTCTTTACAGAGAGGACAGGTGAAAGGTCGAGTTGGAATTTCATATATTTTACTCTCCACCCACTGTACAGCAGTCTGGCATTGACAACACAACACACAATCCCCTGGCTACAAGACACACATTTGTCCCCATAGCTACCACAGTAAGGCACATATATTGTTTTGTTAATTATGCTGCCATGTTACAAATCTGGACAAAAAAAAAATCAAGATTTCACACCAAATCAAGTTGGTAGTTAAATTTGTCTATTTACAAAAAGCAAAAATACACATACATACAAAAAGGCTTTCATTACAAAGAATCTTACTCTCTAAAATAGACACTTTCCACATGCATAAAGGACCTTACACTTAATATCATGAATATTTGTTGGTCAATTTTATTACATATCATTTGTACATCTTCAGAACAACCTCTCTCTCTCTCTCTCTCTCTCTCTCTCTCTCCCTCTCTCTCTTGCTTTCCTAGCAAAAGAAGAAAGGGAAATCCCCCTTCTCAATATACAAGGCCAAAAGTTCCTACTCAACAATCATCAGCAGGATATGCTGCTGACTACTGCTGCTATGATTCAAACAAAATGTATTGATGGAATGATTTGAAGATTACCTTTGCTGGCTCGAAAGAAAAAAATATCAATAAGGAAATGTAGTTTAAAAAAAAAAATTAAAACTTGAATTTAATCAAGTTCTGGACATGATCTACTTTTGATCCATAGAAAACATTAATTATATTAATTTAAAATCAGAGTGAAATATACCAAATCTGTTTGGTTAATGTTCCTGAGAGAAGTTTGAGTAGAATCCTTCCTTCAGAATTCATTTGTTGTTTGTGGAGAAGGTAGAATTGTTAAGGTTGATGGTCAACTCATATGTCTGAGAATTTATATAAAGACAAATTTGGGAAAATACCATTAAAAAAATTTAATACTCCAAATCAGGCAAATATATTCAGTTTAATAAATATGTATTCTTATCAATGTATTTTCTATTTATCATATTTCAATTCTTATTAGACTTAAATACTTTCATGATGAGATTTCATAATGATTAGTGGGGAGTGGAAAAAAAAAAAGAAAATGGCTGGTTTTAAATATTGTACAATATGTCAATATTAAGTGTATAAACAAAAAAAAAAAGAAAATGTATAAAGTGTATAAACAAAAAGAAGAAAATGACTGAAAATTACTCAAATCTGGATGGTGAATGAAGGTATGATATTTTTTGATTTTTTAAAATATTGCTGTAAACATTTCCTCATTTTGTTTTCTTTTTTACTTTTTAACTATAAAAGTGACCAACTAATAAGTTGTTAGATAAAAAATATCCTACATTCTAGATCTATTCCACTAATAGTTGATAGTTACTGCAGATGGGTCATTCAGAGTTCAACATCTCCACTTCAAAAAGGTAACAGGATCTAATTAAGTAAACATACATAGCATATCTTTCCTACTCCTCTAGCTTTTATTGTACCTCAAATACAAAATTACAAGGATCATTAAATAAGTTTCCAGACTTTTTTCATATGGGCACTTTTATTGATAATACACACATGAAACTCTAGTCCCCTTCCAAGTAATCTCCTCTGGCTGCAATGCACTTGTTGTACCATTCCAGCTACTTCTGGAAGGCCCCATGGAAGTCCTCTTGTGTGAGCATGTCAATGACCTTCATCACAGTCTCTTTCATCTTTTCAATTGTCTCATAATGACAGACTCTGCGCTTAGGGAATAACCAAAAGTCACTGGGAGCAAGGTCTGGACTATAGGGAGGGGGAACAATTGTCTTGATGCCAATCTTGGTCAAATAGTCTGTGACAAGGATGGAGTTGTGGACTGGTTCATTGTTCTGGTGGAAATGCCACTGACCCGATTTGAAGAGTGCTGGCCTCTTCCAACGGAATCTCTTCCTGAACTCCCTTAAAACCTCAACATAGTAACCCTAACCCTAACCCTTTGGCCAATCAACTGTGGTGTATTGACTTCCTTACTCCTCCTACACCTCTCATCATCCCTCACAGACTCCCTCCCTTCCTTGAATCTCTTATGCCACTCAAAAACTGATGCTTGATTCATGCAAGATGCTTCAAAAGCAGTCTGAAGCATTCCATACGTTTCTGTGGCATTTTTTCCAAGTTTAAAACAGAATTTTATTGCATACCATTCTTCTAAAGTGTCCTCACATACAGATTGCATTTTTGAAATTCACCAGCTGTGACAATCAGGCTTTAGTAGGGTGTATTCCAATTGCTGCTGTAACTGTTCATTTGAACCTGAAATTATAAAAATTGGTCAGTCATCTCATAAGATGTATAGCAATAACAAACTGAATTTTCAAGAGTCTTTGACAATTTTAAATGCCTATACAAAAAAAGGCTGGGAACCTTTTGAATACACCACATACACTAGAGTATAGTTAACTAACTTGCTTCTTCACTCATTTCTTGGAGGGATTGGGGAGATTTTAGTATTCATCGATTCATCTATTTTATATATAGATTTTTGCAAATCAGGCTCAATCCATTACTCTGAAATATTTCAAGGTTTTTAAACTAAACATCATGGAGTTTTGGAAAAAATCAATAAAATACTTTAAATTAGTCTTTAAATTTTTTATGATTGATTTTATTTGCAAAAATTTCTTCAGATTAATGGATTCAGCATAGAGATTCATATAATGCAAAAAGGTTTTTTAAAAATTATTTTAAGTTTTAAGATTGGGATGAATTTGCAATATACATTCATGTTAAAAGGGCCTTTGATTTTGTATCTGGTGACAGACTTTAGCATTTCCTTTGAAATATTGCACCTCCCAAACTTTTTAAAAATTTTTGTTAGGATTATCTTCTTCTTCTTCTTCTTCTTCTTCTTCTTCTTCTTATTATTATTATTATTATTATTATTATTATTATTATTATTATTAAAGTCTATGATTTGATCACAGAAACTTGGATAATAAAAATGTCCAAAATATCTGACAAAATCATAAACTTCATTACAAATGCTATGGAAAACTAGAGTATAGCAGGAGGTAAAAATCTGAAGAGACATCTTTCAGGGAGACTCACTCTCACCACTGTAACTCATCATAGTGATGATAGCACTAAACTACATACTTAGGAAATGTACTGGGTTATTTGCAAAATTTACAAAATCACAAGAAAAAATTAATCACCCCACATACATGGATTATATGCAAAACACAAAAAAGAATGGGATACCCTCCTACAAACAATAACAATGTACAGTCAGGATATAGGAATGGAATTTGGCATTGAAAAATGTGCCATGCTCATAATGAAAAATGGGAAAAGAGAAAGAACAGATGGAATAGAACTACTAAATCAGGAAAGCATTAGAATGGTTGGAGAGAAAACTACAAATATTTGGGAATATTAGAAGCAGACACCATAAAAAAGTGAAGATAAAAGAGAAAATAAGAAATGAAACCAAGACCTGCAGCAGAAATTTCATCAAAGAGAAGTCCTCCTTGTAAGATACTTAGGACCATTCTTAAATTGGCCAAAGGAAGAACTCAGACAAATGGACAATAAAGTTGATAACAATGCATTATGTGTCAAGAAAAAAAGGAGGAAAAGGATTTGCCAACATTGAGAATTGCATAGATTGCATCAATACAAAGACTTGAGGATAACAATAAAAGGATCACAGCACACAATAACAGCATTTGCAACATTAGTTCAGACAGAAAAATACAAAAAAAAAAAAAATAGGAAAGAAAAATGGGAAGAAAATTAACTGTATGGATATTTCAAGCAACAAATTGGCAAGATTGCTCAAGAGAAGACATGGACATGGTTAAGAAAAAGAAATCTCAAGAGAGAAACTGAATGGCTTCTAATAGCGCCACAAAACTATGTCATCAGGACCAATTATGTTAAAGCAAAAATCAATCATATACACCTGAATAGTAAGTAAAGAGATGAAATTATTAATCACATAGTAAGCGAATACAGAAAACTAGCATAAAAGGAGTACAAGACTCGGTGTGACTGGATGGAAAAGGTGATCCACTGGGAATTGAGCAAGATATTGAACTTTGACCGTATTAAAAAATAATATATGCACAAACTATAATCCGTCCTAAAGAATGAGATCAATAAAACTCTCTGGGATTTTGAGACACAAGTAGATCACCTAATCCTGGCCAGAAAACCAGATCTAATATTGATTAACAAAAACAAATTTTCCATATTGTGGATTTTGTCATTCTAGAAGACCATAGAATGAAAATAAATGAAAGTGAAATTAGGCGCAATGGTATTTTTTTAGAATATATATATATATATATATATTATATATATATATATATATATACAAAAAATAATAGATATAATATGTTCAACTTTTATTAATTTTTTTCTTGTTTAATAAATAGATAAAAGATATCATTTTAGTTTAAAAAACAAAAAATAGAAAAATAAAAATAAAGAATTTTTTTCAAATTCCCATTTTTACTGGAAGTGATATGAAAACATCTAATTATAATTTTGAACATCTCATATGAAGGTGGCTTTTATAAAGCTAATAAGTTAAACTTTATAAGAATTTGTGGGAGCCTGAAATAAATTTATAATGGCATCAAGAAAGTGAATTTTTTTCTTTTGTCTTTATATGATATATATATATATATATATATATATATATATATATATATATATACATATTTAAGATCCTTTCAAGTTTTCTGATAAGTGTCTTAGTTTCAGGTTGGAATTGGTAGATGAATTTCCCAAAATTGTCCTAATTTGTAGGTTTTTTTATATGTGGACATTGGCCTAGCGGTTAGAGTGTTCGGCCAATCGCCCGGGAGACTTGGGTTCAAATCCCAGGTCGAGTCATACCAAAGACTCAAAAAATGGTACTTGATGCCTCCTTGCTTAACACTCAGCATTATAAGGTATGGATCAAGGGTAAAGTGGAGCAATCCAGGGAAAGGAGTAGCGCCCTCCCCTACACATTGGTGTAGTAAGCAATCGAAAAGGGAGCCTTCGGGCACCCTCGACTATGGTCGCCTACTTTTTACTTATATGTGGAGGTGATAAATCGATCATTATTGTTTGTGCCTGTTAGAACACCCAGAAATGGAATTTTATAATTGATGTTCATTTCTTGTGTAAAACTGAGAACAGAATTATTTTGAAAAGTCTCTTGTATTTTTTTTTATCCCATATTCCTATAGTATTCTATTTCCATAGATAGTGTTCCCTTTTAAAAAGCATTCCCCTTTTTAAATGCATCAGTTACCCTGTTTTATCCAACTCTGCATTCCTATATTTTTGTTATGGTATAAACTTTCAAAAACTTTCAAAACTCTTTTAAAAAATAAACACACCTTACACAAGCAAGCAACCCCTGGTGATGGCCTATGAAGGGTCCGAAAGCACTTTGGACAATTTTGGGAAATTCATCTACCAATTCCAACCTGAAACTAAGACACTTATCAGAAAACTTGAAAGGATCTCAAATAAATTATACAGACAAAATTTGTCTTTATTATTTGATGAAACACACTTAAATGAACGACTGCTGCCTAACTACACACACACAAACACAAACATGCATATATATAGATATATGTGTGTGTGTGTGTGTGTGTGTGTGTGTGTGTGCATTCTAGTTGGTTTCTTTGTTTAATGGTATATCAAGCTTTGTGGGTTATTAAGAGCCAAAACCATCCTTGTAGAAGAAAAACAGTGATACAATTTTACCTATAACAGGGGGATAAGGGGGTTGAAACATATATATATATATGTATGTATGCTTGTGTGTGTGATACAGAACATATATGGATGGCTGAGAAATGAACTAATCACTTCATAAATTAAAGAAAATACAAGTGGCAACTCTCATCAAATCTGATGGATATTTGATGAGGAAATAATTAATGAATTGACATTGATCAGCTGATTTTAAATCAGGGTTACAAACCAGAAATTTAAAAAATGTCAGTCTTATTATTTTCTAGACACACTCGCTATGAATGAGTTTTTAATCAAAAAGAATATTCCTTTAGCATCACAACCCCTTTACTTCCCTGATTTGTGAGTATTTCCTCTTCCCAAAAGTCAAAACTTAGCTCCATCATCACCATTTGATAACATGCTTGATGTTGAACCAGTTGTAGGCAGAGCCAATTGAAGACTTCTGACATTGATTCTAGTTAGGACATCTTTGATGGTATATTGCTTCCCAAAAAATCTACTTCCCAAGGAAAATACTATAAACTATTATATTTTAATTTTTAGTGTCTACTTGCTAAACCCTATGAAAATAAAGTTTAGAAACTTGTTTGTTGTCAATTCATTCAAGTCTAGATTTTAGCAAAGGAAGGAATTAAATCTGGTATGAAAGAATAAATATATTCATATTCTATTCACAAGAAGTGCATAAGTACACTTTTATGTAATATGCTCATAGTAAGCATAGAACAAATAAGATATGTAAGTTTAAGAAAATATGTTTGCTCTGTGTGACACTCTGGACTTGGGTGCAGATATGTGCACTAATACATATGTATCTAGTTGTAAGCATGGTCATATCATTTGATATAATGTGTGTGTGTGCATGTGTTTACATACATATAGTTGCAGGTTTGGCCATATGAATTGGTGTAGGTCTATATGAGTGTGTATGTGTTTGTTATGTGGAGGTAAGCATGTTTGTATGTATGTATGTATGTGTGGTTGAAATGTGTATGTGGTGATACTAGTCAAAATTTCGGGGAAATCAGGATGAAGAAGATTAATTTTTATTTTCTTTGTTA
Source organism: Sepioteuthis lessoniana (assembly GCA_963585895.1). Lineage (NCBI taxonomy): Eukaryota > Metazoa > Mollusca > Cephalopoda > Myopsida > Loliginidae > Sepioteuthis > Sepioteuthis lessoniana. The sequence goes on from OY757904.1 coordinate 92,637,266, forward strand.
GATGCTACTTTTTGGCACTAACTGGTATAAGCTGTTTTAAGTACCCACCACTGGTAGTCTGTGTGTAAAAAAATGCCCTATATATGCAGGAAATAGTAGTTTGAACCAATTAAATAGTGATGCACACTAGTGACATTTAGGACTTGAATACATGTGGAGCGGATGAGGGTGAGATGCATGCAAGAGGATGAGGGGATGCACTGCAACAGAGCAGAGTTAGAGGCTGGTTGCAGAGTGTCATATTGACCCCACTCTGTTAAGTAAGTTATCCTTCAAAGCCTCGTCTCTGCTCACTTCTTTTTCCATAGTGAAACTGCCTCCAAGATTGCGCACTTGGATCCACATCTGCAAAACTTATCAATGCAGAGTGGACATTGCTATGCAGCTGAGTGCACAGAGCCAAAGGGTAGCATCCTATCTATCTAATACATTGGAAATGGAATCAGTGATCCGAGTTTAAATCCTAGATAAAGCTGCCTGCATTTCACATAGTACTAATATTCTTGGGAAAGGTACAAATCAAGCTATTCTCCCTCGATCTGTGAATAAATAGTAGGTCAAACGGAGAACCAGTAAAGAAAAAGGAAAACTCTGAATTCAAACCTGTTAAACTCCATTTAAAAAATTGACCTTGTGTCACATCCTGATCATATGAAAGGGTTGGGTAAAATATATATTTTTTCATCTATGTTTGAACTTTCATACTAACTAGAACTTAACATGATCATACACACCAGATGATATGTTGTCTTAGCAACACAACTAGAGATAGACTATTAACATTATTTATAACCAATAAACCAGTTGTCATTGTTACCAAAATCCACTAATATACTCTATTTGATATAAACATATGCATGACAAATTTATATCAGTTATAAATAGTCAATTCTTTCTCTGTATTTAATCAATAAGTTCTTTGCAAAGGCTTCAAGTAACTTCCTGCTTGTTTTTTATAAGGATTGTTTTAGTTTTCACATGCACAAATCTTAGTGAATTAATCTACTTTATTCTTTCTATTTGTGTTATATTTACTAGGGTAAGTCAAAAGTTTTTCAGTATTTTGGCAATGTGATGTTATTGCCATTGCTCCATTCTAATATATGAGAGAAATGACAAACTATGCAAATCATGTTTATGAGAAATACTTGGTTTAAATTAAGGTATACAATTTAAGAAAAATTGATATCATTTACCTCCTTAACACATTATCAGATAGGTAGTTTGACTTATTGTATAAGCATAGAATGCACTGACCATAATAAAACTGGTCTGACCACTCCAAAGATCTCTGTCTAAAAGACCCTAAGAAAATTCTCTGCAAGTCTCTAACATAGGGACCAAATTCCTGGATACTAGAATTCAGAGAACCTGCCAACTTTCTAATCATTTTTATCACTGAAGCCATTTTTTATATACTTAATGTACCTTTCTTGGATTATCTTTAATTTCCTCCCGAATTTATAATATTTCTCTTTTTTTCACTTTAAAAATTTAAAAACTATAGGAACTATTTTGTTTGTTGAAATTGCCCTCAGAGTAACCCGATCAACAATGGTCTCAAATACAGAGTGAGGTTGGCAAAAAGAACCTGTTGATTCTGTTTGTTGAAATTGCCCTCAGAGTAACTGGGTCACCAATGGTCTCAGATACAGGGTGGGGAAGTAAAATGGACCTGTTGATTTTTCACACACCTATCTGGTGATAACCTCTGTGAGGTACAACTCAGCGACTCCAGATGCTTTTGCCAAGATTGTGAAGGTGAAAAACTATACCAGGCAGTGAGATGTTTAGCTCGCCTGATACTCCCTGAGTACTACTTGCAAGATTTGTCTCTATGACTTGGAAAAAAGTAATGTAAAATAGATTATAACTTTGGTTTCTATCTAAGAAATTATCCAACAAGACATCTACCAAATATACTCATGTATCATGCAAATTTCTGAGATCAAAACTTTTGCCAAATATTTGGATGGGGTGTTTACACCATACACAAATTACAAACTTTGTGTGAATAAATAGGTGGCCCAAGCCTAGGCCTAGTTTATATCTAGCTTATGGTGCCCCCTTGTTCCCAATATCAAGCCTAAATTTAGGTCTCAGAAAGTCACATATGTAAGAAACTTGCATGATATGTAAGTATATACAGTACTTTATATGGTTAAATAAGAACATAAAGATTTTTTTACCTAACCTGATGGACACAAAGTAATAATCAAGTTTAGCATTATACAGTTTAAATTAAACTCCTCACCCAAAACTTTTCAGCATATTAAAAACATGATCTTGGGTCTCATTTGTAAGCACAAAATTTTGGTGGCTATCTTTGAGTAAGAGCAAAAGAAATGAATTATAATAAGATGTGTTTTGAAAAAAAGAAAACCCAGGAGGTGTCATTATCTATGCAAATTCTAGCTTACAGAATGTTTTTGAAATTCATATGGGAATCTCAAATGTAAAATTGAATTTGTTTCAACTTGTGTTCATGAAAGCATTTTCATGCCAGCTAGCCATGTTAGATAATAATGATACAATGATTATCCAACTGTCTTTGATGCATTAATTTTTTTTTAGTTCAACATATTATATGCAAAATAATGTGTTGCCAAATAATTCAAACTTGCTTTCTTTTATTTGTATCCATCTTAGAGTTTTTTCCCCCCAAAATGGAATCACTTATTAATTAACCAACAGCAATCAAATGCTAATTAAAACTACTTTGTGACAGCTTCACAAATTAATTATCTTTGTTTCACAAGCTAAAAGCAATGATACTTCAATATGATCATCTTTTGTACATTTTGGGACAAATTCCAAGTGGAAAATTTGCTATTTTTGATAATAGCAAAAATATTGATTCTAAACATTTGTAATTGATTTCCACCAATCATTTTTATTGTTTTTGTTATGAATTGTTCATTCCTCTAATCTACCCATTCTGTTATATTAACATTTTCATCCTTATTTTTCTATCCAGTAATTCTCTATTTATTTTTGTCATTACTCTTCATGGGAGAATGCATTGTGTAAATAAAATTGTTTTATAATTTAGAATTAATTTAATAACATGACATCACACAATGAATTTTATAACTTATGCTATAAAATGAACATGATGCAATATTCATTCTAATGTACTAGGTATGAACAAAAACTATTGCAACTGAATCTTTATGGTTTTTAATTTTAAAATTTAAATTTAAATGAAACTGTGTGCACAGATGAATAACTGATAAAAGTAATGATGTCTACATATCACGATCAATTGAAAAGAAAAATGTTTAATACAGTGTCAATTCTTTTTGAATGGAATATTTTTAATAAAGTACTGGACTGTGCAGGAGCAACTCTCTTCATACTCACCTAACCTTGCTTCATTTAACTTTTCTTTTTTTCCTTAACAGAGAATTTATCTCAAGAGTAAAATTTGAGGACATTAAAAGAAATTACAGTATATGGCAATCAACTTTGGTGAAATAAAAATGTACACACATTTACAAGTAGCTCAATACTAGCCAATGTGGCATGATGCAGTTGGTTTTTTATCATAAAAGATCAATGTCACTCTTATATAAAGTTTAAGTGATGAATATGCTAAATAATTTCATCAGTGTGTTTGGTTTTTACTTCCACACACACTGTAGATAAATAGATGTAAGTAGACTGGGAAAATTTAAAATGTGTGAACAGATAGATATAAATAAACTGAGATAGATAGTTATACGATGTAGGCATGATAGATTTTACAAGAATACAAATCTATTGGCTCCCATGGAAATACGGAGATTAACATTATTATTCATAGATAAATCATCATCATCGTCATTATCATCAGTATGTTGTGCTGCTAGCACGGATTTCCCTGACTCTCTCTTGCCATTCATCCCAATCATCCATTGCTTCCGGTAGGTCTTCTAGACTACATTAAGTGTCCATACAGAGCTGTTGTTGGTAGGTTCTTGTTGGTCAGTTAACACTGGCATGTCCTTGTGAAGGGGTCCCCAGGAGAACGTCACTTTTGAGTTTGTCCTTGCTTCCCCAGCAGTGTCCTGCATGTCTTGTTTATCTTATTTTTATGGTTTTAGAGATGGGAGGTGGGTGGCTGTAGAGCTGATGTTTTGTAAGATGTTGCTTCTAAGACTTATTCAATATAGCTCATAGCATTCTTGTGGTGTTCCTATCTAGCTTTTTCTCTATATGCTTAGTCAGTGTCCATGTGGTGCATCCATATAGTAGAATTGACACAATCGCTGCTTGAAAGAAATAGCGTTTTATTTTATCAGATTGACCAGACTTCTAAATGATTGCTAACCTATTGATAACAGTCCATGCCTTCACTAGGCACATATTGATATCACCTTCCGACATTGCTACCAAGGTACGTTAACTCGTCTACTAATTTCAGAGAACCACCATTTAGAGTGAAGATGTCTCTTTTTTTATTAAAACACATATACTCTTTGTTTGCATTCACATGGAGGCCAATGCCTCCTATTGCTTGCTCTAGACTGTGTAGCTGGGATTTTGCATGGGTAGGTGTATTTGCAAGCAGTGCTATGTCATCTGTGTGGTCTATGTCTGTAATAGTTTCTGCAGAGTATCATCTGCTTCTTGCCTTTTTTAGTGTAAAGCCATTTTCTTTCATTAGATCTATCAACATTTGAAGTACATAGTCTAGGCAGATTATAAACAAATATGGGACTAATGTATCCCCTTGCAAAACACCAGCAACAATATTAAAGAAGTCTATGTCTCCATCCGATGAGTGAACTTTTACTTTAGTGTTTTTATAGAGCATCATTATGGCTGTGTCAGTTTCCTTAGGGACATCATACCCTAGAAGTATTTACTCCATCTTCCCTTTGTGTATGGAGTAAAATGCCTAGGAGAAATCAATGAATCAACAGGGTTTTTTGCACAAACTTCTATGATTTGACAAATTGTCAGAATCTATGATATTGTGGAATGCTTTCTCCGATAGCCATTTTGATTTTCTCTGTTTTTGGTTTGATAGGTACTATTTTTAATTTACTCAATTTTAGTTGCTTTTTAGCACAATCCACTCAAATATCACTTCTTTGACATTTAGAGACACTGTTCATTGGAAACAAGAATAAAAATAAACTCCCATTGAGACTCAAACTTAGAACTCACTTTGGGGAAGCCTGGATTTATATACCAGCTGCTTTACAATCTCAGCTCCAAGAGCATAGAAGTCCAAATAATACTTATAAATCCATTCAATAATATTGTCTCCAATCAGTCAGAAAACAAAAGGGAATGTGAATTTAAGTCTTATCATAAGCTTATTATTCATTCTTGTTTCCAATGCAGACTATTTCTTTGCTGTTGTAAAAGTCATGATCAGAATAAGTTGCAATAAAAAGCAACTAGTGGATAAAGATTAATGCTAGTCAAAATTAATAATAATAATAATAATAATAATAATAATAATAATTATAATAATAATAATAAATGGCAGAGTGTCATGTATTTATATTCTTAACTCTTCTCATATTTCTAGATTCAAGGTAAAAAATATTCATTTAGATTCAAAAAATATTTATGAGATCTTTTTTCAGCAGTTTGAGTTTCTGATGCTGGCTGTTCCTTGCCATTAAAAACATGACTAGAATGAGTTGCAATAAAAAGCAATGAGAATTAGGATGGTGAAAAATTATACTAGTCAAAATTATTAATGATAATGATTGACAGAGATTCATCTAAATATCAAATAAAAATAAATTTTGAAGTTTGCAATTATTTTAGTTTTGTTACAGTAAATTGAAACTTAAGAAGCAGCATTTATTGAGAAAATGGACAATATTGGCTATCATAAGCTACACACTTTTTGATGATATAGTAGACTGGAGTATTCTTTTTTTCCTTTTTTCTTTTTTAATAGATCTATTTAGGCGATTAGCTCTGATACTGATTTAGAAGAGACTACGTGAAGGACAAGTTTTAATTTTCTGGAAGAGAAAAAATGAAACAGTTAAAAACTTCAAATTTTATCTGTAATAACTCAGAGTGTTAAATTGTATATGAATCTAGTTGGAACTGAGTAATACTTGCCTTTGTACAAATTGATCAATTATCTGTGTCTCTTGTATTTATTGTTTGAAGTTACACTCTTAACCTATATTTCTTAATTCACTTTCTATGACTCTCTGTTAAGGAATAATACAATGAACAATTATAAATAATGCAATGATTTGGAACCAGAAATTGCAGAAAGATGGCATCAAGTTTGGGTGAAGTCTAGCAGAGACTTGATTAATTAATTATCAATTGAATAAGAATGAGGTGAGCCAACTTAAACTGCCAATCTTGTCAGTTCCACTTAATTTATGTACCATTTCCCCTGGAATATATGACCAAGAGAAAAGAAAGGAAAAGTTTCAATGTCCAGTACTGGTGCTGTAATTTCCTGTTTTCTGTCTATTATGATGAGAATATACATACAAGGTGTGATAAAAAAAAGTTTCGAGTTTTAAGCTTTAATTTTTTAGTTTAAAATTTAAATAAAGACATGCACAGCTGAGCAAGTTATGTAATAAAATGATGATGCCTAAACTTCAAAAGAACTGTCTAGGCACTAAGACTTTGACTCGCTGAGTCAGTGCCAATGTGAAAAAAATTATGAAGCTAATTTTAAAAATGTTTTTGGCAAAACACAAGGTTATACACTCCTCCAAACTCACCAGAATTAGTTCTGTATGAATTTTTCTTGTTTCCTAAATCGAAAATTTTCTCCAAGAGAAAAATTTGAGGATGTGAAGAAAATTAAAAGAAATATAATAGCGCAGCTTCACACCACATCAAAAGAGGTGTTTCATTGGTGTTTTGACTAATGAAAAACTTACTGGAATAAGCATGTTAAATGTCAGGGTGACTATTTTGGAAGATTGTTCATTGCAGTGTTGGAAAATAAATAATCAATCTTGATACTTTTTGAATTTGTCTAATGAACAAATTTTCAGAAATGGATCTGATCAAGTAAAGACTTGAACAATGAAAATTGTCACTGAGATGGTATTGAATAAGTAAAAACATAAATGAAGCTTAGAGACGTTAGGGGTCATGAAAATCTTTCCAAAATACACACACACATAGAGAGAATTGGCTTTCCACATTTATTAGGGGTAGAAATAAAGGAATTTTAAAAGTAGAAAAAAACATTGGGAGAAGAATTCTTGTGCAATGGCTAAAGTGCTGAATTGTGGCCTCAAAGTAAGCAAGTTTGAATACCAGTCATGACATTATGGTCATTTTTGGACTAATACCCTTGGGAAAGGTACAAACCCTCTTCTCTCTCCAGCTATGAGTTAAATATTATCAATCTGTTCTTCAACAAGGATGGCTTTGGCATTGAATAGCCACTGGAGGTTGATATGACATTTAACAAAGAAGCTATTGAAAAAAACATTATCTCTACTCCAACTCTAACTTTAACATACAGAAAAGTATGACTATACTGCAACAATCTATCTATATATTACTAAAATTCCTATTGTGCTCATGTATATATATATATATATATATATATATAACCTTAACACAAAAATGGCAGATAAAAGTAAAATTTTTATCAAAGGAATACACTTAAAACATTCCAACTTAGAGAATAAAGCAATTTCTAGTCCCATATGCAACTGAATGATAATTTTATAGAGTGCATTTACACTGAATGTCATTTTTAATCATTGAGTTTCTGTTGTAACAACAGTTCATGATGACATCGCTACTTCTATTTAAGGAGGGTAGAATTCTAACTTGCATCTCTGTTATATTGCGGATTTTGAATGATTAAAAAATAACATTCATCTTAAATGCAGACTCTGAAAATATCATCATTCATTTGCTGATATGACCTGAAATTGATATGATTTTTGAATTAGAACTTAAAATGTTCTAATAACTTGAATAAAAATCTTGCTATGAAGTGCTAATTTTGCTGGATTTTGGTTATATATTGGAAGTGTGTTCAAACAGTATCAAATACACAGACAAATGAATAATTAGGGAAACTTTAATTTTCTTCAAAATAGTCCTCTTGGCATTCAACATTTTCATACCAATGAGTTTCCATTAGTTAATGTCCCTGAAGTTTCTCTTTTGATATTGTATTTCTTTTAATGTCTTCTATGTCAGCAAATCTTACCCTTGAGATAAATTTTCAGTTTAGGAAACAAGCAAAAGTTGCAAAGAAATTGATCTGATGACAATGTAGAGTGTTACACTTGCACAATTTATCAAAAATTGTGGATCAAAATTGTGGATCAAAATACAGAGAATTGGCATTGACCCATCTAGATTACATGCTGACATCTATAATTGGTTGATTGATTTTAATAGTATGTCAACCCTCTTGGGTTATTTTATGCCCAGATGTTAGGGAATCATATTCATTGTATATTCATTATTACATTTTTGTGTTGTTGTTTCTTAGGAGTTTTTTTGCACACAGTCTTATCAAATCCAAATAATTTTTAAACAGGTGTATTTGATCCAAAGATGAGACTCAAATGGTTACTACCACTGCAGGTTAGAGTGGACCTGGGAGTAATAGCAATGAATAGATAGTACACATTCCCCAGACCTCAAGAACTAGAGCCTCACCATTAGATGCAGTTTAGAGTTATACCCAGGATACATTTACTGATCCAAATAGCTGTCTACATATTTAGACATCATCACTTCATTGTATAAATTGCTCAACTCTGCACACATTTTCATTTAAATCTTAAATTTTAAAATTAAAAGAATTAAAATTACAGTCTTAATCATTTTTGATTACCATTACAATGAGAATTTTAAAAGTAAATATTTTTCTGTTACATATGGCCACATATTTCACAGAATGTATTGAATGGTAAAATAGGATTGTTTATTAATATAAATTTATTTTATTGTATAATATTGAGTTTTACTGTTAACATTTGAATATCACTGAGGTAAAACCAGTCATCACTTTTATCTGAATCTAATCTAATGCCCTTAATGATTTATTGGTAGCACAAATCAATAAACTGGCATCTGCTTCCCTTGATACCAGAATTTCTTGTCTAGCAAGTCATATAACTTGCTAGGTATGATTTTGGTCCGAGACTAAATTTTTAACTATTGTGTATAGATATAGATAGATATCTATATATATGTGTATATCTATGTGTGTGTGTTGGGGGGGGGAGGTTGTGTTTATAAGGGATGTTTTGATTACATATAAAAATAGGGTTACATTTATAATAATATTGATTAGGCTCTACAAACCCCACTGACAATTATTCTTCAGAATTTTAAATTGTTTTGACCATTGTCAATTTTACAATCGTCACAGTATGTTCAAAAATTACAGAGACTGAAATTGTATTTGTCAAGAAAGAAATAATCAATGAAAGAAATGTTAAGTTTCTTCAAAATATTCCCCTTGGCATTAAATGTACATATTCCATTAAGTTTTTCATTTAATGAAGTACATCCTTTAATGATCGCATCAACCTCAAATTTTATTCTTGAGATGAATTTTCAATTTTGGAAACAAGAAAAACATCAAAGCTAGTTCTGATGGTTATAAAGGGTGTTGCATTTTCAAAATCTTTGTGTTTTGTCAAAAAACACCTTATTCAAAAAGTAATGGTTTTTATAATTTTTTTCAAATAAATATTGACTTCTACATTTTTCTTTTTTAAGTAGAGGAATTATATTGTGAATTGAATTATCATGACCAGAAAATCATCATCATCACCAGTCACATAACTTTGTTTAGTCATGGAGTCACTACACATGCAATATTCTTGGGCAGGAATAGCCTGGAGGAACCCATTCCTCTCCAAGTAATGAACTGATTTTGAATTCTGAATTTTCCTTCTCTTAGATTAGTCACCATACCAAGGTTAAAGAGCCCAATCTGCCTTACTATTTACCAATTGCTGAAGGGAGTTGTTGAATTCATACCTTTCTCAAGGGTATCAGTACAATGTGAAATACAAACAGCCTTGTCCTGGATTTGAACTCAGGTAGCCAAGTCCACTTCCTTTGATGATAACCATTATGCCATGAACACCTCATATTTAAGTATTATTTCTAAAATTAAACTTTAATTCACCAAATGTCTTTTTTGTCCATCTTTCTATCATTGCATAACTCAAATATAGTTTGAGCTATAGCCACCAAATTTTCTATGGATACAAATGGAAACCTGAAACATGTTATATTACTTTTTGAAAATTCCAAAATATTAAAAGTTTTTATCAAGGGATTTTATTTACTGTTCTAGCATAGAGCTAAACTATTCTTTTACATTGTGTCTATCCGGTTAGATAAAGCAAATCTTTATCTTTTCATTCCATGATATGATGTAGGCATCAAACAGAAAATTTCCTAGTGAGGAAGTTATGAGTTATTTTGCTCTGACTTTTTTACCATTGACCAAAAAATCAAAACTTTAAAAAGATCATGTATTTTTATTTGCAGTACAAACAATGGCCGCCTACGGGCCATAAACAATTACTTCTCAAAAGGGTTTATTAACTTACAAGTCCTTATAAAAATATAATTCAGTATTATGCCTACATTTTATAAAAGCATAACAGATAAATTGATGGTTATTTTGTGCAATTTAAAATTTTGTTCATTGGGAAGGTTTTCAGCTAGCATAAATAACACAGAAATGAATGCATAGTAAGAATTACAAAGTAATTGTGCCCATTCTTTATTCTCTCTGTCTGTTCTCTTTGAATGGTAAATGAAGAGTGATCAAAGATGAAAGTAAAAAAGAAATATTTAGACAGCGTCTGATCCATGGGTTTGGAATTTTTTTAATGATGCCAGCCTACTTTGTCCGTATTGTATTGATATTGATATTTATAAGCTCATTTTCTTTGAGAGTGTGTTTCATTTTATGTTACTTTCACTTTTGTGATACCTTATAGAAAAACACATGAAGAAGAAACAAATAAGAGGCAGATATATGTGGTATGGTCAAAAAATATCACAATTGAACCTTTAAATTTCTTTATAAAGATCTAAAATTCGAATAAAGAATTGTACACAGCTGAATAATGTCTATAATAAAGTTATCAAAACTAAACAAGTCAATTCTAATTCTTTGAAGTTTTTGATCGCCAAAATTTGGTGAAACACAGGTTTGTGCAAGTGCAGCATCTTTCATAATCACCAAATCTAGGTCCATGCAACTTTTTCTTGTTTCTTAATCAGAAAATTCATCTAAGGAGCAAAGTCTGAAAAAATGGTGAGCATTAAAAGAAATACTTTTGCACAGCTTAACATCATATCAAAAGAGGAGTTTCATAGATGGTTCGATCAATGGAAAACTTGCTAGACAACAGTCTAAATAGATAGACATAACCACTTTATATAAGTTTCTCAGCTGTGCACATCTTTATTTGAATTTTAAAATTAGATAAATTCAAAGATTGTCTCGATACTTTTTGATCACTTCTCATGCATGCATATATACAGGGCATCTCAAAATAGATACAACCCATTAATTATCCTACAATGTACATGAAAGACCAAATTTTTGGGACATCTACGGAGGGACTTTTTTGGACTCTGGACAGAATCTCTCACTGGATCTACATTGTCAGGACATCTTGCAGTCAACTTCCTGCCAGATCTGGGATTTCTACCTTCTTGTTGAGGTTGTTTACTGACTCTGTGGCTTGAAATTTGTGTATCCAACAATAAATTTGGCTTTTCTGGGTATAATTGTTGAGTTAAACACCCTGCAAAATTTTGCTAGTAAAGTTTTGAATGATTTTATCTCCAAGTAGTGATGCAAAATATTTTTTCCTCTTTAGCTCAAGGTATTGTGATTGAGGATTAATAGTTGTTATACTATACTATTTTCAAATCTGAAAAAAAAAGACACAACATTATTATTAGTAGAGTTATTAGCAGTCATGTGGGTCCCATGTTTATCGAGACACCTTATATATATATATATATATATGTAGTGGACAAAGGTGTAAATGACTGAATAAAACACTGATCTACAAATTGATAAATTTTTATTTTTGTGAATTGAGTGAAAAGTTTGCTGAAAAACAGAAGTTACACAGTCTTTTCTTGTCAGATAAGATAATATTAGTCAGAGTGCAAATAACTACAGAGAGAAAGTGAAGATTCATGTATGAAATGTAGCAGTTATTGTTAGTCTAATCTAAAGGAACATATTTTGTGTGTGTAAAAAGGTCTTTGTAGGTTTTTTAATGACAAAGCCATCCTTCTGGAAAAACTGTATGCTACTATTTAACCCATAGCTGGGAGGATAAGAAGGGTCATACTTTTCTCAAGGGTATTTGGCCAAAAGTGAACATAGTAGTGCAGCTGAAGTCCCTCACTTTAACCATTACACCACGAGGACCCCCCCACACACACATTTGAGATAGAAAATATATCTATGCATTAAATGTATATGTGGCTGCTGAAAAAAAAGAATTTATATTTCAACTTCAAAGAAATAAACCAAAAGTTAAGTTGATACAGAATAAATTGCACACCTACTGAAGAAAATATTCACTTCTTTTTCAATTTATAAAATTGTCGTACACTTGAAATTAGATAAAAACGTTGATATTGATCTATGATTCTAATTTGTTAAAAACTGATTTTTAAAAACCATGGAGGAAAAAGATTTTACAAATTATTTTGGGTTTTGAGCCTTCAGATTGTTTGTGGCAAGTCAAATATTCTTGTCTGATGATCTTGAAGAAATTTTATAATGAGAAGGTAAGCTCCGATTGGTCAAGAAATAGAAAAAATACAAATAACAAATTTTTAGCTTCTCTAGACAATTTTTTGCACAAAAAAATAACGTTTTTTTTGTATAGAAATCAGTTTATTTCCCATATATATATACATATATATATATGAAGTCGCATATAAACTTACATTCATAAAGAATTAGGAAGAGCTTGTGGTATAACTTTTATTGTAGGAAATGGAATTGGTAACTTGAATTGAAATTCAAGACAAGGTTAGCATTTCACTTTGTACTAATATCCACGGGATAGGCATAAATCCATTTCTCCTACTTCCATTTCACTTTGTGTTAATGTCTTTAGTAAAGGCATGAATCTATTTTTTCTACCACCATTTCACTTTATGTTAATGTTCATAGGAAAGGCATGAATCTATCTCTTCTACCTCCATTTCAATTTGAGGTAATATTCTTTGGAAAGGCATCAATCCATTTCTCCTACCTCCATTTCATTTTGTACTAATATTCTTGGGAGAGGCATGAATCCAACACTTCTATCTCCATTTAACTTTGTGATAATGTTCTTGGGAAAGGCATCAGTCCATCAGTTCTAATTTTATTTCACTTTGTGCTAATGTTTTTGGGAAAGCCATGAATCTCTCTCTTCTACCTCCATTTAACTTTGTGATAATGTTTTGGGAAAGGCATAAATCTATCTCATCTACCTCCATTTCATTTTGTATTAATGTTCTTGGGAGAGGCATCAATCCAACACTTCTATCACCATTTAACTTTGTGATAATGTTCTTGGGAAGGGCATCAATCCATCTTTTCTAATTTTATTGCACTTTGTGCTAATGTTTTGGGGAAAGCCATGAATCTCTCTCTTCTACCTCCATTTAACTTTGTACTAATGTTCTTGGGAAAGGCATTGATCCATCTCTTCTACCTCCATTTCAATTTGAGGTAATGTTCTTGGGAAAGGCATCAATCCATCTGATCTAATTTTATTTAAATTCATGCTAATGTTCTTGGGAAAGGCATCCATCCATCTTTCTACCTTGATTTCATTTTGTAGTAATGTTCATAGAAAAACATCAATGCATCACTTCTGTCTCTATTTCATTTTGTGCTAATATCTTTAGGAAAGTCATGAATCTATCTTTTCTACCACCATTTCACTTTATGTTAATGTTCATAGGAAAGGCATGAATCTATCTCTCCTACCACCATTTCACTTTATGTTAATATTCTTGGGAAAGGCATGACTTCATCTCTTCTACCTCCATTTGCATTTGAACTAAGGTTCTTGGAAAAGGCATCAGTCCATCTGTTCTAATTTTATTTCACTTTGTGATAATGTTCTTGGGAAAGGCATCGATCCATCTATTCTATTTTATTTCAATTTATGCTAATGTACTTGCAAAAGGTATCAATTCATCTCTTCTACTTCTTTTTCAATTTGAGCTGATGTCCTTGGGAAAGGCATCAATCCATCTGATCTCATTTTAGTTCACATTGTGCTAATGTTCTTGGCATGAATCTGTTTTTTCTACTCCCATTTCACTTTATGTTAATGCTCATCGGAAAGGCATGAATCCATCTCTTCTACCTCCATTTCAATTTTAGCTAATGTCCTGGGAAAGACATGAATCTATCTCATCAGCCATCAATTCAATTTGTGCTAATATCCTGTGCAAAGGCATAAATCCAACTCTTCTACCACAATTTCACTTTATGTTAATGTTCAAGGCATGAATCTATCCCTCCTACCTCCATTTCAATTTTTGCTAATATTCTTGGGAAAGGCATGAATCTAACACTTCTACCTCCATTTAAATTTGAGCTAATATCCTTGGGAAAGGCATCAATCCAACTGTTCTAATTTTACTTCCCTTTGTACAAATGTTCTTGGGAAAGGCATGAATCCATCATTTGTACCTCCATTTCATTTTTTGCTAATGTTCTTGTGAAAGGCATCAATCCATCTTTTCTACCTCCATTGTAAATTGAGGTAATGTTCTAATTTTATTTTACTTTGTGTTAATGTTTTTGCAAAAGGCATGATTCCTCTTCAACCTCAATTTCATTTTGTGCTAATGTTCTTGGGAAAGATATGAACCCATCTATTTTACTTTCATTTCCCTTTGTGCTAATGTTCTTTGCGAATGCATGAATTGACCTCTCTACCTTTATTTCAATTTATGCAATGCTCTTTGGAAAGTCTTGAATCTATCCCTTCTAACTTCATTTCACTTTGAGCTAATGTTCTTATGATAGGCATTAATACATCTGTTCTAGTTTCATTTCAATTTTTGCCTTCATTTTCATTTGAGCAAATCACTATGGGAACAGCAGTAATCCATCTCTTCTACCTTCATTTTACTCTTTGGAAAAGTCATAAATGTATCTTTTCTATCTCCATTTCCCTTTTCAAGAGCTAATGTCCTTGGGAAATGCATGAATCCATCTTTTCTACTGCAATTTCACTTTGTGCTAATGGTTTTGGGAAAGGCATCAATCCATCTCTACTATCTCAATTTCACTTTGAGTCAGTGTTCTTGGGAAAGGCATGGGTTCACCTTATCTACCTCCATTTAACTTTATGCCAATGTTCTTGAGAAAGGCATGAGTTTATTTCTTCTATGTTCGTTTTCATTTGAGCGTATATCCTTGGGAACAGCATGAATGTATCTCTTCTGTCTCAATTTTGCTTTTTGCTAATGTTCTTGGGAAAGTCATGAATCTATCTTTTCTATCTTCATTTCCTTTTGTGCTAATATCTACGGAAAAGGAATGAATTTATCTGTTCTACATTCATTTTACTTGTATGTAATGTTCTCGGCATGAATGCATCTTTTCTACCTCCATTTTAATTTGAGTTAATCTTCTCGGGAAATGCATGAATCGACATCTTACACCTTCATTTCACTTTGTGCTCATGTTCTTGGGGAAAGCTATGAATCCATCACTTCTACCTCCATTTCACTTTCTGCTATTATCCTTGGGAAATGCATTAATCCATCTCTTATACCTCCATTTCATTTTTGCAAATGTTCTTGGGAAAGGCAGGAATCCTTCTTATCTACCTCTATAGCAAGTGGTAGATAAGATGGTTAAAATTTGCTCTTTAGTTTTGGTAAAGCAATGTGTCTAAAAGAAAGAAATTTAATCCAGCAGTACTCTCCTTAAAATTCACCTTGTATCACATCTTGCCTTTTGTAGGAGGGGTTGATTAAGAAATATGTTTGTAAACAATATCTATTTATATAGTTTACTAATTAGAGTGTCAGATTTTAAGTTGAATGATCTGAATTTCTTTTCCTGCTTTTATATACTTTTTATAATCAAATCTGGTAAATTAATTACTGTATGTTCAAAAACATGAATGATAGAAAATTTATATTTTTTTTCAAGTCAGAGCAATAAATCCTTTTTTCTTAACTGTTAATTGAATCTCCTACAAAGTCTTTAAGATTTTCAATCTTTCTCATATCAATATCTATAAATGAATTAATGAAATTGCATGAGTCAAAAAGACCAGCCAAGGTCTGACCTTCATTCTTAGTACATCATTTTTAGTCTTTTAGATAAATTGAACTCCCAACACATTGCATGAAAGAAAAAAATACAGATGAATAAAAAAGTGGAGAAGAAAATTATATAAAGGATCTCAAAGGAAATAATGAAAACCTCCCTTCAAAATTATAAAGAATTAAATCAAAATGAGATTTTTATCTTCTCTGATGATGGCAACCAATAATTTAGCAGTTGCAATGAACAAAACTCTTCCTTTGTTCTTCGTCTTGATGTTAGTGAGTTGGCCAGAAATAGAAACCTAAATTGAGAGTCAGCTGAATATAAATGGTTGGCCTTTAATTGGATCATAGCAAGCAGACACACACTTATCCTGCAAAAAGAGGCTTTCCACATTCAATGAAAAAAGTGATAATAACAAGCAGGGTTATCTAGCATTGCCCTGATTTTAAAAAAATCATCACTTTTTTTCTGATCCATATTTATCATATCAGGTGTTGAATGAGGCTTGTTTTGTTTAACTGTGTTGACTTATCTGTGTTTGCATCATTAGAAAGTAAATAAAGTCGGCAAACTTAGTTGAGGATGAGCTTAAGGCTCCCTTTTCTATAGCTACTATACTAAGGTGTAGGGGAGGGCGCTACTCCATTCCCTGGATTGCTCCACTTTACTCTTGATCCATACCTTATAATGCTGAGTGTTAAGCAAGGCTGTACCAAGTACCATTTTTATAGTCTTTGGTATGACTTGACCTGGGATTGAACCCTGGTCTCCCGGATCATTGATAAACACTCTACTCATTAGGCCAATGGCCCGGTAAACCTATTTATTTAAAAAGAAGGATAGTGCTCTGAAATACATCTTTTTAGTTTTTATTTGAACAATGGTGTACTTACACTGATACCCATTGTATCCAAATTTTTGGCAATATCTTTTAAAACAATTCTAGGCTTCATATTAACCTCACAACATAATTTTCATGGAGTTCTTGGTGACCATTTGGTTTTTCTTCCATGCAAATTCACTGTCGTGCCAAACTGTTTAAACTTCTTTATACTGAACTATACCATAGATCTAGGGATAGCTAACCAGTTTGAAATAGTGCTATAATTATTTCCTGACTTGTGAAAGTGAATAATTTGTTGTCTCAAGTCAACATTAAGCTCCTTTATCTTCCCTATCATGTTGTTAATGTAAGAATAACAATAGTTACACTCTATGTTCTACTTGATGTTCTTTGCTGGAATTATCACAAATATTCTACTGAATAACTAGTCTAGAAGGCTTCACCAATAAAATAATTATGTAAATTACTTATATTTTCATGAATCAATCAATTTAAAACTATATTTTCTATGGTACAAGTAATTTTTTTTTTTTCCATTTTTGCATATTTAACCTGTTGTATTTAACCTATTGTTCTGAAAATCAAGTTTTATATTCTTTTTGTGGGGATTATTAACATATTAAAAAAAACCTGACATCTTATGGACATCAGATTCTGAGAAATGGATAAAAACATTCAAAATTGATGGTGTATGAATAATTTTGATGTTGATTGTATATATATATATATATATATATATATATATATATATTTCATCATCATCATGACGTGCGGCTAGCATGGATATCCCTGACCCTCTCTCTCCACGTCTCCCTATCATTCATCGCCTTCGGCAGGTCTTCGGGGTTACATCCCGTATCATCACATAGCTGCTGTATGAATGTTCGAGCTGGTCGTCCAGCTTTTGATTGGCCATATGCGGGGGTCCACAGGAGCACATCACTTACGATCTTGTCTTTGCTTCTCCAGCAGTGTCCGGCATGTCTGGTTCGTCTAGCTTGTATAGTTTTCCTGATAAGTGGTAGGTGGCCATACAGTTGGCACCGTGTGGGGTGTTGCTGCCAGGACCTGTTCAATATTGCTCGCAACATTCTTGTATAATTGCCGTCGAGCTTCTTCTCCAACCATTTAGTCAGCGTCCAAGTAGTGCATCCATACAGCAGTATTGACATGACTGCCGCCTGGAAGAAACTGCGTTTCATCTTATCGGTCAGGTTTGATTTCCATATGATCGAAAGCCTATTGATAGCTGTCCATGCCTTTGTTAGCCGTGTGTCGATGTCTTTTTCAGTTGATGAGACGCTGCTTCCTAGGTAGGTGAATTTGTCAACCAGTTTCAGGGAGGTTCCGTCTAGTGTGGAGATGTCGCCTTTCTGATTAAAGCACATAAATTCAGTTTTCTGTGCATTGACATGGAGTCCAATGCCTGCAGCGGCTCGTTCCAAACTATGCAGTAGTGTTTCGGCTTGGTTGGGTGTATTGGCCAGTAGTGCTATGTCATCGGCGTAGTCGGCGTCGGTAATTGTTTTTGTGGGGTACCTTCTGCTTCTTTTCTTTGTCAGCTCAAAGCCGTTTTCCCTAACGTTATCGATCGATGTCCTAAGTACGTAGTCTAGACAGATGATAAAGAGGTATGGGTCAAGCGTTTCCCCTTCTAGTACTCCTGCTACAATGTCGAAGTAATCTGTGTCTCCATCCGGTGAACACACTTTCACTTTGGTGTTTCTATAGAGAATCATTATTGCTGCTACGGTTTCTTCTGGTAGGCCGTATGCTAGTAGTATTTGTTCCATTTCCCCTCTGTGAATGGAATCGAAGGCCTTGGTAAAATTGACAAATAGTAATGTCGCCGGTAAGTTTTTTGCCTTCACGCCTTCTAGGATTCTACGAATGGTCAATATTTGTGAGGTCGTGTACCTGTTTCTTCTGAAGCCATTTTGGTTTTTCCTCAGGATTTTGTCAATTTGGGGTACTATGCGGTACAGGAGTGGCAGTACCACTTTGAGCTACCAAAACTGTGTTATCACCCTGGTTGGCGGCTGATGAGGCTAGGGTATTGCACATGCTTTCACACATTGTATGATGAAAATATATATATATATATATATATATATATATATATATATATATTTGAATAAGTATTTGTATATGTATATATGTATACACAAGCACATATACATACACATACATATATATATATTTAGCACCCATTGTGGTTTGCATGATAAGAAACAACATATATTAAGAAAATTATATTAATTTGATAATTAAAAATTTGAAAATAGCTTTAGGGATTTTCAAATCAGTGATGCAAACAAATGAAATGCAATGACTGTATACATAAAATAAATTTAATATAACAAAGCAAACTGTTATAACATAACTATAAAATAAAAAATGAAAAAATGCAATAAATAAAAATAGAAAGTTTAAGAAATCTTAAATTCTTTATTAAAATCAACCCATATTGAAATTTTAAGCTCTAATTATTAAGATTTTTTTCTTTTCAGATCTCCCGTAGTGTAAATCCCATTCTATTTTATATTCATTATTTTTTATGTGAAAGTTTATGTAATCAGAGTTTGGTCTATTTAACAAGGGAAATTTGCATGCATATTTTTACCTATGATGACATTTACCATAGGGGTCAAGTGATACATAAGCTTCATATGCTCTGTGTTCAGTATTGTCATGCATTCATATCTGTGTTATTTCTCCTAATGTTTCAATGTGAATGCAACAAAACTGCACAACAGTTCTGAATAATAAAATACAACTCCTAAAAATGCGTGGTCAAGAATTTAAACTTTTTAGAAAAAATTAAACATATTAATTTTTTACTTCCATGTCTATTTTTTTTTGCTCGCTTCTTCATACAAGTAAAGTTGATGATCTTAGTTGAGGGTGAGCCGAAGGCTCCATTCAATAGCTACTACACCGAAATTAATGTTCATATATATATATATATATATATATATATATATATATATATATATATATATATATATATATAGTTATATAAATTAATGTTTATATGAGACTTTCCTTATATTCTGTATATGAAAAATTTCCAAATCCATCATCTCTAGAAAACATTAGTGAGCAACAAAATGCTGGACCCCTTCAAAGAAGAACTATTCAAATTAATTGAATAGATCAAATTTAAGAAACAAAAGATTAACTTCCAGGTGAAAATAGAAAAAGACATTAAAGAAATGAAAAAATCTGTAAAGATTTGGGTCAAAGCCGACAAGTTTCAGAATATATACAAGATTAGGATATTACATAATAAAATCACTGAAAATTATAAAATAGTCCACAATGTTACCCTTACACAGATGAATAGCAACACTACGAAATTCATGAGCAAACTATTCATTAAGGATAGATTGGGTAAAAGAAAAATGTGCTTATGTTCTATTTAAGGACTACAAACAGAATTTCCTTTACAAGAAGCAGATTAGATTAATTAACCTTACTAAGACTGAATTAGGCTTAGTGTCTTAAGATTTGATCCATTATAAGGAACTAGTAAATTCTAGATATAACTAGTGGAAAATTTCATTTGATTCAATAGATTGATTTAAAAACATTAAATGTAAAAAAATACCACTTTCATCCAATTTGATATCATGGAATTGTATCACTCTATCTCTTGGGAATTACTCAACACAAATATTAGATTTAATAAGGATTGGTATGATGGTTAGAGTGTTCACTAATGGCCCGGGAGACCTGGGTTCAATCCCAGGCCGAGTCATACCAAAGACTCAAAAAGTGGTAATTGATGCCTCCTTGCTCAACAGTTAGCATTATAAGGTACGGATCAAGGGTAAAGTGAAACAATCCAGAGAAAGGAGTAGCACCCTCCTCTACACCTTGGTGTAGTAGCTATAGAAAAGGGAGCCTTCGGGTCACCCTCGATTATTATGGTATATATATATATATATATATATTAGACACATTAAGCCTCATCTTCATCCCCAGATAGTAATGGCCCTAAAGCATCTAAAATACAGAAGAAAATCATAAGGGCATTTAGGTTACAAGGGTTGAAAATAGAAATACCTTCTAACTTGAAAATAGTGAATTTCCTAGGCATAACATCTAATTTAGAGAATAATACATTCAAACCATTTAGCAAGAACAATCACACACCTAACTACATCAATGTCAACTCCAACCACCCTAAATCAATAATCAAACAAATACCAAATGCAGTTAATACCATAGAATTCATAGTTTTAGGCTGACCTGACCTTGCTTGATCATCACGGTTCTTACAACCTGAGCAAAATTTCTTGAACTATCTAATTTCTATATTGTGCTTTCACTTTTTATGCAAGAAATGTTTTTGCTCCCATGACTTTATAGTCCAGTTCAAATTTGTGTGTCTTTCAAATCACACAGTGAGTGAAGCAATACACAACATATCAGTGCATCAACAATCACAATACTACCAACCACAATAGATATCTTTCACAACTTGAACTGGATTTGTCAAGTTATATATGTGCCACAAACTAGTACATACCAAAAAATTGCAACACTTTTGGCTAACCTTAGTATATATATATATATATATATATATATATATATATATATATATATACAAAATGTTTCTGGAAACTTCTTGATTTTGTCAAGAAAGGATTTACATTTTTTAAATTCTTACTGTAGTTTTTTTCTTAAATGGTTAAAGAAATTTGATTAATGATGTACAATGGTTATTTCTATTTTTTGGTCTTGCCAAGAGCTTTTCAGTACTTACACACACACACACACACACACACACACACACACACACACACACACACACAGAGCCATATATATATATATATATATATATATATTTACATTGCCATTAAAGTTTTCTCTTATACTTTGGCAGATTCCAATCAAAGAACCAAGGTTATTTACTGAACACTTTTAGTGAAAAATCTCAGAAAATATTTTCCTGAGTCTTTTAAAAGCTTAGATATTTAGCAAAAGATTTAAAATTTCTAGAAAAGATTAATATAAAAGGAAAAAAAATTATCTAAATATGGTAATAATCGGATATTTAAAGAGTTATTTATATGAACATTTTTAGGAGTGTTTCTGACATGTATATAAGACCATTGCTGAAATATACCAGCTGATTTACAAGCTGTCCACTGAGTACAATTTTTTGTTTTTAGTACAGTTTCCATACAACAATTATTACTTTATTTTATTAATAATATTTAATATTACAATTCCTAATACTAGGAAGGGCATTGAAATTATTTTTTCTCTCCTGTCAACAGTTCATAAATTCTAAATATTTTCAATTGTGTGCCAGAATACCTTCAATGTCCATGTTTGTGTGTATATTTTTTTTTATGGGGAAGTGACTATATGAGTTGTAATCAAAAGTATTAAGATTGAATCTTTAAATTTTTAAAATTTTAAAATCAAATGAGTGTGTGAGCACAAATGAGCAATGTATATGATGATGATGATGTCTCAATGAATCAGTGCTAACCTTTAATACGTTTTGATCTGCAGTTTCAATGCTTTTTAAATACCAGTTTTTGGTGAAACACAGGATTGTGTAAGAGTAACATACAACATATTTACCTGACTTCCTAGTTACACAATATGTTTTCTTGTTTTCTAAACAAAAAATTAATCTCAAGGGTAAGATTTGATGATATGGAGAACATTAAAAGAAATAGATACAACTTCACATTATATCAAAAGAGAAGTTTCTTCAGCCAATGGACATCTTACTGGAATAAATGAGCTGATTGTCAAGGGAAAATTTTGAAGAAAATTAAGTTTTATTCATTGTTCATTTTTGTCTTGGTAAATATAGCTTCAGTCTTGATACTTTTTGAACACTAATAAACTCCTCGCTTAGATTTTAATATCCTAATAACCTTCTGCTGATATAAATTTTACTTTTTTATTTTTTCTTTGTGTGTTATAGTCTTATGGACTTGACATGGGCATTCTGCCAAAGACCTTCTAGCTTGAAAAATCAAATTATCCATGCTACATAAAAGGCAGTTTTAAAGGCAAATAATGACAAATAACAAGCAAATCAAAGATATTTCACTTGATCTGTCATAATGAGCAGAATGGATTAGAGGATTAGTTGCTTTTTTCTTGTATTAGTTTTTATTGTATCTTTATTTTATTTTTTACTGACATCATCATCATTATAACTCTTGACATCATGATCATAATTATTCTTATTATCACCGCTAATTTTCCTGATTACTAATCTTAATTATTGTTAAGTTTTGCATCATTATAGTATGTATAATTATTATAAAAAGTATTTCCCATTGATCCCATTGTAAAGGACTGGATTGTCTCACTTTTGTTTGTCAATGAATTTGTGAGGTTGGCATCAATAATGTTGAATAAGCATTGCTTGATTAAAATCCTTTCAAAACACTCAAGTAAATAAAAGAAAGAAAGAAAGAAAGAAAGAAGCAAATAAATTGGGAGAAAAAAAAATTGAAAAAGGGAGAACAAAGACAAGGGAGAAGATTAAATAATGAAATAGTGAGAAAGCTAAAGAACAAGAGAGAGAGACAGACAGACAGACAGACAGACAGACAGAGACAGAGAGGAATTAAGTCATGTCGTCTACCTATTACTCATGAAAAAGAATACAGATGCATTTGAATTTCTATACAATGATATTTTTTAGAAAACAAAATATATGATATATTTATAAAGAAATTATCGAAAAAGAGAAAAGTTAAGCAATGTTATCAAGCTAATAACTCTCTCTCTCTCTCTCTCTCTCTCTCTCTCTCTCTGAATGGATTCAAGTAGTAACAGAATTTCTTAATGCTCTGTGTTAAGACCATGTGGTGTGAACCAATAGACACACACACACACACACACACACACACACACACACACACACACACACGTATATATATATGTAATTATAAAAATTATGGAGTTAGTACATTTAGAAGATATTCCCACTCATACAACACAATATATGTACATATATATGTATTTGAACATTCTCTGAATGTGCTAATTCTATAGTTTTTCTCCAGGTTTGGTTTTTTTGTTTAATGGCATATCAACCTTTTTTAGGTTATTTAATGCCAAAGCCATTCCCCTAGAAGAACAGTAGTGGTACTATTTAACCCATAGCTGAGAGGATAAGGGGGTTCATATCTTTCCCAAGGCTATTTGCCTGAAAGTGAACATAATAGCGCAACTGGACTACAAACTCGCTTACTACGATTCCACAGTCCATCTCTTTAACCATTACTCCATAGTAACCCTAGCCTAAGCCTAGCCCTTTTGGTTAATCAACTCTGGTGTATTGACTTTCTTACTCCTCCAACACCTCTAATCATCCCTCATAGACTCCCCGCCTTCCTTGAATCTCTTATGCCACTCAAAAAATGATGCTCGATTCCTGCAATATGGTCCAAAAGCAGTCTGAAGCATTCCATACGTTTCTGTGGCATTTTTTCCAAGTTTAAAACAGAATTTTATTGCATATTGTTCTTCTAAACTGTCCTCACGTGCAGATTGCATTTTTGAAATTCACCAGCTGTGACAATCAGGCTTTAGTAAGGTGTATTCCAATTGCTGCTGTAGCTGTTCATTTGAACCTGAAATCATAAAAATAGGTCAGTGATCTCATAAGATGTATAGCAATAATATAGTGAATTTTCAAGTGTCTACAACAATTTTAAATGGCTGTAAAAAAAAGTCTGGAAACTTACTGAATGCATCACATATATATATATATATATATATATATATATATATATATATATATATATATATATATATATATATATATATATATACGTGGTGCATTCAATAAGTTTCTAGATTTTTTTGTACACTACATTATGAACCACTCAATTCGACTTTAATGATTAGAAACAACATATATAAATAAAATTTTTCAAAAGATTATAATTCAAAATTTAGAGGAGAAGTCCTCATGGCATGATAGCTAAAGTACTGGACTGTAGTCTTAAAGTATGTGAGTTCGAATTTCTGTCTCATTATTGCCTTCACTAGCAATGTTATCAAGCTAATAACACTCTCTTGGACTAAGAAAGAAAGAAAGAAGCAAATAAATTGAAAGAAAGAAAAATTGAAACAGAAAGAACCCAAAGGTATGAATCACTTATTCTCCCAGCTAAGGGTTTAAGAGTGTCACTGCTGTTTATTTACAAGGATGACTTTGGCATTAAATAACTCACAAAGTTTAATATGCCATTAAACAAAGAGACTAACCAACCAACCATCAAAATTTAGAATTTTTTACTGATTTTCAAACAAAAAATGCAGATAAATGAAATGAAATACTATGCCAATATGCATGAACATAAGTTGAATGTAATGAAATGTTAACACATCAAAATTGGTTTTTATTACACTTCTTATAACCTGCTATAAAAATAAAATAACTAAATAGAGTAAAATTCTAAAAATGAAACTTGGTAAAATTACAACCCTCACTGAATATTTTTCAAGTCATCTTATTTGATAGACTTCTTTTCTGATTTTTTTCAAATGTAAATTTAGTTGTATTTTATATTTACCATTTTCTATGTGCCATAGTCTCATATGACTTGTAATTCTTCTAAATGTAGTATTGTCTGATGATCATATTTGATTGTTAGTAGCAATATGTAGTTTTAATTTTTTGGTTATAATGCCAATATATGCTCTATCTAGGATTTCAAGTACTCTTTCTTGATATACTACAACATCTCTGTAGATATTGTAACACAGTAATTATATATATATATATATATATATATATATATATATATATATATATATATATATAGATAGATAGATAGATAGATATAGATATAGTAAAGTTGGTGACCATAGTTGTAGGAAACCCAAAGGCTCCCTTTTCAATAGCTACTACACCAAGTTGTAGGGGAGGGTGCTACTCCTTTCTCTAGATTGCTCCATTTTATCCTTGATTCATACCTTATAATGTTGAGTGTTAAGAAGTTATCAAGTACCATTTTTGAGTCTTTGGAATGACTCAACCTGGGATTGAGCGCCGGTCTCCCAGGACATTAGCGAACTCTGTGTTGAGTAGAATAAAACTTAAAATGAATGAATGTTCACTCATCTCTTTGTCCATTACTGCCAGTTTCCAGTAATTGAAAAGAATATACAATCCTTGCCACTATGTTGTTTTTGGTAGGATTTAATAACCTATTTTGAGGGTTGTTTTTGAAGTTAACTATGTGGTTCTTGAGAGTAATAAATGCTGATTTCTTATTAAATTTGCAAATTATTTCTGGCAAACTGAGTCAATTAGTAACTTTACAAGACTCTATATTGACATTTTTTATAATGTTTATTGACCATTGTATGAGGATGGGTCAACACGATAGATTTTGTTGGATCTATCAACCATAACAAATATATTTTTAGATTTATTGTTTTGACATCATGTCTGAGTTTTTTTTGATTATCATTTCTTCTTTGAAATTGCAAATTTGTAATAATGTTAAACATATACTCTACAAAATATATCAAAATCTTTATATTGAATGGGGTGACTGTTAGTTTTGAAACCAAAAATCTCTAAATCATTCTTTTTTTCATTGTTAACAGGGTGAAATTCCTGCACATTCTCCCAAGGTTATTTGGCTTGATGACATATCAACCCTTGATGGTTATTTGGCTTGATGGCACATCAACCCTTGATGGTTATTATTAAATTGTTTGTTATTTAATGTTCGTTGTATGTGGGGGGAGAATGTAATTTGGTTATTTCAGTAGATTGCTCTCTAAATTATTCCCACCACATTATTTAATGCTAATTCCTGTTTATGCATACATTATAAATGATTTTTAAGTGAATTGTTTGTAGGTAACATTATTTTTTAAATAAGCCAGAACTCATTTGTTTGCACATAGTTAAATGATTTCAAGTATTGCTATTTATTGTTTGCACACAGTTCAATGGTTTCAAGTATTGTTATTTATTGTTTGCACACAGTTAAATGATTCCAAGTATTGCTACTTTTTGTTTGCACCCAGTTAATGGTTTCAAGTGTTGTTTATGATTGTTGAATAAACAAATCATACACAAAAGCTTTTTCATAAATCCAAAAAGTGCACAATACTAACCAGTAGAATAGGATGAAAACTAAAATTGATTAATTTTTTACTCTCCCATCTACAGCAGCCTCATTACTACCAGTTTCACGTATTAAAAAACACAATTATCAGATATATATATGACTCAGAATTATAATTATGATCTGGTTGGTAAAACCTAGGTAAATAGTTTCTCGCTCTTAAGGTATAAGTAAAGTAGGCAACCATAGTCAAGGGTGACCTGAAGGTTCCCTTTTTAATAGTTACTACACCAAGGGTCCTCCCTGGATTGCTCCACTTTACCCTTAATATGTACCTTATAATACTGAATATTAAGCAAGGTGGTATCAAGTATCGTTTTTGGAGTTTTTGGTATGACTCAACCTGGGATTGAACCATGGTATCCTAGACCATAGCAAAGTGGGTAGATTGTTCGCCTATGGCCTGACTATAGTCACCAACTTTACTTTGCTTATCTATCTATCTCTCTATCTATCTATATCTATACATCTATATATATATATATATATATATATATATATATATATATATATATAACAAATGTCATATCATACTTCATACTTTTATATACTTCCCTTTCTTTCTTTTTTAAATATGACATAGAAATATTCTGCTTTATATAAGTGTAAGGAAGAAAAAAGGAAAAAGAAAGTGAAGAAGGTATAATTGAACTCACTAGATGTTCTTAAAATAATTAAAAAAAAGAGCATAGCTAAAAATTTTGTACAAAGCTGCAAATAAGAATCAACTAGTGAGAATCAAACTCACTCCTTCATGTCAATTGTGCAACAAGATTAATTTGTGAACCATTACACCATGACAGAGTATTTTTACTAATTGCATTCAGCTGTTAATTTTGGGTTTGAAATTGTAACATTAGTCTCAAGTTCCACTATTTTATGTTAAAAAAACAAAACAAAAAGCAATCTAACTTTGCTAATAAATAAATAAGTCATAAATAGCCTGATTGACAACTAGGTTCATAATAATCTTTATAATGTACAACTTGTAAAGAGATACACTGGCACTATTTTTATTCATGATCTGCTTAGATTACATACTTTGAATGTCAATAGAACAAATGAAAGAAAATGGTTTCACACTAAAAAAGGGCAAGAAGCAGACAATATCCCATGAAAATGGTTACTGATGCAGATTATGGGGATGGTCTTGCATGTCTTGCAAATACACCTGCTCAAGCTGAATTTTTGCTGCAAAGCCTGAAGCAAGCAGCAAATGAACTCAAATAAAACATTTTAATCAAGATGGTACTGTCTCTTCATTAAATGACAACCCTTTGAAACTAAAAGACTAATTCAGATACCGCTGTAGCAATATCTCATCTACTGAAAGTTATGTTAACATAAGCATAGGTAAAGCATTGACTGTTATTGACTACATGAAAATCTGGTCTCTCTGATAAAATAAAATGGGAATTCTTCCAAGCTGTTTCCATATCAGTACTACTATATGGCTGTACCTCTTAGATTCTAATAAAACGCTTATAGAAAGAGCTAGGTGAGAACTACATAAGGATGGTACAGGCAGTTTTGAACAAATCCTGGAAGCAATACCCTACAAAACAGCAGTTGTATGGCTACTCAACTCTCATCTCACAAATGAGCCAGACATGCTGGATTCTGTCGGAAAAGTAAGGACAATTTCCAATGGATACCTACACATAGACACACCAGTGTTAGTCAACCAGCAAAATCTTATATTCACCCTCTCTGGGAAGACACTTTGTAGCGTCTAAAAGACCAATCAAGAATGATGGCTAATTAGGACAGATGGTGAGAGAGGGTTTGTATTGGCTGCAGGTCTTGTTGATAATGATGATTACAAAAACAAAAAGTAAATGTTTTAATATCATTTTGATATTATAACTTTACCAGATGCTGGCCTATTTACAAATGTTCGAGCAATGAACTTTAAAAGCTACAACCAAATCTGCCAGTGAATTCAAATTCTGAACACTGTCCTGATTTGTAAGTTTAACTATCGTGAAATAGATGTTATTACTGTCATTGTTCATTGTCATCCTGTCAGCACAACCCTGTTATTGTTGATATGATTGTCAATCTGTGGCATCACATTGTTATTAATAGATATCTTTAGATTTTCACAAATATCTATGTGGTGAAAATCTAAGCTCTGAGTTTATCCCTTTTAAAAAGGGTCATCATTGTTTTCTTAAAAATTTTTCTTTGTTTAAACATCTACTTTTTTAATTGGTTGGTTGAGTCTTATGGCATATCAACTTTTGTAGGTTATTTTATGGTAAATCCTGTTTATACATATATATACCTATACATATATATATATATATATATATATATATTCATATATATATATGTGGGTATATATATGTATAAACATAAGACTCAACCAACCAATTAAAAAAGTAGATGTTTAAACAAAGAAAAATTATATATATATATATATATATATATATATATATATGATTTGTAAATGAAGAGTTAGTTGGTACAATTTTTAAACAAGCCAGAGCTCATTTATTACCACACAGTTAAATGGTTTCAATTATTGCTGTTTTATATTTGCAGAAAATTAAATAGTTGCATGTCTTGCTATTTATTGTCCAGATAGTTAGATGATTTCAGGTATTGCTATTTAATACTAATAATTCTGTTTAATATTAATCATTTGTTTACACACAGTTAAATGGTTTCAAGTATACTATTTATTGTTTGGTCATAGTTAAATGGTTTCAAGCATTGCTATCTAGCACTGATAGTTCAATTTATACACAGTAAATTTTATATTAATCATTTGTTTCCAGACAGTTAAATGGTTTCAAGTATAGTAAATGATTAAACTGTTCTATTTAACCCATAGATGAGACCCTAACAAGTACTACCACTCCGAGTCAGAGTAGACCTGAAATTTATGACAATGAAAGGAGACTCTACATTTTCTAAAACTAGTGTCATAATCTATTTTTTAAAGCCATGTTAAATTTTGAATGCTGTAAGATGTTATGATGTAATTTCTATAATTAGAAATTTGCCTTTAATCTTCTTTACTCACTTGCTATGTAGTAGTAATATAAACTGTTCTGATTGGCAAAAGTTCAAATGGAATAAAAAGAGGTAATTAAATCAATTCACATCCCTTTTTCAGCATTTTGTTTTCAACATGCTTAAGCAAAGAAGTGAAATGATATAAAGGTGTAGACATATTTATAAATTTTTCATGTTCATTTACCACATGTCTTATACAGTAGTTATTCTCCTCTATTTAGATAGCCCTATGGCTATATATATATATATATACATATGTGTGTGTGTGTGTGTGTGTGTGTGTGTGTGTGTGTGTGTGTGTGTGTGTGTGTGTGTGTGTGTATTTTTTTTATTGTCTTTAATTTGAGATGAGGCATCCTAATCTGAGGATTAATTTTTTATTATTGCAGACTTTTTGTCCTCATCTTGGTAGTTTTTTGTGTTGTTTTTTCTTTCCCTACGTTTTTGACCAAGTAAACCTATGGCCAGCTTGGGTAGGATTTGAAACCGCTATCTTCTGACAATGCGATAGACAACAACTATGGAAGGCAGTAATTACTGGGGATACGGTTACAAGACTCATCATTCCTATCCAAGGTTGTGGTAAAAATCACCTGAAGAAGACCAGAGGTGAAATTTGGCCAAAACGTAGTGAAAGAAGAAACAACACAAAAAACTACCAAGATGAGAACAAAAAGTCCGCAATAATAAAAAATTATTTTTTTTATCTTTCTGAGTGTGAGTGTTAAGTGTACCTCCATCTTAATGTATGTTAAGTGTACCTCCATCTTAACACCATGATATAATTATAATTGATTGGCTACTTCTCTATTTGATTACGCATGCAATATGAAACTTAAAGTAACAGATTTCTAGTGTTCATAATTTGATATTTTGGGGGGTTGTATACCTGCTCTGCTGTAGTAGCATTGAGCACTTTTTTTGCAAACTTTTCTCATTTGCATTTATGTTTTTATGTTTTATGTATATATATATATGGATAGATATATTGTAGCTGAATAAAATATATTTGGTATTTTGTAATATATAGACTAAAATAAAATAGTGAATACTAAAGACATTTATATGCTGATTTCTAAATTGTTCTTTGTGATTTGTCTCTGAGATCGTCTTTATCACCAACAAAAGATAGACATAAACTATTGCTAGATTTGGAGTAAAATAACAAATATCTTCAACTTTCTCTTTATTTTGATTAATATTTTTTATATTTTTCATTTCATTTTTTGTTTTCATATTTATTTTATTTTTTAGCTTCTTTTCCATACCCTTTTTCTTGTATCTGGATTTTCTCCCTTTCTTTATCTTTTGTCCTTTTCATTGTCTTGTCTTTTTTCTTAACTTTTTATTTTCTTTTTTCGCTTTTCTGTTTTCATTCCTTTTTTCTTTTTTCTTCTTTTGTATTTTTCATTCTATGTTCTTTCTTTCTGTTTTTCATATTTCTTTCTTTCTTTCTTTCTTTCTTTCTTTCTTTCGTTCATTTTTGTATTTTATCTTTTGTCTTTTCTTATTCTTTGTTTTTATTCTTTTTGTCTTCAGTCTTGTTTTTTTTGTTTTTGTTTTTACTTCTTCTCTTCTGTTTTTATTAATTCAGGCATTTTTGTTTTCTTACATCTATTTTTATTCTTTCTTTCTTTCTTTTTTTCTCTCTTTGCTTCCATTTTATTTTCTTTATCTTCTTATAAACACTAATGTTTTAACTATGTAACTTAATCTATTTAAATTGTTTCTTTGTTTACGACAATTCTATTTTCCCTTCCTCTTTTTTAATTTCCATATCATTAAACATTCTTTTCTTTACTACTTTTATTTTTCATTTTACATATATTATCAATTTCATTCTTTATTAAATGAAATTCATAATTACCTTCTGTAGATAACCCAGACTTTCATTAATTTATTTTTTGTACTTATAAATATAACTATGCTATTTATATTATCACATTACTTTCCTTAGAATACTACCATTTTTATTTTTGATTTGTTTTATTATAACAAACATTTTTCTTTATTGAAAATATAATCCATTTTTATTTTTCTGTGCTTTTTCTTTTTTGATAATTTTTTCTTTTCTTGTTTAATACAAAGAATAATTCAGTTCTCTTTCAATATATTTAATCTACTTGAATAAAAGGTTAACTTAATTCTTCTCCTGGATTTGGCTAATTTATACATCACCACTTCACCAAATTCAAAATGGCTGACAATAAGCATGAAAGAGACAATATCTCAGCTTTTACTGATCTTAAATTGAAGTGTTTCCAAGTTTTAAGTACAGAGAATCTATTTTTAAAGAATATTTTAGGATTTGAAGTCAATTTAAAAGTTACTGTAGCTGTATCAGTGTTATTTTATATTTTAACTCATTTTTCCATGAATTATTTTTATCATCGGTGAAATTAAGAAGAAAATTGAAAATTATTGGTTCAGGTAACGATATTATTAACATCAAGCCATTACCTGATTGTTTTGGCTTGGTTATTTGGTTTAATGGCATATCAACCTTCATAGCTTATTTAATGCCAATCCAGTTATATATATATATATATAATGATTTGTAAGTGAATATTTTATTGGTAATATAATTTTTTGATGAGTTAGAGTTTATTTGTTTGCATGCAGTTAAATGGTTTCAAATATTACTATTTGTTTTTTTCTGGTTGTCCAATACTGATATGTCTATGTCTGGGAGTCCACAGGAGAACATCACTGATAAGTTTTTCTTTATTTCTTCAACAGTCTTGCTCATGTTACTTGGATAGTTTGTGAGATGGGAGGTAAGTGGCCATACAACTGTTGTTTTGTAGGTTGTTGCTTCCAGGATTTGTCCAAAACAGCATGTAGCATCCTTATGTAGTTCTCATATAACTCTTTCTTTAAGCATTTCATTAAAATCCAAGTGGCACAACCATAGAGCAGTACTGACATGGTGGCAGCTTGAAAGAATTCCCATTTTATTTAATCAGTGGTCAGATTTCTATATGGTTGACATCACTTTCAGTTGATGAGATAGTGTTTGCTACCAGAAGTTTCCTAATGAAACCCAAGGTTTTAAGTTTAAAAAATAAAAACATCAAAGGGAACTAAAAACTCAGCTTCACAATATGATCTTCTTGTTATGGCGGAACAAATTGCATATATTCAAAGCAATTAAAGTGTGATAAATTTTGGGAATCTCTATAGCCAATGATTTCAACAAAGTGATCCTGATTGGCTGTAGGTGTAAATATACTAGACTGGATTTCAAAAAATATTCATGAATAAAATTCAGTGGTGAATGGCAGAACTTTTTCTCTATTGCAAAATTTTTGACCAAGGATCTCTCCAAAGATAAAAACAAAGAAGATCATAAAATCTGAAAGTTGTGAAAGCGCATCATTTTCTTTTATGAGATCTTTCTTTACATGGTTGAATCTGCAAGTTTTCCTTAAGGTGCATTCAGTATCTAAAATACAGGAGATTATCATACTGTATCAGTGTGTCCAACCCAGCCTGATAAGAAGGAAGGCACTAGATAGTAACGGAACAATTAAATTACAGTTATATTTTACATATACTATGAGACCTATATGTCAATAATTGAGTTGTGAGGAAAATACAAATGCAGAAAACACCAAAATGGTGATGTGCAATGGAATTAAAAAAAAATATTAATTGTAAGTAGGAACAAAACATTTTTTCAAAAGAAAAAAAAACCAAGTCTGACAATGACAACAAAACATTTTTTCAGAGAAAAAAAGCTCCTACTATGAAATATTCTTTCTAATGGGAAAAAAAGCTCCAATGAAAAAAAATTTGTATTTCAAATGACTGGAAATAGCACTAGCAATTCCATAACTCATGTTGCTTGCATATTGTACAGTAATACAGATAAAATGTATTACAAAAGCACAGATGCCCTATCAGATGTGAGAAAGAGAAACAACATTTCCTCTTTTAAAGTTAATGATCATATTTGTCTGACAAATGTAAAACCCTCCTATTCTTCAATGCATTTAGGTGACCTTATATCTAACATGCTGGATATTATGAAAGCATCAGAATTGGTGAACTCTCCCAATGTGAGTGAAACCATGATCAGTTTGATTGAAAATCCACACAAACTAATATAGGATTCTCTCCACATGCAACATATTGAGTGACTAGCAATGCTCATGTACAGCAAGAATTTCTACAGTGTTAACTGTTGAATAAAGCATGGTAGTCTAGGCTCACCCATCATCTTAGGTTTCCAGATAGCATCCTATAAACAAAAACAAGTCATTTTTTGAGTGGAGTATTTATTAAAATTTTAGAATTTAGAATTTTTCCTTCTCACAGACTGGTTACCTTACCAAGGCTAGAGAACTCAGTTTGCCCTATTATTAGGATGAATTAGTGCCTTTCCAAAGGGAATTAATGCAAAGTGAAATGCTTACAACCTTGTCCAGGATTTGAACTTGGACTGCTGATTCTATTTCTTATGACAATAATCATTACATTAAGTGCAACTCTGAAAACAGTCTTGCAATAACTTACAAAGGAGTTGTTCTTGTATTAGTTGTCATTTGGTTTTGAGTCTTGAAAAAAACAACTCAGTATGAGTTGCATAATGGATTGATTTGGCTGATGCAAGAGCTGTGTGTGCACTTCTGTTAGAGATTGCAAAAGGAACTGTGTTTTAATGCTGTAATTTGATGCACACTTCAGCTCGAATGTTAAGGTGGTTGATATAACAATACTGAGTGATGTGATTGAGAAAACAATTATCCTGCTTCTATGATTCAGGATGACGGTTCAATATATGCTCAGTGTTCCACTTCATGTTTCCTCATTTGCGGTTTATGTTTTTTTGTTTCAGACATGATTGCTGAATTTCTCGTGCTCATAATTTCATCAAAAGTTCACATGTACTTTAAAATAAATGTTTATATTTTTAGATTCAAATGTAGTTCTACCTTTTGTTTTCAATTGTATTTATTGCTTGTATAACATACATATACAAAGTATGTAAAAAAAAGTATGGAAACAGAAATGAATAATGAATGAAACATTATTTTTCATCAAAATAATCCCCTGGCATTCTTACTTCACCAAGTTTTTCATTGGTTAAAGCAGATCTGAAATGTCTTTTTTGATATTATGTGAAATTGTGCTATTGTATTTCTTTTAATATTTACCACATTCTCAAATCTTGCTTTTGAGATGAATTTTCTGTTTAAGAAACAAGAAAATGTCACATAAAATTTGGTAGGGGTGTACTTACTTAAAGGCAACACTATATACATGTATATATGTATATATATATATATGAAGGTAGTCTGACCAAAATACTCTCATGTCCAGTTTCTTAGGTCATTGAACAGCCTTCCTACAAGGTCAGATTGGTTGAAAGACTGCTGGCCATAGGAATGAGCACTGAGAAGTTGAATGACAGTTTTAAAGTGGTTCCCTTGCTATTTGCTGGTACAACAAACTTTAAATTCTTTCTGTTAAGATTGTGAATTAAAAATGATTTTCCCTCCATTTTTTAAAAAATTAATGAATTATAAAGATCAAAACAAAAACACAAAAAAATTAAGCTTATGACCTATCAGTTTGGCAATCAGAAATTGGAATAAGTATAACTTTTGATATTTGTAACTTTTACCAGGTGTGTGCAAAAAGTACCAAAATTGAAGCTATATTTACCAAGATAGAAATGAACAATGAATGAAACATTAATTTTCTTCAAAATAATACCCTTGTCGTTTTTATCTTTGCATATTTTCTATTGGTCAAAACACTGCTGAAACTTCTCTTTACATATAGTGAGAAGGTTTGTTGACATAAATTTGCTTAATATTTCTTTTAATGCCTGCCACATTCTCAAATCTGACTGTTGAGATAAATTTTCACTTTAAGAAATAAGAAAATGGTGCATTGAGCTTAGGGATCTGGTGAGTATGGAGGGTGTTTCACTTGTGCAATGGTGCTATGCTTGGTGAGTATGGAGAATTCTGCTTCATCAAAAATGTTTTCAAAATGAATCAAAACTGGTTTCATTATTATTTTTCAAATAATATGCACTGATTCATGTACACATCAGTCTCTAGACTGATGTCTAGATGTCTGGAGGACTAGGCATCATCATTTTATTATATAAGTTGCACATCAGAACATACATCTGTTTTTAGATTTTAAATTTTAGAATTTAAAAAATTTAATCTTCAATCTCAATTCATTTTTATTACACCTCAAATGCTTAGGATGGGCAGTTATAATTTTGAACAAAAAAAAATTCTTATGATTTTTGCCAGTGTTTGTTTCTAAAATTTAGTTGATACAAACATCTGTAATTTTAAACACTTATATCTTTGTGTTTACTCTTTCAACTGTGAAAACCTCACTGTGTAGTAAACCATATCCATACACAAGTTAGTTTAGTGTGAAATTTTATGCAGAAATTTTATTACCTCACTTAGCTAATGGAAATTTTAGATTTAGAATTTGGGACATCAGCATAATATCATTAAAGGTAGTTTTCAAAAACTCAAAAATAAAAAAGATGAAATGTAGACCCTTATTTCAACATATTTAACAATACTGAGATTTGGATTAGAAAGCTATCATTTACATAACATTATGTTGGGTTTTTATGACAAATTTTAAAACCACGTATTCAACATAGGAAATGCTTATACCACAACACTTATTGCAGTAGGAAATAGACTCAGTTACCCAAGTTCAAATCCTGAATGAGGCTGTTTGCATTTTGCATACCCTTGGGAAAGGTATGAATCTAACTATTCATCCACCAGTTTTGGATAAATTGTTGGACAGACTGAGTTATTTAACCTTGGTATGGCAACCAGTCTAAGGAAAACTCAAAATTCAAACCAGTTATAAACCCGGAAAGGGCTAGGCTCCTCCAGTCTATCTTAGCCTAAGACATACTACATGAGTAGCACCATGAAGACCAAACCAGGTCATATGACCAGTGAGAGTGAGAACAAAAAAGTTCTAAATTCATACAACTTTGGATCATTCTTAGCTTTCTTTTCTGGTCTGTAGAGAAGACAGGTCAACTAAAGGCTATAAATTCAATCATCAAACAATAATGTCAAGTCTGCTAAATTTTATAACTACAAGATCACAGTAAGTTCTGTCAATGTAAATCATTACACTATACTTCCAAGACAAATAAAAAATGATTTTACTGAATATTTTTTGTTATGAAAAGGAAAAATGGCTGAAACTATCTATGAAAATATTTCCACTAATAAAATGGCACTCAATTCTCAGACTTAATATAAAATATATCAGCATTAATTTCAATAAATTTCCATAAAAAAAATAGTACTGTTGCAATGATTGTGAATGGAATGCTTTTGAGAGAACTAGTATTCTTTTTCAAGATGGTTGATGATGGTTGATGATGGTTTTCAAGATGGTTTTCAAGATGGTTTTCAAGATGGTTGATGATGGTTTTCAAGATGGTTGATGATGGTTTTCAAGATGGTTGATGATGGTTTTATTGCATGTCAAGCTTTGTTGAGACATTTTAGGCTAAAGTCACTTTAACAGTTATGATATTCAGTGATATACAGGGACAAAAGAGGTTAGAGGATTATGTTCAATTTATATTCATATCTAAACTTTTTGTGCAGTTATTTTTTAAGAGGTCTTTTTTTTACACATGGTTCTATTTAAGATGAATGGTTTTTAAGCAAATCTATTTGACCCTTGGATAGGATCTTAACGGGTACTACCACTGTAGGTCAGGGTGAACACAAAACATATTCAAACATCATTCCAGGATAAAGACATCTCTATTCAAAGCTATCTCATCATTACATCAAAAGAAATGATCATCATAGTTCAATCCCAGGTCATGTCATACCAAAGACTTTAAAAATGGTACTTGATATCTCCTTGCTAAACACTCAGCAATATAAGGTATATATCAAGGGTAAAGTGGAGCAATCCAGGAAAAGGAGTAGCGCCTTCTCCTACACCTTGGTGTAGTAGCTATTAAAAAGGAAGCCTTCAGGTCGCCCTCGACTATGGTCGCCAACTTTTTTCTTATGTCTATTTAGATATCTTTTTATTGAAAGATTTTTCTAGTTGATTATAGTAGATAATTGCTGATTTCCTTTTAATTATAACCTACATATTGTATGAATGTGCTTTTGAACTTAGGTTCTGTATGATATATTTTTCCTTTCTTCTAGTGGTAAGTAGTTAATTTTGAACATTTAAAGTTTAATTCTAATATGTTGAAAAGATTATTTCATTTGTCTGAAGATATGAGCTAACATATTTAAACTCTATTTTACTTCAAAATACAGAGCACTCTCCATTTCATAATAAATGAATGATAAAATACAAATACCACACACACACACACACACACACATACATATATATTTTAACTGGCAAGGGTAGTTAATATTGCATCGGTAGAAATAACTTGATGTGACAATACTAAGGACACAAAATATTTTTGATAAAATTAAACCTAATAAAAGTTGTAGGAAATAAAGCATCAAATTAATTGATGGGGGTGGTTGCAATCCTATAGAATAAAATGAAATGAAGTTTATGACATTTTATGACATCACATGTAATGTTAAATGGTGTTTTTAGAGTCTGTCTCTTTGAAAAAATTTTCTATAATTAGAATCCAAAATTTTATTTTTTATTCTTTTTCCTCCTTTGGTGATATTGGGTTACTTGGAAGTAGGGAAGATATTTAATCATATCCCTACTCATCAAGGACGAATATTAATATTTGTATATTTGTGATATACAAACACCAAATAAACAGAAGAAAAAAGGCATGATAAACACATTCACACATACAAAAACATAATATATGAGGATCATTAAATAAGTTTCCAGACTTTTTTTGTATGGGCATTTTTATTGATAGTACACGCATGAAACTCTAGTCCACTTCAAAGTAATCTCCTCCAGCTGCAATGCACTTGTTGTACCATTCCAAAAACTTCGGGAAGCCCCCATGGAAGTCCTCTTGTGTGAGCGTGTCAATGACCATCATCACAGCCCCTTTCATCTCCTCAATTCTCTCATAATGACAGCCTCTGAGCTTAGGGAATAACCAAAAGTCACAGGGAGCAAGGTCTGGACTATAGGGAGAGTGAGCAATTGTCTTGATGCCCATCTTGGTCAAATAGTCTGTGACAAGGATGGAGTTATCGACTGGTGCATTGTCCTGGTGGAAATGCCACTGACCCAATTTGAAGAGTGCTTGCCTCTTCCAACAGAATCTCTTCCTGAACTCCCTTAAAACCTCAACATAGTAACCCTAGGCCTAACCCTAACCCTTTGGCTAATCAACTCTGGTGTATTGACTTCCTTACTCCTCCAATACCTCTCATCATCCCTCACAGACTCCCTGCCTTCCTTGAATCTCTTATACCACTCAAAAACTGATGCTCAATTCATGCAAGATGCTCCAAAAGCAGTCTGAAGCATTCCATACGTTTCTGTGGCATCTTTTCCAAGTTTAAAACAGAATTCTAGTGCATATCGTTCTTCTAAAGTGTTCCGATTGAATTTTTGAAATTCTCCCGCTGTGACAATCAGGCTTTAGTAGGGTGTATTCCAATTGCTGCTGTAGCTGTTCATTTGAACCTGAAATCATGAAAATTAGTCAGTGATCTCATAAGAAGTATAGCAATAACAGACTGAATTTTCAAGAGTCTATGACAATTTTAAATGCCTGTACAAAAAAGTCTGGAAACTTATTGAATTCACCACGTATGTATAAAAATATACACTTAGTATTGAAAAGAATACACAGATATTTCTGAACAGGTAAGATATGCAAATATTATTCTATGAATAATAGTATGCATAAGGGGTGCAAAAAGGAAAAAGGTCTTTCTTAAGATTGATGGACAGTTAAATGGCCACAGCTATCTCAGCTTTATTTTTTAATGGTAAGGTAAGAGACAACATCTGTACTGTTCAAAGAACAGTGGTGAATGAGAGTGAGAATTGTTTTCTGGGGATTGTCATGTGACACACTTATCCTTTATTCTATTTATTATACAGCTGACTTTGAATGTCTACTTTATATAGCCTATACTTTAATCCCATGTCTGTCAAATTTTCATGCCAAAAATTATGTCAATGGGCTTCATCATTTCAACTGTTATCTAACACAAAAACACAAACATTTATTTTAGGGAGATCAGTCACAAAATCTGTTCTCAATACAAAGTAATAACTAATTTTCATATGATTGCACTAGGCATGATTATCTGTTTGCATGCTGGTTTTAAAGCACACACACACACACATGCACATACATATGTACACTCAATCATATATATAAATGCATGTGCATGTGTGTGTGTGTGTGTGTGTGTGTGTGTGTGTGTGTGTGTGTGCATTTATATATATGTATATGAATGGGTGCACATGAATTTGTGTGTCTGTACATACACAGTACTAAATATGATATCTAAATCTTTCTTTTAGTTGTTGGTCACAATTCATGATGAATGATGCTTCATGAGGCTCACTTCTCTAAAAATGTTACTCATGCCTGTTATAAAAGTTGTTAATGTTTACTTCATTGTTTGGTTTAGTTTGGTTTGGTTTCTTTGTTTAATGGCATATCAACCTTTGTAGGTTATTTAATGCCAAAGCTATTCTCCAAGAAGAACAGTAGTGATACTATTTAACCCATAGCTGGGAGGATAAGGGGGTTCATACCTTTCCCGAGGGTATTTGTCTGAAAGTGAACGTAATAGCACAACTGGAATACAAACTCGCTTACTACGATTCCGCAGTCCATCGCTTTAACAATTACACCATGAGGCCACCCCCTTTATTCTATTGTACTTAGAAGTAAATTTATACTAAAACAAAAATACAGACATTTTTTTGTTTTTGCTTTTTATACAAACTAAAATAGGCTGTTATTCTACAAAGTGGATTAAGTCTTATGATATGCTGTGTGCAAGAAAAAACAAGTTAAAAACTATTTTACAATGATCTGTCTCAATCAGAGATACTTTTTGAAGCTATTTCTGCAGAAATGGTTAGTTGAATGATTTATAGAATCAAAGTCAAATGAATTCAATTGATTTGGCTGTAGTCCTTTACTAAGCTTGCCCTGTTAGCCTTCCTCTCGAGCCATTAAACCTCATGATTGATTGATTGATTGATTTTAATGGCTGGGGTTATTTCATGCCAAGAGGTTAGGGAATCATGTTCATTGTATGTGCATATTTACATATTTTGTTTCTAAAGAGTTTGGATTTTTTTGGCACATGGTCCAATTGAATATAAATGATTTTTAAACAGATCTATCTGATCCACAGATGAGACCCTAGCAACCACTCCAGGTCAGAGTAGACTTGGGAGTTATGGCAATGAAAGAGTACTTCACACTGCCAAGAACTCCTGAAGCAGAGCCTCATTATCAGATGCAGTTTAGTGTCATACTCAGGACACACCTTTGTTTTTTTTTGGTGGGGCAGGGTCTAATCTCTCTATGGGGGATGCAATCAGCATATTCTTAGCCCCACTGACAGGTCTGTAAAGTATGTGAAGCACCCAACTAACTTTGTTGGAGAAATATAAACAAATCTATAATGATGCAATTTTTGTATGTATATTACCATAATAGTAAAAATTCTTATTAGCACAATCATTTTAAAATACTTTAACTTAAAGGACTGTAATGTTGTGTCAGCCTTCCCAACCCACTGATGTACCTTGAGACTGTCTGTGTGACTGACAACAAAGGGTCAACCTCAAGAACTCCAGCAGTAAGAGTGAGAAAACAGTCACACAAGAGAGTTGGGATTTTAAAAATCAATCAGTCAAACAGGCTTAACCACAACAGGCTTAGGACAAGGAGCTTGAATTTTGGAGCTAACAAAAGCCATCCAACCCCTCCCACTATTGTGGGAGGGCTACAATTTTTAGAACTATATGATCTTTATTTCATGGACTTAACTCAAAAGAAAAATGACATTTCATATCTTCCTAATTTGAGACCTATATAGAGGGAGGCTGAAACACTCAATCAAGCGAGTGATATTTTTTCTATAAACATGTATTTGACTTTTTCCTTTTCTATAAACAGGTTGTCATCGCTTTATCTTGTCATTGCCTTGAGCAACTAGCATCAAGACCCAACAATGTAACAGAATAAAGTAATTTATAATCCAATTTGGAACTTAATAATAATAGTGTGGGAACAATATTTTCACTCTTACTGATCAATAATACTTTTTCAAAGAAGATAACAATTAAATTCTAATTATAAACTGTGAATTAATTTTTTTTTTTTATTTATTGTGGACTTTTTGTCCTCATCTTGGTAGTTTTTGTGTTGTTTCTTCTTTCACTATGTTTCGGCCAAATTTCACCTCTGGCCTTCTTCAGGTGATTTACCGCAACCTCGGATAGGAATGCTGAGTCTTGTAACTGTATCCCCAGTAATTACTGCCTTCCATAGTTGTTGTCTATCGCACCACGTTTTTGACCAAGTAAACCTCTGGCCGGCGTGGGTAGGATTTGAAACCGCTATTGTCTGACAATACTCACCTGGAACCGTAGAGACTCAACGCCTCTATCTGCTGTGCCACGGGCCCCGAAGGGCGATCAAGGATGGACTTTTTGGTCTTATAAATCCTTATCTGGTCTTCCAGAGTCGGGTCCGTATGGAATTTTTGTACTTGTCCTTAATTGGAATCATTTTGAGATGAGGCTTCTTAATCTGAGAATTAATTTTTTTATTTATTGCGGACTTTTTGTTCTCAGATTAAGAAGCCTCCTCATCTCAAAATGATTCCAATCTAATTATAAAGTACTTCACCTTTTTATTTACTTATTTACACTGTACATTATATAATCTGGTATTTATTTGCACTGTATATAATCTGATATTTGTATATATATCAAATATATCAAGCAAAAATGATACATCAGGGTAAAGTTTTCTATTAGCACAATGACAATAAATTCCTTTAAGAATAAAGTAAATGATACTAAACACTGAGCAATAGTTTGGCTTATGAGTTCACACTCACTTTAATCATTATAATTTCCTTAAAGGAGATGACTATCAATTGCTAACTATAGAGTTCTTCCACTTAATAATATTTATTCATTCGCAGTTAATCAACTTGCAACCTTATCTTTGATGATTTCATTTTAACCACATGTGAAACTACAAGTTACAGAACCCAAAATAATAATACATCAGTTCATATATATATATATATATATTATTTACCCTACCTAGTCTTATGCCAGGTCAGTTGGGTAGTAGGGCTTAGAATGCTGTATACCCTGCAGAGGGGTAAAATCCCACTCTAAAAAAAGGGGTGTCCTTGGTATGACACTGCATCTGATAGTGGGACTCCAGTTTTAGAGATCTGGGGAGTGTGGAGTACTTGTTTCTGGCCATAGTCCCTAGATCCACTAAGCAAATATGAATTTACAATGAATACAATTCCCTAACCTCTAGGCTTAAAATAATCCTAGACAGGTTGACATGCCATTCAAATCAATCAATCAGTTTACTTGGTCTTACTACAGAGTTATTAGAAATTAAGCTGCCAGCCACGAAGAAAAACTTCAGAAATGGAAAGAACATTACAAGAATCTGCTTGGAAACCCTCTTGAAATCATTGATAAACCTTACAAAAAATTATCAATAGC
This sequence comes from Sepioteuthis lessoniana, assembly GCA_963585895.1. Classification (NCBI taxonomy): domain Eukaryota; kingdom Metazoa; phylum Mollusca; class Cephalopoda; order Myopsida; family Loliginidae; genus Sepioteuthis; species Sepioteuthis lessoniana. Next base: position 92,681,211 of record OY757904.1, read on the forward strand.
AAACTAGACATCAAACAGGGACAGTTTTCAGAACTTGATGCAGTATCGAAAAAAATTAAAAGCAGAAAAGCTGTAGGCCTCTACGAAATACCTCCTGAAGTAAGGAAAACCAGAAAATTTAATGATATCACTGGTTTACAAAGAAATTGAAGCAAGCACAAAAATACCCGTTTTTACCTAATTTGAGGGTGCTGAATTCAAATTTGAAATCCGTTTTTACTCATCACCTCTAGTTTTTAGATATGCATTGTGTGCATTTTGTGCATATATGGTACATACAGGCGTATATGAATTCAGGGTTAATTCTAATATTGTGAGACTTGTGGCTTATTTTTTAGTTATTATGCACTAAATGTAAGTAATAGCATTACATTATATATATATATAGTTATATATCAAGACGGATTTTGACAGTTAAGGCAGCAGGTCTCAATCCACACTCTGGCAGTCATTGGAAGAGGTTGACTCGCAGGCGGCACAGGAGGTTGGTGTCCCTCAACTATCATGTTACACATCTTTTGGGTTACTAACTATTAGTATTACATTTTCAAATGCACATTTAGTTTTAAATTTTGCTTTCAACTTTGCAGTCCCAATGGTTTGGAGAGAGCCGTGAAACCACGCAGATGATTGTGATTTTTGTTTAACTAATATAACTGGTTTCAATGCCTCTTCTTGGAAAAAGATCAAATATCCCAACCTTCGATCTGCTATGCAACTCATTCCCCATTCAGATTATCTTCCTGTACCCACACCTCCAGTAAATAAGGATCTTCTTTCCTCATCAGATGAAGAAATGCCTTCAAGGGAGGATTCTGCCGAGTCAATACCTTTGGAAGATATTGAGTCTACATATTCAGGAACAAGTGGCAATGAGCCACACTGGATCATGCAAGAAGACCTGAATGATCTTGCTCGTGATTTGTATCTGTCAAAACAACAGTCAGAGCTCTTGGCTACTCGGCTTAAACAATGGAACCTAGTCCAGGAAGATGTAAGGATCACCAGTTTCAGGAATCGGGACAAAGACCTTGCTTCCTTTTTTGACATGGTAAACAAGTTGTGCTACTGCACAAACATACCCGGCTTGTTTATGTCCCTTGGTTTGCCACATAATCCTTCAGACTGGCATCTTTTCATAGACTCTTCCAAGCGAAGTCTCAAGGGTGTTCTTCAGCACAATGCGAATAAATATCCCAGCATTCCCATTGGACAATCTATCAATCTAAAGGAGTCCTATGACAATATGGAGTTTCTTTTAGAAGCTATTAAGTACAGTGAGTACCAATGGAGTCTGTGTGGGGACCTCAAGGTCATTGGTCTTCTTATGGGTATGCAAGCGGGCTTCACAAAGTACTGTTGTTTTCTCTGTCTCTGGGATAGTCAAGCTGTATCCCAGTATTACAAGCAGAAAGACTGGGGGTCAAGAAGCACTTTTGTTCCTGGCGAACACAGCCTCAAGGAGAATCCTCTGGTGGACATGAATAAGGTGCTTCTTCCTCCTCTTCACATCCAGCTTGGTTTGATGAAGAGTTTCGTGAAGGCGTTGCACAAAAATGGTGCTGCCTTCCAACACTTTACTGTGTTCCCAGGTCTTAGTGCTGCTAAACTAAAAGAGGGCATCTTTGTCGGACCTGAGATCCGAGAAGTGCTGAAAGATACTGATTTTGAAGAGCTTCTTAACTTAAAGGAACTGAGAGCATGGGAAGCATTCAAGTCAGTCTGTAGTGGCTTCCTTGGTAACACATGCGTACCAGATTACCAAGTCTGTATTGAGAAGTTGCTAAAGTCTTACGAGGATATGGGGTGCTGAATGTTACTCAAGATTCATTTTCTCCATTCCCACCTCAACTTCTTCCCACCAAACCTTGGAGCAGTGAGTGATGAGCATGGAGAAAGATTCCACCAAGACATTATGAAGATGGAGAGTAACTACCAAGGCAAATGGAACCCCGGCATGATGGGAGACTTCTGCTGGATGCTCTTGCGTGACATCCCGGAGGCAAAATACACCAGATCTTCTAAGAAAACACACTTTTGACTGTCTGTGGTACTATGAATTGTGTAATTGTGTCATCCAAGTATATTGATTCAATCAGTGTTCTTTATCTATCCTGTTTTATCTGTTATAAGCTGCTGAAACTCTTGAAATATGCACATATATTCTCTGTTTATACTAAAATGAGACTATTTAAAAGCCAGAAAACCAGAGGTGATAGAGCAAAACTATTTATAAATTTGAATTCAGCACATCCAAATTAACAAAAAACACCTATCCCCATTCTTGCCTCAGACCAAAAATTTATTTTTGTAAACCAGTGTATACTTCTTTGATTATGCAGCTTTTTGTATCAACAAAACACAATACAGAAATGGATGAAAGGCTGCATCCTTCCCTTCTCTAAGAAAAGTGATCTCAGATTCACTAAGAACTACAGGGGCATAACTCTTACTGCTGTTGCTGCTAAGATTTATAATGCCCTGCTTATCAATCATATCTGATATGAAGTTGTGAAAATCATTTGGAAAAATCAGAATGGATTTCAGCGAAACATTGCACATTCTGACTAATCATTGAATCAATGAAGGAGTGCATGCAAAAAAATCTTGAGGCAACACTATTGTTCATAGATTTTTCCAAGGCATTAGATTCCATACACAGAGGAAAGATAGAGCAGATACTATTAGCATATAGAGCATTTGCTAAAGACTGTTTACCAAAAAACTGTTACCACTATAATGATGCTTTACAAAAACATGAAAGCAATGGTTCACTTAACAGATAATGACACTGACTTCTTTGACGTTGTTGCTGGAGTCTTGCAAGGAGATACATTAGTACCATATATGTCTATAATCTGCCCAGATTAAGTATTACAAATGCCATTAGATCTAATAAAATGAAATTGTTTCACATAAAAAAGACAAGAAATGGACAACATCATGCACAAACTAAGACAGATGTAGTCCATGCATGTTATCTAGTGCTTCTTACAAATACACCAGCCCAAGCTAAATCCCAACCTCATAGCCTGGAGCAGGCAGCAGAATGTATTGGCTTCTATGTAATGCAAATAAAACAGAGTTCATGTGTTTTAAACAAGAAAAGGCCATTTAAGTAGCAAGCCTCTAGAATTAATAGACCAGTTCACATACCTCAGCAGCAATATCTCACCTACTGAAAGTGATATCAACATACACTTAGTGAAGGCATAGACTGCAACTGTCCAGTTATTAATCATAGGGAAATCTGATCTCTCTGATAAAATAAAACAGGATTTCTTCCAAGTTGTAGCTGCATCAGTACTACTGTATGGTTGCACTACATTGATGCTGACAAAATGTACGAAGAAAAAGATAAAGTGGAAGTACACAAGAATTCTACAAGCTTTTTTGAACAAATCCTGTTTGCAACACCCAACAAAACAGCAGCTGTACTGCCACTTGCTTTCCGTCTCACAAACTCTCCAAATAAGATGAATAAGATATGCAGGAGAAGTCAGGATGAACTCATTGGTGATGTTCTCTAATGGACTCTTACACATGGTCATGTCAATGTTGGTCAACCAGAAAAGACTTACATACATCAGCTCTGTATGGACAGTGGATGCAGTCTAGAGGACCTACCAAGAGTGATGAATGATTGGGACAGATGGCGAGAGAGAGTCAGGAACTGTTTGCTATCAACATGATGATGATGATGATGATGAAAAAATTGAAACACTGTAGTCAAAAATAAAATTTCATAAATATATATAAGAAGTGTACTTAACTTTGGACAGCTACATATATTTTTGTTTACAGAGTTTCAATGCCATAGAGTTAGATAATAAATAATACCTAATAATATCTGTTTTAATGATTGAATGTTCCACTAGAAATAATAAAATGCTTAAAAGAAAATCAACTTTTTTTTAGAAAAACTAGTAGGGTGTACTTATTTATAGGAGATAATGTATAAATGAGTGAATATGTGAGAATTTGTATGCATGTGTATATATATATATATATATATATATATATTTACCAACCCCTCTGCACAACTAGGATGTGACATAAGGTCAAATTTGTATGCGGCATTTAACAGAGTTTTCCTTTTCCAAGACCAGTTGCCATACCAAGGCTAAAGAGCTCAATCTGCCCTACTATTTTACCCATAGCTGAAGTGAGGATAGTTGGATTCATACCTTTCCCAAGGGTATTAGTACTATGTGCAATGCAAACAGCTTCATCTGGGAATGTGTTGGTATGTATATGTGTGTATGTATATGTGTGCATATAAATGTGTATTCAAACAGATTGGAAATTTTATTTCTATTTCTATTTACATCTTTTCCAGGAATAAAACTTAACTGATTCAGATTTTTTGAAATGGAAAAAGTAGAAAAACAAAATTTATTGAAAGTAAAATTGTATTTTAGAAGAACCATTTTTGTCAAATCAAGTTAAATGCATAGTGGATATCGCACAAATAATTACACTGACTATCAATCAACAACTACTGATCACTCAACAAAAAAAAAAAGATCCATTTCACTGTTCATAGTCTAATGTTATGCACCTCACAAATTAAAAAGACAAAAGTTACCAAATAAATTTGCATTCCAGTGTGAATTTCCTCCATGCTCTTCAAACATATTTTATAAATCTGTTCCAATTAAAAAAAATAAAAAATCTTATTAGATAATTTGCTGTTCATTGTTCAAGCCAAAATATGCATGCAAAACATTACTTTCATCCTTCATCTATTACCATTGAGTCGAATCATTTGTGTCACAAGATCAACACAGGTCATTTAATAAAGCAGCCATTTTGGTCCTATTTTTTGCTGTTTATTTGCAGACAGTTGCTACTTGGCTCATTAATGCATTCTTTTTATTTTGGATTAATTTGTTATAAGTCATTTTTATGCTGTACTTAACTAAAGACCATAATTCTTAAACTGGCTTCAGTATAAAATACTTGATCAAGGGTTAGCATGCCATAGAACAAACCATCAACCAACCAACCAACCAACCAACCTATCTATGGGAGAAGAGGATTATTACATTAATGATTTTTATTGTTCACTCGCATTTTTTATCATTTTTTGGTTGATTACAAATTTTTAATAGATTCTTTAACAAAAACATTTTTAAGAAAAATTTAAGAAAACTTTATATTAAAAGTTCTTTTTGTTGTTTTTTAACAAATAAAACTATGTTTTGTAAAGCATTTCAAAGTCCCTCTTATTTTAAATCATTTTATTTTTGGCATTTGATATTATACTATTCCAACCAATGTAAATATTATCATTACTAGTACAGTCTTTTATCAATAATATTTTAAATTCATGGAATCTGTTTAATGATGAAGTTTTCAAACTCCGTTTTAGGCATATTTAACAACTTTCTACTATCAATTTTTGTTTAAAACCAACATCAAATATACAAAATATTTTTATAAGTTTTAAATGTAATAATAATAATAATAATGATAATAATAATAAAGAATTTTTCAGCCGATGTTCCATCTAAGCTTTGTAGTTGTGTAGCCATGTATAAGAAGAAACTAAGCTGCTCACTTAAATTTTAATCCTATGTCTGAATTTCAAGTTTCAAATAAAAAAAATAATTCAATTATAAAACTAAAGCGCTTCACCAGTAGTGATTTACTACCTTAGATTAGGAGCGTGTTACCTGATGAAGTAGTTTCTGAGTTAGGCAAGCAGACCCTTATTAAGGAATTTAATTTACACTAGTTGTACCCATATTTTTGGCCTTGTGCCAAACGAAGCTAACCTAAGTTTACTCAGCTTAACTCACTAGTAATGGTCTGCTAGCCTAGCTCAGTAAACATTACACAACACAGAGTCTCTCTCTCTCTCTCTCTCTCTCTCTCTCTCTCTCTCTCTCTCTCTCTCTCTCTCTCTCTCAAATAAGCAAAGCATAGGGCCACAAATAAGGATCTCACTCATTACCCAGTAATGCTCGACCAACTTGGTGACTATAAGCAAATGGCAAGGTGCCCATATCACAAGATGAGTAATTGTCATACTGCTCTTGCTTTGACCTTTGTTTAATAAACTTCAGAAGAACAAAAATCAATGATTGTCTGAAAAGTAAAATTATTTTTACACACTCCACTTCACAGCCCAGTTGGCTGGGACTGTAGAATATGCTGACTGCATCTCTGCAAAGGGGTAACCCCCCTAAAAAAATGTCCTGGATATGACACTAAACTATCTGATAGTGAGTACTCCTTCAGTACCATTACTCCTAGTTCCACTCTGACCCAGTTTGGTAGTACCTGTTAGGGTCCAATCAGTGGGTCAGATAGAACTGTATACAAACAATAAATAGCAATACTTGAAACCATTTAACTGAGGGAAAACAAATGAACTCTGGCTTGTTTAAAGATAATGTTAGCTACAAAATAATTGCTTACAAATTATATATATATATATATATATATATATATATATATATATATATATATATATATATATATATATATATATATATAACAAGGGTTTATATATAACACAAACACAACTAACCAACCATGCTCTTAATCAGTTGCATACAGATTTTTTCAGTTCACAGAGTTCATGAAAATATAGGCTTCATCAAAGAATGAAAATAAATAAAACAGGTTGATCACTAAAGATGATATTTGGAAACCTTTATTAAAAAAATCTGATCATGAAAATTATTTCATATGAATGTGATTTGTATTCTTTGTTGTCATCAAGACTAGTGAGAATGCAGTTAAACAATTTTCAAATAACAACAAAAGAATTATATTTGTATTTAAATTCTAAATACATTAGTTGAATATATCCAACATCATGAGAAAACTGTAAATAAAAAAAACATAGATGAGTAAAATAGTTCAATTTTAAGAAAGGAAAAATTGAATTAAAAAATAAGAAGATATAGACAAGAAAATAAGTTGTTTTTATTTTGGAAAGGAATATTTGAGGGAGAAGAGAGTAGTTGCAATTTACTAAGCTTTTTACTTGGTATGGCACAAAGCCATAAGAATGGGGCACCCAATGGGGAGAAGAGGCTATTTACATTAACAATTTTTGTTGTTCATTCACTTTTGCTTATTTTAGAGCAATTATATTTTGGGGTAATTACAAATTTTTCTTAAATTCTTTTTAATAATTAAAAGTATATTTGATGAAGCATTCAAAAAGTCCCTTGAATTTTAAATTGTTTGACTGTTAGCATTTAATATTATTCTATTTAAACCAATGTAAATATTATCCTCACTAGAACAACCTTTTATCAATGGCATTTTAAAATCATGGAATCTGTTTTATAAAGTTTTCAAAATCAGTTTTAGACAAATTTAACAACTTTCTACTATTAACTTTCATCTAAAACCAACATCAAATATTCAAAATGTTTTCATAAGTTTTTGATACAATATATATTATTTTCTTTTGGTCTTCTATCATTGTCAGTCTTATTTTTTTTCCTTCTCCATATTTTTTCTCCTTTAATTCTCTTTATATAATTTCCTTCTATTTTTGTCTACCTCCCACTCTCTACAAAAGTGACTACTCTGACAACCAGCAGTCAATGAAGCAGATCTCAGAAATATGTAACTGTATGTTCAAATATCCACCTTTTTTTCTTTCTGTTTCATGCAACTTATGAACACCTTTCTTGTTAAAGTAAGGGATATTATTTTTGCCATAACAGTACAGCTATATTTTAGCTAATTACAAATTTCTCATAAACTCTCAAACAATCACGAGTATGTTTCATGAAGCATTTAAAAAGTTTCTTGTATTTTAAATTATTTTTAATATTGCACTATTTTAATCAACCATTATCATCATTATTAATTCTGTTGTTTGAATTTCTTACACAAGTTATACTATGTGTCCTGGGAGAGACACAGTGTAACGATTATAGGCGTTGGTTCCCTAAGCTTCTAAGTGACAATCATCTGGAGGTTGTAGGTTCTATCCTGACAGACAATTCAGGAATACTTATCAGAATCTGAGCAAGCAATCCCTGTAGATTAAATAAATGACATGGTTGGAAGTTCCATGTTGGCTCCCAAGTTCAACAAGCAATACCTGAAGAAAGCGAGAGGACACGTTGTGAATATAACAATTAAGATGAAGACAATAGTCCAAAAACCCTGAAGGATAAAATTATTTCTGTTGTTACAATACAGCAATTATGATTTGATAATTCTATTAACAATATTATCATGGTACATTTAAACATTATCATTTTTTAGTAACATTATAACATTAATTATAACATTAATGTTTGTCTAAATTTTTTAGATGGGATATTATTCATTTTATTTCAGGCTGTTGTCCTCATTTTAGTTGTCATACTCATAATGTTTCAACCATTTTAACCTTCTAGCCATCTTCAGGAGTTTTTGTTGTAGAATAGAGTACATTAGCTGAAACATTGTGAGTATGGCATCCAAGATGAAGACAATAGTCTAAAATAATGTAAATAACATCATTGTTACTTGCAATTTTCAGTAATATCACTAGTTTGTCACTAAAATGATGATTATTATTATAACCAATAATTTTATCACTATAACAGCATTATTGCTATCAGTATCATAATTTCAGTATTATTGACTTATGTATAAAATACAATGTGACTTTATTATGAAACCTAGTCTTGCAACAATGAAAAATTCTATTGTCATAGTAGCATGAGATATTACTTGATACTACTGAGATAAAGAGTAAATAGGTAGATTATAATACTTTTTACAATATCTCTCTTTTTTATCTTTCACATTTTTCTAGAGGGATATTGTCAGAAAGATGTTGTAAAAAGATATTACATTATCTCTATTTTTTGCTCTTTAATATTTTTTTCTTTTTTTCCTCTCACGTTATATTTTCACTACTTCAATCTTCCTCCTTCCTCTGTATCACTTCTTCTTTCTCTCTTTTTCAGTTTCTTTCTTCCAGTTTCTTTCTTTCTTTCTTTCTTTCTTTCTTTCTGTTTGGTTGATTTCAAAGGATTTTGGTTGACATCATCTTTTTAATCTTCTTTACCATCATTAATCAATTCAAGAATGTTATATAAGAATAAAAACAGTAATAATTGATTTGAACATTATCACTGTTTCAGAAGTATTGCTATCATTACCGTCATTATTACAAGGGATGTCCAAAAAATAAGGTTTTACTATACAAATAAAATATTGGGCATATGCTACCAACACTACTATGTTACTTTTCTGTGTATTTGAGTTTCCTAAGCATAATTGCTTTGTGGTACTTTCCTCTTAAAATAGATACACAAATGTGTATTTATGAAGAAATTGTCATGTTGAATAATATGGCAGTTTTTGAGTACTAAATTAACTTTTAACTGACATTAAGTTAGCTGGATGTGGTTTTCCCTATACACTCCTCCCTCATCATGTCCTCTTGGATGATATCCCAGCTTTTTGTGAACGATTTCATTGACCACCAATTTAAGAAAATCAAGTTCCACAGCCATTGAGAACTATCATTTTAAATCAAAGCTTTAAAATGTGCAATGTTATCAACAATAAAAGGCAATATTACATACACTGACACCTTGATTCAAGGTGATAGACGACACAAACTTTGGGTGATATGGCTGTGGAACTTGATCTTTTGAAATCAGTGGTTCATGAAATCGTCCACAAGTTATAATATTATTTTGCCAAAGTTTTATTTGGATAGTAATAAACATATTGGATTAATAAATCTGTTGGATTAATAAATGTTGTATATTGACATTCGACCCAGCCAAACATGCCATTCCAAAGTGATGCACGGGAAGGAAGTGACACATTCCGATGGCAGTTATGAGAAGAAATCGTGTAGGCGGGCTTGGCTGAAAAAATGGGACAAGGTAAAATCCCATGGTACACTCATAGACTGATGCACCGGAAGAGAGTAACCTGTGAACTGCATGACAGTTATTTCTGCTTGATGACAATTAAACATGCCATTCCAAAGATTGAGTGGGCGATTGAACTATTATATAACTCAGGGAAGACAGGAAGTCAGTGAGTTGGAGATCAGATGAGTTGGAGACAAGATGTGGTAGGGAAAGCCACCACCTGGCAGAAGGGGCCTTTGGGACCCCCGATTGAGTTGGAGATCAGATGAGTTAGAGACAAGATGTGGTAGAGAAAGCCACCACCCAGCAGAAGGGGCCCTTGGGACCCCTGATTGAGTTTGGAGACCCGTTGGTGGCAAGATGTGGTAAAGAAAGCCAGCACTCAGCAGAAAGCTGAGCCCCGGGGCCTCCGGTTGAGCAACACTGGAGAACAAGAAAGACTCAATGCTGATGGCCATAAGAGTGGGGGTCAATATATTGCAGTTCTATTCGGTCTCCAACTCCCACTCACACACAAACCTTACAAATAAAATGAGAGGTACATTTTTTTAAAGAAGTCTTCACTCATCTTTATTATTGTGACATTATGATTCTGCATGTATATGTGTATAGTTGCTGCATATGAGTATACAACATAAACATGTTGGATTAATAAACATGTTGGATTAAGAAACATGTTGGATTAATAAACATGTTGGATTAAGAAACATATTGGATTAATGGACATGTTGGATTAATAAATGTCTATACCTTACTTTTCAGATCTCTCATATCCTTTTTTTCACTATCAATTTTATCAAAAATATGAAGTATATTAAAAAAGTATTGAGACTGAAGCTGTATTTACCAAGAACAATGAATAAAAGATTAATTTTCTTCAGAATAGTCTCCTTAGCACTTATACCAACAAGCACCATTGAAATTATTCTTTTGATTTTGCGTGAAACTACATCATTATATTTCTTTTAATATCCTACATATACTCAAATCTTACTACTGAAATGAATTTTCAGTTTAGGAAACTAGAAAAAAAATTACACAGAGTTAGTTTATGGAGTGTTGCACTTGTACAATCTTATGTTTCCAAAAAAAAGTATGTGGCCAGTATCAACTTTTATAACAACAGTTCTTTAGGTGTTCCAAAAGTTGAAGCTGACTTCATAACTTATAAAAAAATGTCACTGACTTGTAGAGACATCAGCATTTTAGTATGCAAGTTGATTGGCTGTGTGCATGTCTTCAAGTAAATTTTAAATCTTAAAAGGAGAAAAAAAATTAAAGGTCCAGTCTCAATATTTTCTGATCATACATTGTATAATCATAATTTCGATATCATCATTATAATTATTTAATTTTCAGTTCTATTTTCAGCTTCTTACAATTCTTCACTAAGTCTTTATATTTTTTGCTGCCTCTTTTGGGTGATATTTTTCAGTCACATTGATAGTATTCTCCTAAGGAAATGAGCAGTTCCACAAAATGGAATGTTTTGTACTTCATATTAATTGGGAGGTATTTTGTTAATGAGTTTATCTGTCCCTTCCTTGATCATACTCAATTTTCCCACAATTACTTACATGGTGGTAGTTTTAAGGTACCACATTTTTTCAATTTATTATCATTATCATTATTTAACTTCAAGCGAGTTTTTCACACCAGCATTAGCTGATCATCTTTTATTGGAGTCTGAGAGACAGAAAGTCTCCTCAGGTCTCCAGGACTCTTCTCAGTATTCTTGTAGCACTATGTGGGTGGGCCGCCAAAGCAGACGATTCCTTTGTCTGTTTTGGCGCGAAACCAGACAAAGGATTCTTGGACATGAAATCTCGCCGTATCCGGAAGTGGGAAGGGGACCCGAATGAGAGTTGGCGGGACAAAAGGAGCTGAGAGGCAGTTGACGGGGGACCCGGACGAGAGCAGTTGGCGTTGGACAGCAGAGAGGCAGTTGACGGGGGACCCGGACGAGAGCAGTTGGCGCTGGACAGCAGAGAGGCGAGCAAACAGAGTTGGCGTGGAACCACGGACAGGGGCAGTTAACACCGGACTCCGGAGACTGGTGGCAGACAAGATGGGGTCCAGTGAAGAAAATCGACTCAAGATGTCTGCATTCGAGTTGCTTGTGGAATTTTCGCTAGTAACTCACGCTAGCAATAGTCCGCACATGCATGTAGTGTCGCAATACCTCCTTTTTGCTCTTGGTTAACCCCAAGCTTTGTTCGTGTTTGTTCGTCTGTTTTATTTTCTCCTGTCTCCCTTGATCGTATTCTTGTGTAGCGGTAAAGAAATGTGCGTTACCCCCTCAGCCACTAGTTGATAACCGGCCGGCTAAGAAGTGGAATGGTTCGAGAAAGAGATCGAATGCGTGTGGGGGTGAGGGTGTAACGCTACATTCTGGCCAATCTTAACAATGCTGTAGTTTGGATGGCCTTGATTCGTTCAATTTCCCACTTTTCTAACCCTCGTTTCAAGGCCTTTTGGGACTGTTCCAACATGCCAATTACTTTGACTCTCACGTTCCACAGTTTTTTTTTCTTCACTGGCAAGGTCCAAGTACTTGTCTCTCTTTTCATTTTCTGTGATCTTTTTTTTAATTAGGTGATCTGTTTGTATCTAAAAATCCCAGAGAATTCTATGCATCTCATTCTACTGGACAGATTCTGGGTCATGCATTTACCATTTGGTAGTATGGTCAAATTTCAATTTCTTGCACTCTTTCCAGTGGATCACCTTCTCCATCCAGTCATGTCTAGTCTTATATTCCTTTTGAACAAGTTTGCTACATTCACTAATTATATAATTAATCTTTTTATCTGTATCAACACATAAAATACACTTGCTATTCTGTTGCAGATTATCTATTCTTGCTTTAACATAATTGGTCCTTATGGCATTGTTTTGTGCTGCTATTAGAAGAGATTCAGTTTCTTTCTTAAGGTTTCCCTTCTGAAGCTATGTCCAGTTCTTCTTGTGGGAGATTTTTGCCAGTTTGTCACTTGAAATACATTTGTTTTTCTGCCCATTTTTGTTTCCTAGTTATTGTTGTTCAGTTTTTCATTATGTTGTCACTACTGTTACTAGTTGCAGTAATTAGTCTTTCTTAGCTTGTTTAATGTACTCTTTGTATTGATGCATCCATACTTTCTTCAATGTTAACAAGTCTTCTTCCTCCTTCTTTTCTTGACATATAGTCTGCTTATGTCATCTATTGAATATAAGACCTTGCACATCATCATCATCTACTTTCTTATCCTGTGGTCCATTTGTCTGAGTTCTTCCCTTGTCCATTTTAAGAATGGTCTTGAGTATCTTAGAAGGAGGACTGCCCAGGTGTTTATTCCTTTAATGAGATTTCTGCTGCTGAGTTTGGTTTTGAAAAGCTTTCTCATTTGTATGAGGTATTCTATTCTTATTTTTTCTTTCATCTTTGCTTATTTGATGGTGTCTGCTTTCACTATCCTCAAGTACTTATAATTTTCCTTTTCTCCGGGCATTCTAATTCTTTTTTGATTTGGTAGTTCTATTATTATTATTATTATTATTATTATTATTATTATTATTATTATTATTATTATTCAAATATTCAGATTACAAGAACAATTTGTGTTTTAATATTAATCTCACTGTGAAAGCACTTTCCTCACATTAACACTCAATCTTAATTACATCATCATCATCATCATAATCACAAGAATAAAATCTACACACACTATAATCATAACAATCATCATTATCCATTAATTAATATAAGTATCAACATAATTAGTACCAACCACCATCAGTATCATCATAGTGATCAATTTTTAAGCTAATCACACTTTTCTTTGTCTCTCCCTACCATCACCACCACCACCATTATCTCATAATGTTTACCCACCCACACATTACTGGAATCTTCTTATCATCAGCGTCTCTGTATTAGTATCATTATTTTAAGCCAGTCTACACACCCATTGTGCAGCAAGGGTTACAAGTAAGCAGTCAGTCAGACAGGAAAAAACCATTGTCTAGTGACAATATAAAAAGCTTTAAGTGTAATAGCAACAACAACTGCAGCAGCAGCAGCAGCAGCAGCACCAGCAGCAACAATAACAACTGCAGCAGCAGAAACTGCATCAGTAGCAGTTGTACCAGCAGCTGCAGCAGTATTGGGAAGTGGGGGTGGTAGTCAGTACACTTTTTAAGCCATTCAAATTGGCTTTGTGGAATCAAATAAGATTCCTGCTTTGTCTGCATTTTGTGTCAAAGTTTAAAGCAATTGGTAATATTGAATGCAACCCATTAAAATAAATTTGTTGAAAAAAAAAAGAAAAGAGAGAAAGAAACAGAGAACAAAAGCAAAAACAAATACCTTACCCCCCCACACACACAAAATAATGTCTGGAGCAATTTTAATGATGATAAAAGAAAACCTACCCAGCTTTTAAAATTGGATTTGGTTTATGAAAGAGAAATGCAAGGTGTTCCTTTTAAAAGATTTATTTTTAATTTTGCAAAATTATGAAAAAAAAACATCTGACAAAAAACAAAACAAAAACAAACATATACTTTACGCAGGTATTTGCAATTAATTATAATATAAATCTATATATAGGATGTGACATGATATTAAGGTTAATGGCCACCAAAGGCAACCTTTAAGTGAGTAAATATTTATTTTAAAAATTAAAAATTAAAAATCAAGCAAAAGTCAGTTTCAAATAAAACTCCTCAATATTTGAAATGTTTAGAGACTATTTAATTAAATCAGTTATATCTAAGAAAAAAGTCAATGTTTAAAGTTCTATTTCTTTTTTTTTATTTTTTTTATTTTCATAAATATTTTTTCCCTTTCAACGTACCAACCTGTCTCTTCTATTCATTTGTAAGTTAAATACTTTATCTTACTTCTATGTTTTCTTTGCAAACTTGTCTTGCTGATCAGTTAATTTTTTTTTAGCTTCATACAAACTTTATCTGATTTACTAGCAGTATTTCTGTCTCTAACTGCAGATATTTATATTAATGTACTTCCCGTCTGTCTGTCTGTCTGTGATTTTATATATACTTCTTTTTGTCTATCTACCTTGTTGATTTAGATAATTGGATATTTTCCTCTCACACATGTAGCCATTACATAATAATCAGGCTTTTTGACACTGATTTTCAAATCATGTAATACATCCCCACTCACTTGGTAGGTTTGGACAATTTAATCTTCTTATTTATTTTTGCTTAGTCAGTCATTATCATCATTGATAAATAAAAACAGTAGATTTTTTTATTGCAACTCATTAGGGTCATCATTTCTTAACAGTGAGAAATAGCACACATTGGAAACAAGAACAAATAATAACCAAACTCATACTCTACTAGTGTTTAACATAAGGACTAATATTGCACAACCAATCAGAGACAATGAGTGGCTTTGTTTTTAACTTCTATTATACCATTCAATCTCTTGTTGCTAAAATTAGGCTTACTCCCTGGTAGAAAGAATGAGTGAGTGGGTCTACCCAGGAGCTTTCTTTATTCTTGTTTCAGATGTGCACTGTTCCTTGCTATCATAGAAGAAATCACCTGAGTGAGTTGTGATAAAAAACAACTAAAATTAAGAAAATGAAGGATAATACGAGTCAAAACTATGAATAATAATAGTAATTTTCTTACTTCTATAGTAGCAAACAGAATTATGTTCTGGTAAAATCCATCATGCACACATGTTAGAATTATTTCAGTTTATTCATATCTGTCTGTTCACACAGTTTTTTTAAAACTTTCCCAATCTAACTTACATCTACTTATCTACAATGTACAAACAAAAACCAGACTTCTAATATGGCACACTGATGACGTTAAAGCATACACATCACTTAAACTTTGTATAAGAGTCATGTTGACCTTTCATATAAAAAAAAAGCAAACTACATTATATCAGACAGGTTAATATTGAGCCACTTGTTCTTGAGTGGATGTGTGTGTATTTTTCCCCACCAAGTTGATTACCATATACAGTATTTGCTTATTAATAAGCACATATCTTAACAATATTCTATAAAAAGTTCATTTTCTTCTAAACTAACTATATCAGGATTTTATTATTCTAGAGAAATATAAAGTAAAAGTAGAGTTGGCAACCTTAGTTAAGGGTGACCCAAAGGCTCCCTTTTCAATAGCTGCTACACCAAAGTGTAGGGGAGGGCACTACTCCTTTTCCTGGATTGCTCCATTTTACCCTTGATCCCCACCTTATAATGCTGAGTGTTAAGCAAGGTGACATCAAGTACTATTTTTTGAGTCTTTGGTATGACTCGACCTGGGATTGAACCCCAGTCTTCTGGACCATTAGTGAATACTCAACTCTATAATACAATTAAAACCGGACATTGGCATAATGGTTAGAGTGTTTGCCAATGGCCTGGGAGATCTGGGTTCGAGTCATACCAAAGACTCAAAAAATGGTACTTGATGCTATCTTGCTTAACACTCAGCATTATAAGGTACATATCAAGGGTAAAGTGGAGCAATCCAGGGAAAGGAGTAGCGCTCCTACACCTTGGTGTAGTAGCTATCGAAAAGGGACCCTTCAGGTTACCCTCAACTATGGTCGCCAACTTTACTTCCTTACTTACTTGTTACCAATTACAACTGAATGGAATCTCTGTGACTAAAGATAAAAGTGCAACACTTTTGTAGCCAAAAGTAACAATTTCATTACTATATACAAAGAATGTACTTATTTTTGGACTGCTGCATATTCTTATTTTTGATTACCTAATGACATTCATTTTGATTGTATCATGTTCTACTAGAAATAATATTTGGAATCTTGAGTTTAAAAGAAAATTAACTTCTTAGATAAAACAACCACCGCAAAAAACACTGTGATAATGTTTCAACAGAGGATGAGATAATTTTGAAAGAGATGAGTCTTATTAAACAAGAACATTGTTATCCAACTACATCTGCAATGAACATGATGTAACACAAGGTTAATTTTTAAGTCAAGCATTACTAATTTGAATTCAGATTTTCCCTTATCCTAGACTAGTTGTCTCATCAAGGTTAAAGAACAAGCCTGCCCTACTATTTACCCATAGATGAGAGAAGAACAGATGGATTCATGTCTTTCACAAGGACATTAACACAAAGTGAAAGACAAATAAATACATCCAGGATTTGAACTTAAATCACCAATTTGATTCCCTATGATAATAACCGTTACCCTAAGTGCACCTCCTCCTTTTATTAAGTCATGAATAAAGCAATAAATTTGTTCTTTAAAAAGTTCATTTTTTTTTTGGACACAGTTTGTATTAGTCAACTCTTTTTCACTATTAATTTGTGTCTCTTTCCCATTTTACAAATGAACCAATAAATAAATTTGGTTATCAATTGTCTATTTAGAAAAATCTATTTTGCTGTCATTCAATGCATTTAAAATAAACATCAAGTGCAAAGAGTCTCCGATTCTAATATTGTATAATGCTTTCCATCAAATCTTTTAATAATTCCAAATCAATTAAGTGAAAGAAACAATTCATCTGTCTAGCTGAATCTTTATTCAAAGAATTGAATTGTTTTCTATTGTATCACATTTATAAAATCCTGTGTAAGTCTTTTTTTTCTTTCTAATTATTGTTATTGTTTGACAGTTTATTTAAATCATGTTGTTCAATAAACAAGTTTACATCAGTAAGCTTCATATAGTTTTAAATAATCTAATGTCTATCTCTGTTTTTCAAATTATGTCTTTCCCTCATTCACTCCCTTACTCTTTCTCTCTTTCTGTCAACCCACACACCTATATAAACACAAGCATACTCAAATGCGCATGTGTGTATGTGCATGTGTAATTTATCTATAGTGGTTACTTTGTATAAAGGTAGGCACACTACTCCTAAATGAGGTTGATTTATTTCACTTTGTGCTAATGCCCTTAGGAAAGGTATGAATCCACTGTCCATGGCAGAGATGTTGAGTAATTACTACTTTGTATAAAGCATCCATTTTATTTAGTCATTACACTTTTTTTAATGTACTCTATTGGAAAATGAAATTGCAGCAGTCTTAGTATATGTTTTGATTTACTCTAAATTGTCAAAATTTTTGGGGTCGCTACCAAACACTGACATTAAAACAAATTAAAAAAACAAAAAAAAAAACTACTGGACCATGCTAAAAATAAATAAGTTAGAGCAAAAAACAAACAAGACACTTATTACACAAGTTACAAATGCTTTATTCAATAAAGTGGACAAAAACAGACTACAGCTAATGGGTTGCATATCAGTCCCTATGCAAGAATTAATTCATTAACAAAATATAAAACAAAAGCAATATTAAAAACATAAGCAAAAATTACATATCTCTTGCATTTATTAACAAAACATAAAACTAAGGTAACATTTACAATAGTATCTAAAATTACATGTATCTTACTTCCCTGTAAGGGACTGAAACCGGCTCCCTTTTATCTTTCTTTTTTTCTTTTTTTCCTAATAGGAGAAAGCCAAAAAATTTCTTATTCATGTTGTTGTCTGTTATTTTTTTAGAAACTTCTTTCTTTAATTTCTTTATTCTTTTCTTTTTCTCTCTTTCTTTTTCTTTCTTTGTCTGTAGGGAAAGTTTGTTATTGGGGGCGGGGGACTTCTCTTTTCTTTAGTTTCTTTATTCTTTTCTTTTTCTCTCTTTATTTTTCTTTCTTTGTCAGTAGGGAAAGTTTGTTATTTTTTGAGGGGGGACTTAGCTTTTCTTTAGTTTCTTTGTTCTTTTCTTTTTTCTTTCTTTGTCTGTAGGGAAAGTTTGTTATTTTTTTGAGGGGGGACTTATTCTCTTTACTTTAGTTTCTTTATTCTTTTCTTTTTTCTTTTCTTTCTTTGTAGGGAAAGTTTGTTATTTTTGGGGGGTGGGGGGACTTCTTCTCTTTTCTTTAGTTTCTTTATTCTTTTCTTTTTTCTTTCTTTCTTTTTCTTTCTTTGTCTGAGGTGAAAGTTTGTAACTTTTTTGAAGACGTTTTTTTTTTAGTTTCTTTATTCTTTTCTTTCTTTCCTTTCTTGTTGTCCTTTTTTTCTTACTTTCTCTTCTCCTTTTTCTTTCTTTCTTTCTTTGTCTTTCTTTTTGTTTGGAATCTACAGGTCTTTTAGACATGAATTATTCTGGTTTGTTTTTAGTCAAGATAGCAACTAAATGAATTGGCAACTTTTAGTCAGCTCATTTCAACTCAAAAATCTCCGGACCTGTATCTTTCTGAAACTTATCTGCTTCTCTGTTAGTCCATTCAAAAAACTTCTGCCACGAGCTATCTCAGGTACATCTTCATCCTATGATGGGTTATCAAAGAAAGAGAATGAAATTGTACTTCCTTCTCCCACTTCCAAAAAAAAACCTTTGACACTTACCCCACCGCAATAGCAGCTGCAAGCATACCATTTTGCCAATCTGATGCCAGTAAGAACTGCCCTGTTCCTTTCTGCCACCCTCTAGGTGAGTGAACAAAAAAAAAACAAACTTTACAATCCACTACTCTGTAGTTAGAATAGCAAACCATTGGTTGTCCCTTAGTGAACAAGGCTCTCTCCAAAAAAATCTTTTACAAAATTAATCAAGGCACCTCTAGACTAGCAAACCTACACAAGTGAGTTTGAGTCTCATTGGGTGCCCCATTCTCATGACCTTGTACAATATTTAAGAAAAAATCTTAGTAAATTATTATTCTAAATTAATCATGCAAGTAATATAGTGGGCTTATAGTAAATGATCACATTAATAAATGCTCAGGTTCCAAAATATAGGGTGTATCAACGATGCTCAGAACCCATATTAGTACAATGTATATCTTCCTTAACACAAGCCTCTTACTCTTTTATGCATACAATATGGTGTACTGGTATGAGTGTTACTATGTGACAAGATGGCTGAAGACTAAAAATTTAATCAGAATATCTACTACTCTCCAAGCATGAGGATATTGCACCCAGATCAACACTGTATCATCAATTTTACTTTCTGTCAGTATATACAGACAGAGTAAACAAACATATCCTTTCCCATTTGCCATTTTCTTAGTCCTCTGCAGGACTCAAGTCCTCCTGAAAGATATGATGAATAACAGACCTTACCTTGCCATACTGGCCCATGATGTATTGTAAAAGTGTTTAAATTCAGTTGTCCTTTTCTCAGGCTAGTTGCCTTACTAAGGCTAGAGATACTGTATTTTGGAAAAAAATCAACAAACAGCAATTTGGCAATTATAAATCTATTTTAGCTGGCCACTCCATAAGAGAAACTAACCTCTTCAAATAGCCATCACACAATGAAGAGAAAAAAATTTAAAAGATATTTTTTCAGTGGATTCTTACACATTTAAAAAAATGAATAAATAAATAAATAAATAAAGTAGTGTGGACAAAAATATATAGGCACAAAGTTGGTGTCAAAAACAGATGTAATGTCATTGTCTGGTGTCATGTATCTTTATGTATCTAAAAGAATTTTAGCACAACTCACAAAACCTCCAACGATTAAAATCTTGTCAATAAATTAAACTATTTTTTTAAAAATCTGTCTATTTATTTATTTATTTATTTTTTATTTATCTATTTATTTAAGGAAAATGTCACAATAAACACTATTGCTAATATCAAGCTTATCTAGTTTAGTTAAGAATTTTTTAGGTTTTATTTGATTTCTGTTTAAGATTAAGATTTAATTTTTATTCAATTTCTTAATATTTCTATATATTTTTTATTCTGTATATTGCCATTCTAATTACTGTTAAAATCATTAATATCATTATAATAATTATATTACTAATGATAAAAGGTAACTATTATTATAATTATTGCTAATTTAACATTATTACTATCATTGTTACCATTATTACATAACCAATAATATCAATATTAATACTGATGTCATTGATTTTATCCTACTATTGTTATCACCATCAATTTTTCTATTATTAACCTTTTTCATATGAGTTTAAATCTATTTTTATAATGGTATTTAAAAATTAGTTCATTATGTTTATTTAATAGTTGGCTAATGATGTTAATTTTTTCTCCAGGCAAAAGGTACATCTACTGCTGAAGCTTCCAGGAGTAGAAGATTTCTTAATAAATCTCCACATAATTTTTGGAGTTAGGCCCCTATCTCTCAAACTCCAAAGCCACCTTGGTAGGGCTGATTGGTTTCTGAGTAATGGGTTGGAAAAAGGGTGTCTATGATTGTAGAAACACTGTTTCCAATATATATATATATATATATATATATAGTCCAATGTCCGATAATAGCATAGGTCAGAAACTGAGTCATCTAGCACCATTCACTCTATATCTATACTATTTTAATTTAGATGTATATTATTTATCACTCTTTATTTATAAATATACCAAACTATATATATATATATATATATATATATATATGTGTATATAGTATTATTTGGTCCAGTTAAACCGGAGTTGGAAGTAATTCCATACATATTTTGATTTATATCAAAAACACATAACAGGATAGAAATAAATTTATAATCCTAATGTGACTGGTTTTGTTTTTCCTTAAAGAAAGTATATATATATATATATATATATATGTAATGAAGAAAACTCAACCACAGTTAAAATGTCATTATGAATTTATTTCGGCAAAGAATATAATCTTCATAGCTTCAGATGATATGTATGTTTACTTTGAGAGTGAAATCAGCAAATATGGATTACACTATATACCCCCACCTGCAAAAAATAGAATAAAATAAAAAAAATAATGAATAAATAAAAAGTGTTCAGGCAAAAAGGAAAGAGAGTTAAAACAATAAGTGTATTAAGAACCCAGAAAAAAGTATTCTAGTATTTGACCCATCCCAAGGTCAACATATGTGGGTTTGCTGTAGCAGATGGAATTTTGTATTATTTAAGCCTGCAAACTAAATTATAATCTTTTTATTTTTCCATTTTATTTGTGTCACCCCTACTGAACATTTCAGTATTTTTAGGTGCTTCTCATGAATGTACTGCCACTATGTCTATTTGGTTTAAATCTCATTGGGCGGTGTTATGAGATCCAACTATCCCTACTAGTAGGAACCCAAAAATGGCTGTAAGAAACTAACAACTCTAAAATCCTAAATATTATAAATACAAACTTGTCTCCGATACTCCAAAACCCCTCTTTTTTTAACCCGCAAATTCGCTACATAAATCCCCTGGCAATGTTATTCTATTGATTACTGAAATAATTTATATTTCGAAATAACCCAAACCTATGTATTGTAGAGAAAATTAGTATAATTATAATAGAGAAAATTCATATAATCAATTGTAAGGACCCTAAATGACAGTTCAATATATGTAGTGAGCTAATATTTAAGTGTAGACATAAAAGTAAATTCAGATTATCATGATTGAGGACTATCAAGGGTTCTACTGATGATAAAACCATGATGTGGATATTGGATGAAATTTGTTAACTTTGGATTATTAGGAAATAAATAAAAATGAAATAAAAAGATAGAAAGATAATAATTTAGTTGACAAGCTTAAATTATACAAAAATTCCACCTGCTATTACAAACCCACATATGTTGACCTTGGAATGGGTCAAATACTGGAACACCCTTTTTCTGGGTCCTTAATTCTTTTATTGTTTTAACTCTTTTCTTTTTCATCTGAACATTTTTTATTTATTAATTTTTTGTTTTTTATTTTTATTCAATTTTATTTTATCTACTTATTTATTTTATTTTTTCTATTTTTTCAGTAATCCATATTTGCTGATCTCACTCTCAAACTAAGCAGGTGTGTCATCAGAAGAAACAAAGATTATATTCTTCACTGAAATAAATTTATAATGACAGCTTAACCATGGTTGAGTTTTTGATGTTTTTTTCCTTCACTATAGTCACCTACACATACAGAAATAAAATAATGTAGCAAAAATAAGATACACTGATGACTTTATATCCAGTTAAAACAATGCGCTGCATTTGTACCTCCACATACACATACACTATATGCCACCCACACATACAATAACACGCAACTATAACCCACACAAACACACAAACACACCCACACACACTCACATACTCACACACTTACAATCAAACATAACCATTCCGACAAAATCCCAATGGTTTTTGACTGTATTTTTTTGATTTTTGATTCATTTCATTTTGTTAACTGCCTGATGATTGTTGTTTTGTAAAAAACTCCTTGAAACCCAGGGGTTACAGTCTAAATTCCATGGAATTAAATATATATATCTAATATATATTTATTTATTATTATATAAAAGCTCTATCCTAGATATTGAGCACTCTCCATATTATATTGCTCTTGGTTCAACACAAACCCAGAAAGTAGTTTCGTGATAACCAACACTGTTATAATACATATATATATATATATACTGAGCAGTTTAATGTTTTCTATATGTTTTTTTGTTTTCTTGCTTGTAACTTCTATAAAGCTAAAGAAAATAGATATATTTAAAATTACCAAGTGAATCCTGGCTTGACTTGAACATCTGACTTTGAGGTGAGTGAATATTCTGATACTTGAACAGTATTGTGAAATTAACTTGGAAATATTAAGTTAAGCAGAGTTGATAGATATTACATGGATTCTTTTCAGCGGGCTGTTAAGTAACACCATGATTTTAGGTGGAACACAGGTATTATACTCTGAACCTAAACACAAGTGCCAATTGGCCTAGTGGGTAGAGTGTTCACCAATGGTCCGGGAGACCTGGGTTCAATCCCATGTTGCATCATACCAAAGACTTTTAAAATGGTACTTGATACCTCCTTGCTTAATACTCAGCAATATAAGGTACGTATCAAGGGTAAAGTGGAGCAATCTAGAGAAAAGAGTAGTGCCCACCCCTACACTTCAGTGTCGTAGCTATTGAAAGGAGCCTTCTGGTCGCCCTCAAATATGGTTGCCAACTTTATTATGATATAAGTGTAGTGTACTCAGTGAGAATCAAGTCAACTACAGTACTAATGTAACCAGCTAATGTAACTTGCTAACCACAACTTCACGGCAACTTAATCAGTTTTACTCTTGTAAATAATGTGTTCAAAGGAACTGACTTAATTTTATGTCTTTATTAACCTCCACTGAAACTTAATTTGGTGATTTAGTGTATTGCAGACAAAAAATGAATATACAGGTACAAATAGCCATTCCTAATAGTTGATATTGTGTGTGTGTGTGTGTGTGTGTGCATGTGTATATGTATTTACATGTATATTTTAAAGTGTTAGTATCAAATGTTACATTTCTATTTTGGAACACAACCTCTTTAATACAGTTTGAACAACTCACAGAAATAATTATGAGACACTTTGCCAAGAAGGTTTTACATTTATAGCTGTCAACAGGAGAAAATTCAGAAAGATATTTTTACCTTCAGAAACAGAATTTTCTCCAAAGAGAAATAAAAAAAATCCACACAAACAAGTCTTGTATAATCTGCCTATAATCTAAACAAGGAGCATAATCAGGCTCTAAGTTAATGAACAAATAAAAAAAAAGCATCAGGATCCACAATCATCGTCCTCATCATCATCAGGGTGTGCCAACAGCATGGATTGCCTTGATTCTTTCTCTTGCCATCTATCCCTATCATGAGGTAAGTCCTCTAGACATTACTCAGTGTCTACACATAGATAATGAATGTAAGTTTTTGCTGGTTGGCCAACACTGGTGTGTCCATGAGTAGAAGTTCATATACTTCTCCAGCTGAGTTCAGCATGTCTTCCTCATCTTAATTGGATAGTTTGTGAGATAGGAGGTAAGTGACCATACAGCAACTGTTTTGTAGTGTAATGCTTTTAGAATTTGTTAAAAACAACACACAGCATTCTTGAGTAGTAACCATCTAGCTTTTCCTTTAAGCATTTTATCAAAGTTCAAGTGGTGTGACTAAATTCTATATTTTTATTTTATAGATAAAACACAAGAAAGATACAGTTTTAAAGGGAATATATAATTGTGGGTATGATCAAAATGATATTAAAACTTTTCAGGAGAAAAACATTCAAAAATTAAAATCTACCAAAAATCAACAAATCAAAAATTGTTACTTATTTATTGAAGAAAAAGTTTTTATCAAAAGAAATTTCCAATTCAAATTTTTTTGACATGATTTTTCTAGCATTTGGTTTACTTATACAAAGAGCAAGAGATTGGTTTTTCCATACATTTAAAATTCCCTGGAAAAATGAAATCTTTTTATATGACAAAGTAAAGCCTGGCTCTTTATAGAGATCTTTGAAAATGTAAAAACTGGAAAATTAAGAAAAATATTGATCTACTTGTCAACTTTTTACTTTTATTTGCTAACTTAAAAAAATTTGTTAATGAAGTTTTAACTGGTAATTTCTAGAAGTAAAAACTTTGTTCTTTATTAAATAAATACCAACATTTTTTATTAAAATCAAATAATTGGTGTGTTTTTTGGTAGATTTTAAAAATTGAAATTTTTTTTTTGCCTGAAAAGTTTAAATACAAATATGTTAAAAAGAGGTAAATCAAGTTAGATAACCCAAGCAGTTGCTTTATGTAACTCTCCTTTTGTAAAATAAAATTAATCTTCTATTCTCCTTTTTAAGAAGCACACATGTTTTATTTTCCTTCATCTAATTTTACTCTACATATCCTTATCTTAAGACATGGCAACTTCAACAAAATATGATGATACCTATATAACTGTTATGATAAAAATTAACATGCAGAAATGTTTGTGTCCCATAACAGTTTGTCTAAAGTGTATAAATTTGGTAATTTAGTAATAGTGTAATTTGGTAATTTCCTTAAACATTTTTATTTTGTAAATTAAAGTGAAAAACATAAGAAAGATATAGTTTTAAAAGGAATAAGATAAATACATTTTATTCATACTGCAAATATTCTTTATCATTTTTACAGTGGTTCAACATTTGCCTATTTCTTGGTTTCTAGGTTTTACCATAAATATGATCTTGCCACTACAGGTCATAATATCTTCTTAAGAAAAAATTAACTCTGGTTGCTCTTTCTCTTTTGGTGCCCAAGTGGGTGCATATTTTTTTCTAAAAGTTGTAATTTACTAAGCTTTTTGCTACTATGAGGCACAAGGCCATAGGAATTGGGTACCCAATGAGGTTCCAACCCACTTGTGTAGGTTTGCTATTCTAGCTTCCTAACCATTACACAACCCGAGGTGACCTTATTTTGTTTAATAGTTAATCCTGTCCTGATTGTGACTTATGACATGAAAAAGATGACACTCTATGAGAATGGCTAATGTTAGAGAGAAGTCAGTTTTTCTGGTTTTCCAGATGCCAGTAGCTACCAATGCATCACAAGGGACTGACAAGTATTTCAAAACACTGGGAGGTTGGTAGAATAAAGTATTGAATTCAGAAAGTTCTTCCAAGATTACTCAATAAAGTAAAAAATATACACATAAAAGATAACTGGATTTGATTTTTATCACACAAGAGAGCAATTGAGTCAACAAAATTCTTGAGAAGGCATTACTCTGGAAGAAGGGAGGGCTGACTGCTTTTCCTACTCCTTTTGCTTTC
The DNA here is from genome assembly GCA_963585895.1 of Sepioteuthis lessoniana. NCBI lineage: Eukaryota > Metazoa > Mollusca > Cephalopoda > Myopsida > Loliginidae > Sepioteuthis > Sepioteuthis lessoniana. Next base: position 92,707,626 of record OY757904.1, read on the forward strand.
CCCAGACTATACCACTGCTACTTAAAATAAGCTTTATATATATATATATATATATAAAAGATATTATTCAATTCAGTAAATCCAGAGTATGGAATAATTCCAATTAGGACCAATAAAATATTCAAAAACAAAATATTAAATTTTGATAATACTGGGAAAGTGCTCAATGTAAATAAAATCCACAGAGCAAATAATTTTCTCTTAAAAAAAAAAACAACAATCACTCGCATTAAGATAATACATTTATTTCCATCCTGTTAAAAGCATTGATATAAATCAATACTCTAAAAAATTAACAGGAATTCTTCAGATCAAACAAGAAAATGGATTAAAATAATTTTTTTTTACGTTTACAACCAGACTAAGACAAAAATAAAATAAAAAAAAAAACTTATTTCTCCTATGTATTAAAGCAAGCCAAAACCTTCAAGTAACAATAAGGATCAAATTATTTGGCTTGTAAAACCACATCTTACTTTAAATTTGAAGTATATCTATATAAATAAATATATATTAGATTTTATATATTTAATGCCATGGAAGTTTGTCTGCGACTTTAGGCTTCATGAAGTTTTACAAACAACAGTCATCAGGCAGATAACGAAAGAAAAGAAAGAAATTGAAAAAATTGAAAAATACAGTTAAAAACCATTTGAATTGTGTACAAATCTTTACATTGCACTTGGTTCACCACAAACACTCAAAGTCAATTTGTGCCAACCAACACTGTTACAATATATATATATATATATATATATAAGAGCCAATTTTATCGATCTTTATTTTCATTTTCTCTAATCACACACACACACACACAGAACACTATTTTTTATATTTTATGCATATATACACGCTGTATTTTTATAACTATTGAATAATAGTAGAGAATTCAAAAGTGTCGAGACAGAAGCTCTAAATCTTTTAATCACAAAGTTAAACATTAGAAATTCAAAGGAACAGGTGTACATAGTTGAGCAATTCATACAATAAAGTTATGATGTCCAGATGTCCAGATGAAGGCTAGACAAATCAGTGATAGTTTTTAAAAATTATGAAACAAGTTTTGATACTTTCTAAATGAAATGTTTTCAGCAAAACATAAGATTATGCAAATGCAGCATCCTTCAAGTTGACTAGACTTTTTCCTAAACTGAAAATTCATCTCAAGAGTAGAGATTTGTGAATATTAAAAGATATGATAGTCCAGCTTCATATCGCATCAAAAGAAGTGTTTCAGAAATACTTTGACCAATGGAAAACATAAGTATGTTGAATGTCAAGGGAACTATTTTAAAGATAAGTTTAGTTTATTTTTGTTTTGGTAAATATACTTTTTGAATACAAATCTCTACCAGCAAATATTTATGAATATTGTTTATTGTTAATATTTAAGAATATATTTTTTTTGTAATATTTATGGATATTACTTTAGTACTTGACTGTAATAATCATGTTACTCAAGTATGACAAATGATTCCTCCCTCTGTAATGAAAATGAAAAGTGCATAAATACAACATTTTCACAAAAGACTTGTAAGACTTTCACTTCTTTTTCGGCAGTGGACACATTAATTAATATCACCTGTAATCTAAACTAAAGAATTTTTGTAGGTGGGGTGGGGGAAAGTAATAATTTTCTTTCTAATTTTGTATTTGATATCAGATGGTCTCAATTATTGTACTCATAATTCGATTGGACTAAAATGCTTTTATTTTGTGCTACGATTTTACATTAAACTTGAACTGTAAAATATTATTCTATCATTGGGTACTTTTTAAAACAATTTTCTTTCTATCTTGTATCTGAGCTCATTTGAAATATAAACACAAAAAAGAAATAAACACCAAACACATTCAAACATCATTCCAGGACTAAGACATCTCTGTTCAAAGCTATCTCATCATTACATCAAAAGAAATGATCACCATGGTCCAGGAGATCTGGGTTCAATCCCAGGTCGCGTCATACCAAAGACTTTAAAAATGGTACTTGATACCTCCTTACTTAACACTCAGCAATATAAGGTACATATCAAGGGTAAAGTGGAGCAATCTAGAGAAAGGAGTAGCGCCCACTCCTACACTTCAGTGTAGTAGCTATTGAAAAGGGAGCCTTTTGGTTGCCAACTTTACTTACTTATCTGTATTTGACATGATTTTTGGGAGGTTAAAATATTGGGGTTATGAAGTGTAGTAAAACAGTAACCAACCTAAAATATTGATTTTTTTGTAAAGTAGTGCCCAGCCTGAAATATTGGGGTTATGGTGTATAGTAAAATAGCAATTAGCCCTAACTGTAAGACTTATTGGTTCACATACATCAAAATGTTCATTTACTCTTACAGTTATAAATAGACATGGCAAATTCTAATGGTAGGAGGGAAAACAGGAAATAATAATCAAAGTTATATTTAACACCAGCAACTTTGGAAGCATGTAACGGTTTTCACTGCCAATTGATGATACCAGTATTCCACTATCCTCTCACTTTGCTCTAATTATTTTCTGCTGAAAAAAATTCTGGCAACAAAATATGATAGTAAGAATTAACGGTTGATGATGATAAGTATAAATAAAAGAGGCTATTAGATGCTATTAGTATGAAAATAATTATCATTATGATGCTAAGAGAGATTGAGAATAGAGTAAAGGATGAGTTTAAAAGATCTGATTTGGATTTTTCCTTTTCATAACTCATCACTTGATAGAATAACTGGGGCATTTAACCAGACTTCCTGAAGAGAAAAGAGATGAATTTTAATCTGGCAGAGAATTATGTTTTATTTCCAATCTGTATGTTCCTCACTGTCAAAGATAGCAAAGAAAAAAAAAGATGAAAGGAAATACTTGTCAACATTAATGATTTGCAATGATTCATCAAGAAATAGAAATAAACATAGATAAAAGATACTCAGTATGTATGTTTAGCATTAGAAACAGGGGGAAAAAGGGATTGTCTGTGGGTGTACGTATAGGAGTGAGTGTGACAACATTTACCCAATGTGGGTTAAGCTGTTTCCTCATGTATATTCATATGTGGAGCTTCTCAGGGATTGGTGGCCAAAGGTGGTCCCCAGGCAC